>OX637537.1:29976256-29993756 GCA_951800035.1 Linnaemya tessellans
CATTTTGGTTCTGTGTTATTATTTGTATTATTTGTTATCCTTTTCTTATATTGATTTATTAAACTATAAACTAATTTTTCTGGAAAGTCATTCTCAATAAGAATTTCTATAATTTTTCTCTTATTTTTTATATGGAATACACTATCACTAATTGTTAAGACTTTTTCTATCAAGTTTTTTGCTGTATTAATTATAATTCTTTTACTGTGTTTGGAATAATAATTAATTATCCTAGTTGAAGCTGTTGGCTTTTGATACCAATCCATTACTATATTGTTATCTCTCCTCATAACTAACATGTCTAAATAAGGCAACTGTAAATTACATTCTTCTCAATTGTAAATGTAATATTACTATTAAAACTATTTAATGTATCTAACATATCCTCAATTCCATTCTCAGATATAATACAAAACAAATCATCTACATATTTTGTAATAAATTTAGGTTTAATGTCAAGATTGTTAATACATGTATTTAACAACTCTTCCATAACAATGTCTGCTACAACTGGTGATGCTGGAGACCCATAGGTAATCCTTTCTGTTGAAAATAAAATTTGTCATCATATTTAAAATATCTATTATCATCTATACAAAATTTTAAAATTCTACAAAACAAATTTTTATCTATTTTAGTAAATGTTTCCAATAAGTCCACTTTTCCTCTTACCAGTCAGTAAAGAAGAATTTCCAAAATTAAAAATGATAGCTGATGGAGAAGATTTTATTAAAACTATTGAAAATAGGGAAGAACAAGAAATAGCAAGAAACAGATTTACAATAATTGTTAATAATCACTTAAATAAAATGAGGATTAATAATAGAGATAGGTACACATTAGAAAAAGTGAATGAAACTAAAAGATTTTTAAAAAGAAATAGAGATATATTAATTCTTAAATCTGATAAGGGTAATACAACGGTTGCAATTAATAGACATGATTATAATCTAAGAATTGAAATATTTTAAGTGATAACTTTAGTTATAAAACTCTGAATAGGGATCAGACAGGAAAACTACAAAAGAAAAATAATGAATTAGTAGAAGAACTTTTCAAAAGAAGATTGTAACAACACTGGAGAAGAATAGACTTAAAACAATGACTGCAGTAGCTCCTAGATTGTATGGGCTACCTAAAATTCATAAGAGGGATTTCCATTGAGACCTATTTGTTCATTTATAAATTCACCATCTTATGAACTTAGTAGATATATTACAAATATTTTGAAAAAAATCAATGAAAAATCGGTATATAATATAAAGAATTCATTGGATTTAAAAGAGAGATTAAAGAAATTAAGTTAGACACAAATGATAGACTTATTTCATTTGATGTAGTGTCTTTGTTTCCAAACGTCCCAATAGACTTAGCTATAAATACAGTAGAGGAAAAGTGGACTTTATTGGAAACATTTACTAAAATAGATAAAAATTTGTTTTGTAGAATTTTAAAATTTTGTATAGATGATAATAGATATTTTAAATATGATGACAAATTTTATTTTCAACAGAAAGGATTACCTATGGGTTCTCCAGCATCACCAGTTGTAGCAGACATTGTTATGGAAGAGTTGTTAAATACATGTATTAACAATCTTGACATTAAACCTAAATTTATTACAAAATATGTAGATGATTTGTTTTGTATTATATCTGAGAATGGAATTGAGGATATGTTAGATACATTAAATAGTTTTAATAGTAATATTACATTTACAATTGAGAAAGAATGTAATTTACAGTTGCCTTATTTAGACACGTTAGTTATGAGGAGAGATAACAATATAGTAATGGATTGGTATCAAAAGCCAACAGCTTCAACTAGGATAATTAATTATTATTCCAAACACAGTAAAAGAATTATAATTAATACAGCAAAAAACTTGATAGAAAAAGTCTTAACAATTAGTGATAGTGTATTCCATATAAAAAATAAGAGAAAAATTATAGAAATTCTTATTGAGAATGACTTTCCAGAAAAATTAGTTTATAGTTTAATAAATCAATATAAGAAAAGGATAACAAATAATACAAATAATAACACAGAACCAAAATGTTATAAATCCTTAATTTACATACCAGAAATGTCAGAAAGATTAGAGAAATCAAATATATTTGATACTCAAAAATATAAAATGGCTTTCAAAACATATAGTACCAACAATAAACTATTTAGTAATATGAAAGATAGAGTGACAAAATGGGATAGATCAAATATAGTTTATAAAATACCATGTAAAGGGAATGGATCTGTCAATTGTAATGAGGTATACATAGGTACAACAAAAAATAAATTAAAAACCAGAATAACAGGACATAAAAGTAATCAAAAATATAGACACATTAATTCAGAAAAAACAGCATTATCATCTCATTGTTTTAAATTTAATCACTATCCTGACTTTGAAAATGCATCAGTTTTAAGAACAGAAAGTAATTATAAACGAAGACTTTTGTTAGAAATGTTAGAAATTATTAATATACCTGTTAGAGAACGAATGAACTTTAAGATAGATACTGACAATTTAGCTCAAAACTATAGATATTTAATTCATAGAAATTAAGTTATTAGAATTATTTGTTTATGTTAAATTATATACACAATATATAAAATATTTTGACATATGCATGCATGTATAAATTTAAAATTGATAATAATAATTATGTTAAATTATTTGCGTTGTATGCATATGTTAAGATAATTTACCATAAGCTTTATGACGTATTATGTTTAAAAAAAATTTTTTATAAAAAAAAAAAAAAAAAAAAATTTTATAATTTTGTTTACAATTAATTACGTAACATTAAAAGAATTGTAGTTAACACACAGATCGGTTTCATAATATTATTATATATAATTAAAATTTATAGTATTTATACATTTTAGAGTTAGTATGTTTTAATATTTAAAATTTTACTAATATATAATATTTATTTAATTACACAACATTAAAAGAATTGTAGTTAATACACACACATCGGTTTTCATTATATTATTATATATTATTAAAATTTATAATAATTATACATTTTAGATTTAGTATGTTTTAATATTTAAAATTGTTTTAATTTAATTTTAGAGTTAGTATTTTTTAATATTTAAAATTTTTGATTTATGTTGTTAAAAAAATTTTGTATATACTAATTGAAAAGAAAATTTTTGACAAAACTAAATAATTTCCTGAAGAAGCTAACCGATGGTTAGCGAAATATCGAATATCAAATATTAATATAAATTAACCTCAAGACTCAAACAAATATATTATTTATTAAAGAAAAAAGGTTAAAAAAATTAGACAAAAGAATCATATTATAACAGAGTCCGTTGTGAAAAATAAGTAGGATGAATTACGGATACTTAAAAAGAAAACCGTATGCTAGATTTTGGATTCATAAATATGAAGCAGTAAGGAACAAAGTAATTAGGACTAAAGCAACAATTACATTTTTGATGAGATGCAGAAATTCTGGAATTATACCAAATTTTATCAAGAATTCAACAAAAAACATCACGAATATATTTAGAGAAAATGGATCAACATCTATAAATAGTACGATTTCAAGATTTATTGAAGATTTTCAAAATAATATTGTAAGATTTTCTTTAAAAAAATCTCATGAAAAACTGAAGCAATTTCAAAGAGAGATGAACGTTATAACGTCAAATTTAAATGTGATTTTTACAAGAGATGAAATGCAACAATTTGTAATATTTGAAGAAAGAATAGGATTTTCAGTTAGTAAAAAGGTAAATATAAAACATAAAAAGAAATTTGAACATCTCAGGTATTTACAAGAGAAAGCACTACATATTAAATTTAACAAAAAATGGTTTGTGAACAAAACAAATTTAGATATACCAAAAGGTATACAGTGGATTCTTTCTCTAGGCCAAAAACATGCCTTACCAGTCAGTAAAGAAGAATTTCCAAAATTAAAAATGATAGCTGATGGAGAACATTTTATTAAAACTATTGAAAATAGGGAAGAACAAGAAATAGCAAGAAACAGATTTACAATAATTATTAATAATCACTTAAATAAAATGAGGATTAATAATAGAGATAAGTACACATTAGAAAAAGTGAATGAAACTAAAAGATTTTTAAAAAGAAATAGAGATATATTAATTCTTAAATCTGATAAGGGTAATACAACGGTTGCAATTAATAGACATGATTATAATCTAAGAATTGAAAATATTTTAAGTGATAACTTTAGTTATAAAACTCTGAATAGGGATCAGACAGGAAAACTACAAAAGAAAAATAATGAATTAGTAGAAGAACTTTTCAAAAAGAAGATTGTAACAACACTGGAGAAGAATAGACTTAAAACAATGACTGCAGTAGCTCCTACATTGTATGGGCTACCTAAAATTCATAAAGAGGGATTTCCATTGAGACCTATTTGTTCATTTATAAATTCACCATCTTATGAACTTAGTAGATATATTACAAATATTTTGAAAAAAATCAATGAAAAATCGGTATATAATATAAAGAATTCATTGGATTTAAAAGAGAGATTAAAGAAAATTAAGTTAGACACAAATGATAGACTTATTTCATTTGATGTAGTGTCTTTGTTTCCAAACGTCCCAATAGACTTAGCTATAAATGCAATAGAGGAAAAGTGGACTTTATTGGAAACATTTACTAAAATAGATAAAAATTTGTTTTGTAGAATTTTAAAATTTTGTATAGATGATAATAGATATTTTAAATATGATGACAAATTTTATTTTCAACAGAAAGGATTACCTATGGGTTCTCCAGCATCACCAGTTGTAGCAGACATTGTTATGGAAGAGTTGTTAAATACATGTATTAACAATCTTGACATTAAACCTAAATTTATTACAAAATATGTAGATGATTTGTTTTGTATTATATCTGAGAATGGAATTGAGGATATGTTAGATACATTAAATAGTTTTAATAGTAATATTACATTTACAATTGAGAAAGAATGTAATTTACAGTTGCCTTATTTAGACACGTTAGTTATGAGGAGAGATAACAATATAGTAATGGATTGGTATCAAAAGCCAACAGCTTCAACTAGGATAATTAATTATTATTCCAAACACAGTAAAAGAATTATAATTAATACAGCAAAAAACTTGATAGAAAAAGTCTTAACAATTAGTGATAGTGTATTCCATATAAAAAATAAGAGAAAAATTATAGAAATTCTTATTGAGAATGACTTTCCAGAAAAATTAGTTTATAGTTTAATAAATCAATATAAGAAAAGGATAACAAATAATACAAATAATAACACAGAACCAAAATGTTATAAATCCTTAATTTACATACCAGAAATGTCAGAAAGATTAGAGAAATCAAATATATTTGATACTCAAAAATATAAAATGGCTTTCAAAACATATAGTACCAACAATAAACTATTTAGTAATATGAAAGATAGAGTGACAAAATGGGATAGATCAAATATAGTTTATAAAATACCATGTAAAGGGAATGGATCTGTCAATTGTAATGAGGTATACATAGGTACAACAAAAAATTAATTAAAAACCAGAATAACAGGACATAAAAGTAATCAAAAATATAGACACATTAATTCAGAAAAAACAGCATTATCATCTCATTGTTTTAAATTTAATCACTATCCTGACTTTGAAAATGCATCAGTTTTAAGAACAGAAAGTAATTATAAACGAAGACTTTTGTTAGAAATGTTAGAAATTATTAATATACCTGTTAGAGAACGAATGAACTTTAAGATAGATACTGACAATTTAGCTCAAAACTATAGATATTTAATTCATAGAAATTAAGTTATTAGAATTATTTGTTTATGTTAAATTATATACACAATATATAAAATATTTTGACATATGCATGCATGTATAAATTTAAAATTAATAATAATAATTATGTTAAATTATTTGCGTTGTATGCATATGTTAAGATAATTTACCATAAGCTTTATGACGTATTATGTTTAAAAAAAATTTTTTATAAAAAAAAAAAAAAAAAAAAAATTTTATAATTTTGTTTACAATTAATTACGTAACATTAAAAGAATTGTAGTTAACACACAGATCGGTTTCATAATATTATTATATATAATTAAAATTTATAGTATTTATACATTTTAGAGTTAGTATGTTTTAATATTTAAAATTTTACTAATATATAATATTTATTTAATTACACAACATTAAAAGAATTGTAGTTAATACACACACATCGGTTTTCATTATATTATTATATATTATTAAAATTTATAATAATTATACATTTTAGATTTAGTATGTTTTAATATTTAAAATTGTTTTAATTTAATTTTAGAGTTAGTATTTTTTAATATTTAAAATTTTTGATTTATGTTGTTAAAAAAATTTTGTATATACTAATTGAAAAGAAAATTTTTGACAAAACTAAATAACTTCCTGAAGAAGCTAACCGATGGTTAGCGAAATATCGAATATCAAATATTAATATAAATTAACCTCAAGACTCAAACAAATATATTATTTATTAAAGAAAAAAGGTTAAAAAAATTAGACAAAAGAATCATATTATAACAGAGTCCGTTGTGAAAAATAAGTAGGATGAATTACGGATACTTAAAAAGAAAACCGTATGCTAGATTTTGGATTCATAAATATGAAGCAGTAAGGAACAAAGTAATTAGGACTAAAGCAACAATTACATTTTTGATGAGATGCAGAAATTCTGGAATTATACCAAATTTTATTAAGAATTCAACAAAAAACATCACGAATATATTTAGAGAAAATGGATCAACATCTATAAATAGTACGATTCCAAGATTTATTGAAGATTTTCAAAATAAAATTGTAAGATTTTCTTTAAAAAAATCTCATGAAAAACTGAAGCAATTTCAAAGAGAGATGAACGTTATAACGTCAAATTTAAATGTGATTTTTACAAGAGATGAAATGCAACAATTTGTAATATTTGAAGAAAGAATAGGATTTTCAGTTAGTAAAAAGGTAAATATAAAACATAAAAAGAAATTTGAACATCTCAGGTATTTACAAGAGAAAGCACTACATATTAAATTTAACAAAAAATGGTTTGTGAACAAAACAAATTTAGCTATACCAAAAGGTATACAGTGGATTCTTTCTCTAGGCCAAAAACATGCCTTACCAGTCAGTAAAGAAGAATTTCCAAAATTAAAAATGATAGCTGATGGAGAAGATTTTATTAAAACTATTGAAAATAGGGAAGAACAAGAAATAGCAAGAAACAGATTTACAATAATTATTAATAATCACTTAAATAAAATGAGGATTAATAATAGAGATAGGTACACATTAGAAAAAGTGAATGAAACTAAAAGATTTTTAAAAAGAAATAGAGATATATTAATTCTTAAATCTGATAAGGGTAATACAACGGTTGCAATTAATAGACATGATTATAATCTAAGAATTGAAAATATTTTAAGTGATAACTTTAGTTATAAAACTCTGAATAGGGATCAGACAGGAAAACTACAAAAGAAAAATAATGAATTAGTAGAAGAACTTTTCAAAAAGAAGATTGTAACAACACTGGAGAAGAATAGACTTAAAACAATGACTGCAGTAGCTCCTAGATTGTATGGGCTACCTAAAATTCATAAAGAGGGATTTCCATTGAGACCTATTTGTTCATTTATAAATTCACCATCTTATTTGATCTATCCCATTTTGTCACTCTATCTTTCATATTACTAAATAGTTTATTGTTGGTACTATATGTTTTGAAAGCCATTTTATATTTTTGAGTATCAAATATATTTGATTTCTCTAAATATATATATATATATATATATATATATATATATATATATATATATATATATATGTAAAAATTTAAAATCGATAATAATGATTATTATGTTAAATTAGTTTTGCTGTCTGCATATTTTAAGATAATTTTCAATAAACTTTATGATGTTATCTTCTATTATGTTCAAAATTTTTTATAAAAAAAAATAATTATTATATATGAATTTTTATTAGTCGAACTTTCTAATGTAAATTGTTAATTTTGGGCTTAAGTTCGAATCTGCATGACTGCAAATGAGTTTTTATTATTTTATTAATAAATGAATTTGTTCAAATTCTATTTATTATTTTTTATATTAAGATTGGAATATTAAGAATATTTTTCAATAATCATCAAACCAGCAGAACGGATCAGTACTGATTTCGAGGCCGCTACGCCATCTCATCAAATTAGACACAGGAATCATGTGTTTATATGGGAATGATTATTTAGACGACAGGGTGTTGTCCGTGCTACTTTTGTAGTTGTAGTCAAAATAAACTACAGTTAAACTTCGATATAACGAAAAACTTAATATAACGTATGTTTTATTGAGTCCTTTGAGAAAACCTCTTTATTTTTCATACAAAAATACACTATAGCGAAAAATACACACGAACAAATTCTGAGAAAAAAAGCCTTTCTATAACGAAATATTCCTTCAAGTGCCTCAACATAACGAAATCAGAATAAATCCTAAATGGTAAAGTCCCGTTATAAAAAAAGCGAAGTCTAAATGTATTGACAAGCGCATTTCTAAAGCCTCTATACAACGAAGTACTCGTAGAAAAGCCTCTATACAACGAAATACTCGTACAAAAGCCTCTATACAAAGAAGTAAAAATAAAACTAAAGCAAAATATTTTATTTTTTATATACCTCATGAAGTATAAGCTTTTATTAGCTTTCTCATGTTATATAGAAATTGAATAATTAAAAGCTATAGTTATAATGATTTTTTTTTCGTATTTCTTCAAATTTCGTTGTATCAAGGCTTTGCTGACTACATTTATAGCGAAGTAATGGCTATAACGAAGTATTTTCGTATCCCCTTGGAATTCGTTATTTCTATTTTCATAGGCGACAATAAATAAATTAGTGCTGCCAACACAGTGATAATAAATAAGCGTTTAAAAATATTTTCAAACTGGTCAAGAATATGAAAATTGTTAAAAATAACATATGTAATAGCTCTTTCAAGAATAAAAATTATTTTGTAATTTTCATTTATTTTTTGCGATCTCTCTCGGCTTTTATTTTTTATTTATTTTTTTGGTTATAACTCCTAGAATATTGGACGCATTTAAACATTTCAAAGTACTCCAAAATGCCTTTCTATTGTTAAGGGCCCCACAGACATCGTTCTTTTTGCACAGTTTTAAACGTACAGTTCAAACTGTACGGTTAAAACTTCTAGTATGTGGTCAAAAACCGACGTTCTTTTGGAACGTGCCAAAAATCTGTTGCGTCTTGATTTTAACCGTCGATTTCACATGTGTTCGTTCAAAACAGCTTGTGTGTGGGCCAAACACTATGGAAGGACAACTTTTGCCAGTGTAAAATACTGAAAATGTAAAAATTGCTGATTCGCGTGTTTATATACATTTGCGTACATATTTTTATTTTGTTTTGATTATTGCGAAGAAGAAAAGAACGTATAGTGTGTGTGCATGGTCGTTGCACGTGTTAAACCGTATAGTTTTACCCATTCCGTTTAAACTGTTAAAAAGAACGAAGTGTGTGACCACCTTTAGACATATTTTTCAAATTTAATACCCAATTGCAAGTATTATTAAATTTTTTATCTGACTTTTCAAGTAAAAATTCAATTATTTTGTATATACTTAATAGCCCTTATCGATGAAAGACGAGAATTAGGTCACAAATGAATTAACTCATAAACTCATTTTCATAGTGCCATAACAAAAAAGGACATCAAAATGTATTTATTACAAATGCAAAAACAATAAAGGGCTATGAACAAAAAAAGTGTTTTTATTATTAATTTTGTTTCGATCTATAAATACATTTAGACTAATCGCTTTTATTTTTATATATGAAAGTGGCACCACTAAAATGAGATGTTGACGTTGTAGATGCCGCATTCAAAATAATTAAGTAGCTGTACGGCGACAGGTGTTGCTAGCGGCACATATAGCCATGTAGTTGGTAGCCTGCTGTCGTAAATGTATTAAACCATAATTAATGTTTAAACAAGATGCGAAAAATATGGGGCATGTATACGATGATCATGTTGCCAGCGACATGAACTTTGGAAAGTTTCAATATATACGTCAAGAATGTTGGAAGGATATATATGGATTTTTCATGATAAGTAATGATAATGAATTAAACAATGGTCGATATGGAAAGTAATTTGATTATTTCATCACAATATAAATACTGTACATAAAATTAACAACTTAGTACATATATATTCTGACTTTAAACGTCATCCATCTATTTTTTTACAACTAATCAGCCACCTAATATTTAGTTTATCTAATAATCTGATTATATACATAATAAACTGATCTAATAACCAGACCAGGGGGTCAATTCTGGTTCTGTGAAAACGTGAATTGAAAAAAAACTTTTCATTTTCGTTTTCATAACAACTTTTCATAACACTTTTCACATTTACACAAAATGCGATTCCCGTTCATGTTATGAAAAACTGTTTCATTCCAGTTGTATCCATGAAAATACTGTAACCATTCTATATAACTTTAAATGTCACTTACAGAGGGCGAAGTTTAAAAGTTTCGAGTGCGGCGTTAGGCCGCATACACAATTTTGTAATTTCTTGAGCCGCCGCCTTAATGTTCATCTACTGTTGGTTGAGTTTTTGAATATGTTAAACATTTTGTGTCTAACTTACTTATTATTAAACAAATATTAGCAAAAAAATATAAAACACTAAGTATAATTGCAACTATTTGTATTAATACATTGCAAAGGGAAGCTATTTTCATACACATATTTAACAATAAAACATATGTAACCATTGTTACAAACGCGCGTTCATGTAAATATATATATATATATATATATATATATATATATATATATATATATATATATAAATATATATAGTTATATATACATACATATATATATGTATATATATATATATATATATATATATATATATATATATATAGGTATATATACATACATATATATATATATATATATATATATATATATACATATATTATATATATATATATATATATATCTATATATATATATATATATATATATATATATATATATATATATATATCTATATATATATATATATATATATATATGTATATATATATATATATATATATATATATATATAAATATATGTGCATATATAAATATATGTGCATATATATATACATGTGCACACACACTCATGTACACACACATACATATATAAATATATATATATATCTATATACATGTATATATATATATATATATATATATATATATATATATGTATATATATATAGATATATATATATATATATATATATATATATATATATACATATATATATATATGTGTTTGTACGGCAATTAGTTTAGGTAAGCTGCCGCTAAATAATTGTTAGTAACCGCCGATGCTAACTTAACCTCTACTTCGAGTTCTGAGTAATTGTCAAATGAAAAAAATAAAAACAAACTCGCACGCATTAATGAATAAAAATAAAAAAATTATATCCACTTCTTTCAGAACAATTGTACAAAAAATAATAATAAAGATTATAAATAAAAAGTTAATGGTAATTTATATACATATACACATTCGTATATATATATATGTATATATATATATATATATATATATATATATATATATCTATATATATATATACACTATATATATATATATATATATATATATATATATATATATATGTATATATATATATATATATATATATATATATATATATATATATATCCATATATATATATATATATATATATATATATATATATGTATATATATATATATATATATATATATATACATATATATATATATATATATATATATATATGTATGTATATATATATATATATATATGTATATATATATGTATATATATATATATATATATATATATTTATATATAAATGTATATACTATATATATATATATATATATATATATATATATATATATATATATGTATATATATGTATATATATATATATATATATATACATATATATACATATATATGTATATATATGTATATATATATATATATATATATATATATATAATGCATATACATACATATAAAAGAATAGAAAAGTTAATGAAAAGCATTAAAAGTTAAATGAAAAATATTAAAAGTTGAATGAAAAGTATTAATAGTTGAATTCACTTTTTTAAAAGTATTTCCATAAACTGTTGCGCGTTTTCATCTTCTCCATTGTTATCACGATAATAAATTAAGTGAAATTTTTTTTTTCATATGAAAACTTTTTGACAGTTGTTTACACAGTTGCATTGAACCAGAATCACCATTGATGTGCAAATATGAAAAAATTTCGTTTCATTCCGCCTGTTTTTTACATTATGAAAACACATTATTGTCCTTACGTTTTTTCATAGTACGCGAATCAGAATTACTATGAAAAGTTTTTTCAGCTTTTCATAGTAATTCTGATTCGCGTACTATGAAAAATCGTAAAGACAGTAATGTGTTTTCATAATGTAAAAAACAGGCGGAATGAAACGAAATTTTTTAATTTTTGCATAAAAATGGTGATTCTGGTTCAATGTAACTGTAAACAACCGTCAAAAAGTTTTCATATGAAAAAAAAGTTTTCACTGCATATATTTTCGTGAAGACAATGAAGAAAGTCAAAAGGAATTCCATTACATGTTTATAGTAATTATCATCTTTATTATTATTTTTTTAATTGTTCTTCAAAAAGTGAATATTTTGCTTAATTTTTTAAGTATATTTATATGTAAATAAAAATATGAATTAAAATGACTGAATTATAACAATAGCACCTGATAGCTCAATTAAAACAATTAATCCGGAAATTTGTTGATTTTATTCACGAATTCGTGTGAGTTTATACATATATATTTTGTTTCGTTATACTTACTCAGGACCGAAGTAGAATTAAAGTTATCATCGGCGGTTACTAAGAATTGGTTAGCGGCAGCTTAACTTACTTAGCGTTTACGCATGCCACTGGGAGTTCGAAAAAGTCAATACACTTATAACTTTTTACTAATACACATACATTTTTCAAGTGGCAGCTCCAGTGGCAGCTAATTTTGCATGCGAGTAAAAATTTGGCACTTGCATGCCACTAAATGTCAAAACGATAATCAATGTTACCCTGCCAAATATTTAATGCAAAGTTTCTGGATTACAGTAAAATTGTAATTAAAGTTTTAACTTATTTAATGTATTATTATGCAGTATTTCTTGAAATTCGCATAAAAATAGCAAGTTTGTTAATTAAAGAGCATTAATATTATTAAAATAATATTAATAATAATATATGCTAACCTTTTCCCCAAAAATGAGCCTATATGGTGAACTCGGTATCTCTACATAAAGGCTGGTACTCTGTTCACAATTTCGTGCGAAATGCTGTCAAACTACATATAAAAGTATTTGGTATGAAATATTTGCGAAATAAATTCGCAAAAGTAGTACTCTGTTTTTGTCGCGAAAAACACGTAAAATGTATCTGGCAGCATGTTTATCCATGCAAAATGTTTCTGGCATCATTTTTATTTCAGCTGCGAAAGAAAATGAGCAGTACTTTTTTCGCGCGGAATATTATCCAACAGCTGATCACTTTTTGTTTGAAAAATGGAGAAAAGCACAAATTTATTTAAAATTAAAAAAGAAAAGTTAAAATTAAGTGAAAAAGAGAAACGCTTACTAATAACAGCAGTCAAAAATAGAAAGCATATATGGGGCAAGACCCATAAGCTGCACGGTAATCGCAACGCCATGAGAGCATCGTGGAGGGAAGTGGCCATTGAAATTGGAAAGACTGGTAAAAAATAAGATATAGATACATTTGTATATGTATGTACATAGTTACATACATATATACAAATGTACATAAGCATACAATTTAATTTTTCTAATGTTATATATTCATACATATGTATATCTACACCACAGATGAAGACAAACAATGTTGCATACATTCAAGCAATAAAAACGTGAAATTTAGCAAAATCGCTAGATTAGCTACATTTAGTACATGTCAAATTTTTCACGCGAAATAATCAATGTTGCTGAAAATTTTTCACAACTTCGAACAGAGTACTAGGCTTAACAAACAAAACAAAAAGTTGAAATGGAATCAAAATTGAGCCAAATTGAAGTTTACGCTTCGACGTCATTTTGAAAATGAACTAACAATGGCATGTGTCAACAGAAAAGCAAATTGCATGAGATTCGACTATTTCGAATAATTTTTCGTTGATAATACGTATACAACAACGGCATGCCACTACTTGCATGTGTAATCGCAGCGTTACTGCATGTATATATATATATATATATATATATATATATATATATATATATATGTATATATATATATATATATATATATATATATATATATCTATATACAACTAATTATATATTTCTAAAAAAATATGTAATTAGTTGTGCAAAATATATAGTTAGTTTTGTTTATTATTAATTGTAAATAAATTCAATCAAATTGTTGTTGATGTAATTTAAATGAGAGCACATAATAATATTAAAATTCATTGGTTTATTTCGAATAAAGAAACTTCTTTGTTTAGAAAAAGTTGCTTAGGTTTCGAACAATACTGTATATATCGAGCCATAACCGCCAAAAAGACGCAAGCGACATGATTAGCGATTTTAATTTTTTGATAAAAAACGATAATTCTCGGTCATTGGCATCATCTCACAATATATCATGACTGTTAAATGTCCCGTTATGATTTTACATCAAAAAGAATTTAGACGTATGTACACATTTTTGTTTGTTTACTTATTCTCTTACCACGAGGTGGCGGTCACGTCTTTATTCGATTTAAGAAGATAATAATATTAGTGCCAAAATCGTAAACATTTCCATTTAAATTAGTGTTTATAGATACAATATGGAGTTGTGGCAACAAGTGGGAAGTCCGTTGTTTTTTATGTATATTGCAGAAAATTAGATATTACTTTTTTATATTCATAATTTTAAATTCTAATGGCATTGTTCCGTATAGCGATACTGAATATATTCATTCGTCTGAAGAAAAAACGAATGAATATATTCATTCGTCTGAAGAAAAACCTGTTTTACTCCGGAATCTTCGGAGTCAGTGCTTACGGAGTCTGTACATGAGATTGAAGAAGAGACATGTGTGGGTAAAAGAGGTTACAAAAAGCTAAGAAGATTACCTAAGAGATTACAAAATAAGAAACAACGTGATACTAGTGTTCAGCCGAATCCGTGTGCTAATAAAAGATGTGGAAATCTTTGTGGCGATAAGGTCACCAAGGCAGATCGGCTAGCAACAAATGAACATTTTTGGGGCATTGGCAACAAAATAAGACAAAGACACTGGTTGCTTTTGTGTATCACACGTATGTCCGTCAAGAGACGAATAGGTGATAGTAATAAAAAGCAATATAAATACATACAATTATTCTATTAATTATAATGATAATAATATTAAAGTCTGCCAACAATTTTTGCTAAAACGATTCATATATCAGAAAAAATGCTGAGATTGGCTAGAAATAATGCAAGTAGTTTGAAAACTTAAAATAGGATCAAAAAGAAATATGCGCTTTATAACAAGTCTGACGAGTCCAAGGTAGCAATTTTAAAATCTTTTATTGAACATTTACCAGCAGTTCCCTCACATTATTGTCGGAATATAAGTAACAAGCTGTATCTTCCACAAGAGTTTCGTATTATATGATTGCTATACTAATCAGGTTTCGTCACTGTTATCCCTAAGAGTCTTTCGAAGTATTTCTAAAAATAATTTTCATATCGGTTTTCACATGCCTAAATAGCATAAATGCATCACTTGTGGAAACAGCTAAAACTTGAACATCGAAACACAGAATACTTTAGAGCAAACAGTAGAATACCACAAACATGTTAGAGACAAAGATAAGTGTAAGGAGATATTTTTACGGGATCAAAAACATAGTAAAGCCGATTCATCGCAGTTGCGTGCTAGCTTTGATCTCCAAAAGGTTTTAAATACTCCGCATGGAAAAAACTTATTTTATTCCCGAAATTACGCTTACTATAATGAAAGCATATATGAAAATGGCACCAGGAGTGGTTATTGCTTTCTGTGGGGAGAAAGTGATGGAAAAAGAAGCTGTAACGAGGTTTCCACTGTAGTATTTGAGTATTTAAAGCTGTTGGATGAAAGGAGAACTCACTCTTCAATAAATCTTTATTGCGACAGTTGTGCTGGTCAAAATCGCAACAAGGCTGTGCTTTCCACATTAGTATATTTTCTTACAATTTCAAATTTTGTAAACAGTTTAAAAATAACGTATTTATTGCCTGGACATACACTGATGCCCGTTGACTCTATACATAGCACTATGGAGTCATTTACTTATGATAAAACTATATCGGCTTCTAGTGAATGGTGTACTATGATTTCAAACGCGATCACTAGTCCAGAATATTATAAATGCATTATAATAAATAACTCTGATTTCAAAGATTGGAAACCATTTTCTCAAATTATGTTTCCCACTTCAAAAAAGATATCTTTTCCAACATTACGTTATGTTTCTTTACACAAAAATAATCCCATCATGCAACTTAAGTATGGATATTTTTGTGATTCCGTTATGAAAGAATTTGATCTTAACTCAATCGGACGAACGAGACGTAACACTGCTTTAATAGCGGACCTAAACGTTTGTATCACAATTTATTAAGAATTTCTTCAAAAAAATATAATGATTTAAAAGCACTTTGTGATAAAATAATTCCTGCTAGATTTCACAAAGAATTCTTATATTTGAAACACGACGGTGCTATTAGAGATTCACTACCTGAAAGTGATAAAGAAGACATTCAGTAAAATAAGTATTTTTTAAAGTTAATTCTATTTGAGACCACTGAATTAAATAATTTTAATTATTTATTGGTATGTAGCAGTTAAATTTAATTATGTACTCTTATATATTTTCCATATTAATTCCAATTATATTTTATTTTTTACCAAAACCAAAGAATTTAAGGTTAAAAACGTTAATTTTAATTTTTGTGCTTGTGCTTGAAAATAAATCCCAAAAATAAAAAAACTCACACAGAAAGATTTTTTTAATAAAACTATTAGGACGTAACCGCCTTAACATTAGGTAGTAGCCATCCAGCATGACAGCAAAAAAGACGGAAGCGACTTAAATACCTGTTATCTTGAAAATAAATTAAATCAATGCAATGTATAGTTAAGTAGAAAGAGTGCTTACATACTTTATTTCATGGTGGCACTTAAACCTGAACCAACATATTTATAAAAAACCTTCCCCTGTTAAATTTAGTTTTCGGCGCTTGCGTCTTTTTGGCGGTTATATATATATATATATATATATATATATATATATATATATATATATATATATATAGGTTTTTATTCCCAAATTAAACATTTTTTAGATCAAATTA
>OX637537.1:29998756-30197938 GCA_951800035.1 Linnaemya tessellans
TCGAAGAATGAAAGAATATACAAAACGAAAGTTGAAAATAATAAAAAGAGTTTAAAGCCAGAGAAATCATTAGTCAATGTAGAGGCAAGTACACCGAAGAAATTTGTAGAAGGAACAAAATTTTATAGCACCACTAAGTTATTTAATGATGATGATACTGATAATGATGAAGATGATTTTTACTCACAAACATCTAATTCTGAAGACAGTATTACTGGCTTATCACTCTTGGAAGCGAGAAATGAGTTAGATACCAACTATGATCCTCATAGAATGGAAATTCGGTAATAGCAACATCGAATTAAATAATGACAAAATTAAAGTTGGTGGGCAAATAATGACCCTAACACTAGGTTTGTTTTCTTTAATGTTTCATAAAACACCAAAAGACTACGACAAATGATGGAATAATAGAGTTTAACCCCCAAAAACTAAACTATATACATATACTCGGATGACCTCAATGAGTTGGTACATCGACTTCGACTACTGCTTGCATCACATTCTGCAGGTCATACTAATCTCAATAACGACATTGTATCAATAATTGAAGAATTAAGTGAGGCGAATATAATAAAATAAATTTAATAAAGTATATACAAATGTATAGTATGCAAAATCCATACTCATACACCATTTACCTTCTTAATAATTTTCAATTTTCAAAAAATCAAATAATTAAAATACATTATTTATTGTAATATATTGAAAGTCAAAGCTATTTTATTAGAATATAAATAAAAATATAAAAATTTTATTTATTAAATATAATGTATATTACATTATAATGTATATTACATTATAAGTATAATGTATATACTTATAATGTAATGAATATATTTTAAGATATTGCGTAAAAAATTATGCTACTAAGGGTGTACGAATATGGATTTTGCATACTGTATATAAATTATGTCTGTTGATAAATTCGGATATTATCGGAAGTCGGCGGTGGGTTGCACGTGAGAATAAAATTTACTTTTGAGAGACACACATATGCTTTTACTGAGTAAATATTGTTATTCTAATTCTCGTACAAACCTTCAATGCTGTTGTTGCTGTTGTCGTTGTTGTGTTTATGAAAAAATACACAGTGGGAAATGTTTCTAACCGATTGGGAATATGAATATTTGTTTGCGGAAAATTTTGGCAAACCTGAATGTTTGGTTTGTCAATGTACACTGTCTCGTGCAAACAAATACACTTTAGAAAGTTTTGTGTTTGTTTCACGACACAGTGAACATAAATATATAATCGGCATGTGCGAGTCAAGATTTTCAGTACTTAAATTAATAAAACATATATGTATATAGAAGCCGACTGATTTATGCTCATATAACGGATCTAATTCGTATAAATTAGATATTGACAATATATTCAGAAATACATATACATAAACACATAAATTAATAAAGACACAAACATGATCAATTCACATTCATACATGATCATATAAATACATAAATTCCAAAATACATAAGCACATAAATTCATAAAAAAAACAAATACATAAATTCATATAAGTTATATACAATGAATTCATAGATTAACACACAAACAGATACTTGTAAATTTGTACGTTAAAAATACATGAACAATACGCTAAAATAGAAAAAGTCAACAATTAACGTGAACATATTGGAAAGTATATTGAGAAAAATGTTATTTTCTCTCACTCATACAAACTTACAATGAAGATGTATGTATATGTTTCCCGATAGCTGGACATTATATAACAACACTAGCAGTATAATTTTATTGAAATATGCACCTAAATTGTTGGGGTTATTTTTGGATGCGAGCAACAACATTGATGTCCAAAACAAAAAAATCAAAAATGTTGCAAAAGCTTTGGAGGAAAACGATGCTATCAATAAATTTTTTTTGCAAACTCAAATCGAAGAAGTAGAACACAAGATATTAAAAGAATTTGAAGAAGATAACAACAAAATGCATAATACTCTAAAAAATCAAACCGAAATGCAACAACATGAAATAATATTACAGTTGGAATAGAGTAAAAAAAGTCAAGAAAGCATTTCCAAGATCAGAAGAAGAAATTGAAAGATTAAATGAGAAAATTTATAGATTTGAAAATTACATGTTTGTGTCAATTGCTGAAAGCTTATCAGATAGATCGCGACACAAAGAAAAGACTTCTTAAAGCTTAGACATGGATGCAAAAAGGAATTTAGTGAACGAGCTTCATAAGCAAGCTCGAAAAATTTTTGGATGTCGTAGAGTTATGAAGGGAATAGACGATCTAGATTTTTGCTAACTATAAGTGATACATTCTCCAAATATGCTTGGGCAGTACCTTTGAGAAGAAAGAAAGCTGTTGACACAACGCAGGCAATGGGGATTATTTTTCAATTGGGGCGTGTTGCAAAAACTTACAAACAGATGATGGTAAAGAATTCTTTAACAAAAACATTCATCAATTGATGGATACATACAACGTCTATCATTACTCAACCTATAGCACTATGAAAGCCTCAAAAATAGAACGATTCAATAGAACATTAAAAGGAATGATGTGGAAAGAATTTAGCTTTAATGGTTCATACGATTGGCTTGATATATATAAAGATTTACTTAATGCATACAATAGAAAAGTTCATCGCACCATTAAAATGCCACCGATTAAAGTCAACTTAACATATGAGAAACAGCTTCTAAATACAGTATACAGATGTACAATATGTCAAAATTTAATGCAGGGGATCATGTACGCATAAGCAAATATAAAAACATTTTTGAAAAAGGTTGTTCTCCAAATTGGACAACAGAGATCTTTACAATTAAGAAAGTACAAAACAATATCCTACTACATACATATTAGAAGACTATCGCGGAAATCGTATCAGAGGTGGGTTCTATGAAGAAGAACTTCCAAAAACCAGATATCCAAATACATATCTAGTTGAGAAGGTTATTAAAACTGAAGGACCGAAGGTGTTTGTTAAGTGGCTGTGCTTTAGCAATGAACACAATTCTTGGATTACCAAAGATGAGATATGGGAAATCGAAGAAAACAATAAATATACAACAACAACAACAATAATAGCATCAATATTTAATTTAAATTTAAAATAAGTAAATAAATAATAAATATGTAACTGATTTTTACAAGTTATACTATGTGCTTAACTTTATTTATGTTTTATACCCTCCAAAAAATAATATGAAGGGTATATTCACTTTGTCATTCCGTTTATAACGCAGCGAAATATCCATCTGAGACCCCATAAAGTATATATATTCTTGATCAGTGATGAAATCTAAGACGATCTGAGCATGTCCGTCCGTCCGTCTGTGGAAATCACGATGCAGTCCAAACGAAAAGAGCTAGACTTTTGAAATTTGTTATAAATATATCTAGAAGGATAGCACAGGTTAAATCTGGAGATGGCTTAAATCGGGCAAGAGGGAAAAAAGTTCCCCTAAGAAGAACTTAACCAACCTCTAAGAAACAACACAATTTTTAAAGTTTTTTTGTAATTGTGTTAAGCAAATGATATATTTTTATATTAAAGAAGATCCAACACAATAAACTTGGAGCCATAAAATAAAAATATTAAAAATGGACCCCGCCCCTTTATTGGGCGTTATTATATGTAAAAATAATGTAAACATTTAAAAAATTATTTTATTTAAGTCTACATTCCTTAAAAATAACATTTTTAAGCTTTAATGACGAAGCTGAGATGTAACCTGGTACTGCTCTGCTCTATTTCCTCCTCCACTTTGCCTCTAAATGACCCTATAAAAAAAAAATTATTTTATTATATAATTATCCCATACAGTTATTTTTAGAGTTTTATGACAAAGGTCAAAGGTCTCCCCCACAGAGCGACCCCGCCAAAATACAGTTTTAATACCCTCCAAAGAGAATTGGATCGCATAAAGTATATATATTCTTTATCAGTGATGAAGTCTAAGACAGTCTAGCAATGCCCATGCGTTCGTCTGTGGAAAACATGATAATGTCTACGATACGCACCCCACATTGCGACGATGCTCGAGAGAGTTAGCTCCCCTACTGTTTCCGATGAGTTTCATCACCCTCTCCTGTACGCGGTCGAGTAACTTCAAAATAGACTTTGAAGCACCGGCCCAAACATGAGAGTTGTATTCCATCTTCGGTCGGATGTAAGTGGTGTAAATATTAAGAAGATCAGAAGCGGTGAAGTATCTCTTGTACCGTCTTTAGAAGCCAAGGCACTTGAATGCTTCTTTTGCGACCTGAAGGACATGTTCCGTCCATCTGACATCACACTGCACTTCCATGCCCAGAACATCAAGAGCCCTTGAATCCATAATACTTACACCACCCATAGAAACAGATGAAGCAGCATGGTCAGACGTACGTCTACGCGTAAGCATACAACACTGGGTCTTACGGGCATTAAAATCGACCCTGTTCGCCTGACCCCATTCGGAAATCTTCGCGAGGTCGCTATCCAGAACGTCATTCATAAACTGCCTACTCGTCTCGATTTCAGACGTTGACGGCCTGCAGTTAAATGAATAAGAATGCGAAAGGCTGCTATCATCTGCGAAAGAGTAAATAGGACAGGAAATTTGGGAAAGAAGATCGTTAAGAAAAATTAGAAATAGAGTAGGAGAAAGAACGGAGCCCTGCGATACCCCTGAGTTGACTCTGAACTCATCGGATGAGACCCCATCTATAACAACTCGTATAGAGCGATCCCTGAGAAGGCTCGATATAAACCGAGAGAAGGTATCTCCGACACCAAATGCAATAAGTTTGGACAGGAGTGCTCCATGCCACACTCTATCGAACGCCTTAGAAATATCTTGAGCCACCACTTTACTTTCGCCAAAACGGTGTATGGAACTACACCAGTTTTCCGAAAGGAGGGCCAATAGGTCACCCGTAGAGCAGCCTCTGCGGAAACCATACTGGCGGTCGTTTAGTAAACTATTGGACTCCAGATATTTCACAAGATGGAAGTTAAGCATAGTTTCCATCACCTTCGATATAGCAGAACATATTGCAATCGGGTGGTAATTTTCAGGGTTATTAGCCTCCTCTTTTTGGGGATTGGCGTTACATTAGCAACCTTCCAGCACATTGGAAATCTACCGGAGTGGTATAGTGTACTGAAAAGTTTGGCTAATGGACGTGCTAACGTCGAAGAGCACTGCTTCAAGACCAGTGCAGGGATTCCATCCGGCCCAGGAGACTTCCTTGTGCTGAGTTCCGCAAGAACCCTTTCAACTGCACGCGCTCGAAAAAATATCTTAGGCATAGTTACGGATACTCTCTCGAGCGTGGGGAGTGGTTGAGAGCTATCAGGCAAGTGAGAGTTACTTGCAAATATTTCAGCCAATATATTAGCTTTATCAACCGGGTCAGTAAATATTTGGTCATTCCTCAGAGTCGGACTTGAAGAACTAGCACTTTCCTTAACACTTTTGACGAATGACCAAAAACTCTTACTAACCCTGGGGGCAGTGAGAATTGTAGTGCGAATACGCTGCTCGTATAAAGCCTTTTCGCGTCTTAACACTTTGGCACACGAAGATCTTGCCTTCTTGCGTAGCAAATCAGTATTGGCATTTTTGTTATTACGCCAAGTACTGAATGCTGCCTCTCTGGATCGCAACGCATCTTTACATGCCTTGTTAAACCAACACTTCGCCCTAGGTTTAACCGAAATTTTCTTACAGGGAATAAAAGTTATCATCCCCGGTAGAATTGTGTTTTCAACCATTTTCGCCATGGTATCGACATCATTGTCAAGAAAACATAGTTTCCAATTACAATTCCGGAAGAATTCGTTGAACTCGGCCCAACGACCCTTTTCGTAAATATATTTACTACTCTTCGTAGCTGCACGCGAAACGTTGCGAGGTTTCGAGAACGGAAAGGTTGCGGATATGGTGCAATGATCCGAGTTACCGAGAGGTGCATTGACGGTAACTTCATACTTTTTGGGATCTGAAGTTAGAAAAAGGTCTGGCGTATTATGTTGGTGACCTTCAACACACGGAATATGTTTTGGTTCATTAACTAATTGCACAAGGTGATTGTGCGCGACGAACAACTCTGCATATTGGCCCTCTGAGGTTGTGTGGCTCGAATAGCGAAGCCAAGATGTGTTGGGAACATTGAAATCACCAACAACAACAATTTCACTGCTCGGACAACTATCAAGAATCTTCGATATGGAGTCGGAAAGAGTATCGAAGCCATATATGGTAGCATTCCTTTCCGCGTTTGGACTTCTATAAAAAAACCCGAAATGTAAAAAGTGTGTACCGATTTTAAATTTAACCCAAAGACAGCTAAATTCTGCGTCAGGCTTCCCTAATGGTTGCTGGCATTGGTACACAACTTCATTAGTATATATATATATATTGCAAGGCCCCTATGAAGAATAAAAAGCGACAGGAGGTGATACCCAGGCAAATGAAAATCCTATGGATCAGCATCCTCATGTACCTGGGTTTCACTTAAGGCGAAAACATCCGGCCGGTGAAGACAAATGTGAGCGTATACAGAGAAGAAATTCGCTCTTAACCCACGTATGTTGCAGAAGGCGATTCTAAACTTACCCGCCATCACAAGACAAGAGAAAGAAACCGAAGTCCAAACTCTAGATTAACGAATACGATGCAATAATAGTAACTGGGGTGACCATTCACTAGCCAGTGTTATGCCTTCACTAGTGAATGATCCAGCCGCAAACCGCACCAATAAAATAGAGTTTTTTTTTTATTTATGGAAAGAGGGATGGGAGGTTCATAGCATTGCAGAAACACAGGTCATAAAAGCCCTGGTCTGGTCCACTTCCATTTTCCCATAGTGGCTCATAGTGCCAACACTGGTATGGGGTGTCGTCACTGTTGAAAAAGAATGCACTGCTTTATTGTTTTTCTTGTTTGGGTTATTGAGATTTTGTTATTGTAATGTTAGTAGTTGTGTTTTAAGTTGATATTATTTATTGTTTTAATTTTCAACTTGATGTGCGCTTATTAATTATTTAAATTAAATTTATTTACTTTTGTTTGCTTTTTCTGGTGGTTGGTGTTTTTGTTTTCCTTTATATTTCTTTTTTTTGAATTTTCCTTTTTATTTTTGCCCATAAGCTTGCACTTATTGATATGCAATTTTCTTAAATGACTAGAACACAGCCCGGACTGACAAACATAAAGACAAAAAACGTGTTAACGGCACGAGAGACAGAATATTACTTTACAATCAAGCAGTCACAATGTCAATAACATTGACTCTGAGCTCCAATTCACCAGAACTATCTCCTAATTATTTACCTCCTATTGATTTAAACGGAACGTATGAATGTGCTCTAACTGATTTTCATTCGTATAAGAGTGTCCCGAATGTAGACTCCTACAACAATATGTTTCATATAGGGGAACATGTAATTGAAATACCAATTGGATCTTATGAATTGAAAGACATAGTTGACTACATAGAAGAGCAATACAAACGACTTAGTCCTGGAGAACAAATTTTTATTGAAGCTAACAACAATACGATGCAAGTTAAAATAAATAGTTCTAAAGATCTGATATATCTTAATAAAAATAAATAAAACACTACCTAATACCGACGGATGATCATTACTCAGATCTTCCAGTTAATATTTTTAAAGTAAATATCTTGCGAATTGAAAGTAGTATCGCTATTAATACATAAATGAACAATTCAAAATCACATACTCTTCATGAGTTTCCGATTAGTGTACTTGCAGGCTATTAAATAGATGAGATTCCAAGAAATCTCATTCATTTACCTGTAAACACCAAAGGGATAAGTTCTCTATCACTGCGCATGGTTGATCGGAACGGTGATTTAATTAATAAATACTAAAAATACTACAGCCACGTCTCATCTACAGATATTACAACGTAAACCACAATTGAAAATATCTGCTCGTCAAAGGTCACTTACAACAGCAAACAAATGTTTTCTCAAGTCTTTAAATTTCAAACTGAAAACAAAATAATCTCAAACGTCTTCGATAAGGCATTGTCTGATAAAAATATAATAAAAAAGGACTATCATAATAATGATCAGATTCGCATCTCAATGCAAAACCAAGATTTGTACGCGTTACTTAGTGAGAGCTATATATGTATCAGAGAACTTCACTTGTTGATTAAAAAACCGTTCAACAATAACAAAGGCACAAAAAACTTGTCTTTTATTTGCAAATGATCAAACTTGCCCGCACACTCTCTTTTGTTGTTGATTTTAAATCAACCGAACATATGCCTCTTTGCTGGTTCTGATGCTAAACACATCGGCTTACTCACAACAATAATCTTTTTTAAGCTAGGAATAAAAACATTAATCAAACTTGCTCAAGCTTTTATATGCGTTGTTCATTATAAGGCAATCGAACCACATGCAAGTTGAACACTTGCTTATTTTCATCATAGGTCGAATCAAACTTGTCAACTTGTCTATTCCGCTCAACAACATTAAATTTGATGAACATTAAAGTACAAAAAGCAAGAAATCATTGTGTATGAATTTGTTCATTCCTATCAACAAAGGCACGCTTGTTTTTTTATTTTAATTTACAGTGGTTTATGATGTCCATTCGCGTTGTTTATGACAAAATAGGAAATTTTTTTAAGAAAATATTATTTTTATTTGCAGTTCGATATTGCAAATAATATTTATTATTATTTTTGTTTATTTTTATTTGTTCTCCTTTACAGTGGTGTTTTTTGTGTTATTTAATTTGTATTTCTTTTAAGCTAAAATTGAGAAGCACAAATTTTCTGCAGCATAAGTAGCCCTCCAGTACTTATTCGTTTTCCATAATTATTTCACTTAATATGGACCGTATTATATTTTTTCCCTTACGCCGAGGCGACAAGGTTTAAACTTTCTTGGAAATTTGACTTAAAAAATTTTTTTCCCCTTTTGTCATATTTGCATGTGTATTTCGGCGTATGTAATTCAACTAAATTTGTTCTCTTAATCGGACACATGTTTAACAATAAAAAACAAACAAATGATCAAACTTGTGCACACATTCTCATTTGTTTCAATTTTGTAAAGAAAAAAGTCCCATAAACCACCGTGCATTTGCCCATGTGTATTCCCTTTAACTTTGTTTTTGATGAACAAATTCAAATAAATACTAAACCTGTACCTCCACTCATGTATCAGTGTTGAATTGGTTATGTTGTTTGCATTGTTCGTATATCATATTGCTCAAGTCACAGAGACGGTCGGTTCAAACATGTTGTGTGAATTAATGAGAATAAGAGCGTTTGGACACGATGAATTTACTGCAAGCCCTTCTCTTGCCTGTGCGATCTTGCTCATAAAATGCTTTTGTTAATTTTACTCATAGTCAGAATTTTACTCATAATCAGAATGAAATGATTTTTAATCATCATTGAATTTTTCTTTAATCTTTACAATGAACAAAAATTTGCGTGCTGCACAAAATCAAGAGAAATCGTGATTTTGAAGTACTCTGATATGTATATGTGGAAGGTTTCGTTATAGAAAAAAAACTGGAAAATTTTCAGAGAATTTTAAATTGAAAACATTTTTGTTGCACATCTATTTGATGAAATCCGCTACGAGATTAATGGCATTGAAATCGAGCATACTTTAGGAACAACAACCACCATAAAAAATTTGGTATCTCCATCACCAAAGAAAGCGTTGTAATGCAAAATGGTGGATGGCATAAAACTGATGATTTGAATCTTAAGAATGGATACTTTAATTTTTATGTACCACTAAAAGTGCGTTTGGGATTTGCTTAAGACTACAACAAAGTTATATTTAATGGAAAACATGAATTGATACTCTTGCGCAATAAAAATGATGAAGATCTTGCACATTCGAGCGCTTCTACTGAAAACGCAAAACTTACAATTTTACTCATCTCCTGGAGAATTCTACCCGTACAATTATCTGATCTGAGCAACTTGAATATGATTAAATTTATTAACAATGGTGCTTCTATACTGGAGGTGCACAAGATAAATCTAATGTTGCGTAAGTGAGCGAAAAAGAGCACACAGGCAGAAAAATTTGTTATTAATTTAGTTTAGTTGTTTTATTTAGTCATCGTTGAAATAGCGTGGAAATAACATTTTAATCGGAGTGATGAATTTTTTTCAAAATATGATCTAAGAAGTGTAAAGAAAACACATTTATAATTAATCTATATAGGAAAAAATTTTATATATTAATAAAAGTAATTCTTATATGAAATTTTTTTATGAAAGATTTTTTTCCCCAAAAATTTTGTCTATTTATGGAAAGCAGATATACATACGTTAAGTAATTAAGTTTGTTTTAACGCTTTTTTATAACTTTAAAATATCTTTGAAATGTTTGACCTTTTCCCTTCATACAGCATAC
This sequence comes from Linnaemya tessellans, assembly GCA_951800035.1. NCBI lineage: Eukaryota > Metazoa > Arthropoda > Insecta > Diptera > Tachinidae > Linnaemya > Linnaemya tessellans. Next base: position 30,009,150 of record OX637537.1, read on the forward strand.
ATAATAAATTTCTCGTTTGAGAAAAATGAGTAAAAAGATAAGATAAATTTGTCTCAGATAAGGCTAAATGAAAGAGGGTAAGAATACGTGTGAATTCGATTGCAAAAATTTGCTTCCTGATGTTCAACAATGTTCTATACCGATAGCATTCCATAGCAGTGATTGTCATATGAATCCACAATTGAATACAGGGACAAGTCATATTTTGAATGTTAAATTAGCTGCAAGCAGCGTTGCCATAACTTTTTAAAAAAAAACTGCAACTTTAGAAAAAAAAACTGGTTTTCACGTAAAAAAACTGCACATAAAAAATTCACAAAAATATATAGTTTTTCCATATTTTTTTATTAAAACAAAAACATAACACAACAAATTAAATATGAAATACATCTACATATAGCAAAGCAATTCATTTTAATAAAAAAATATATAGGTACATAGGGTTTAAATAAACAAAAAGAGTTCATTATTATTCAGATATAATACTGCCTGTTCCAGAATCTCGACAAGTCGATGTCGTTCTCATATTTATATTGAAACCAATAATTAAAAATTTAAATTTGTTTGTATGTACATAGAAAAACACAAGGCATATCTATCTAACAGGTACAACCATTTCTACAAAAATAGAACACTTATTGTAGAAACTACCTTAACAGTTGCAAAAATCGTTAAACGACACTACTAAGTTTGACGTTTTATCAGGTTAGGCAAGTGAGCTCGTGCTCCCACCTGCAATATATGTACACCTTGGTAAAATTCAACTTGCTTTGTGGTCAGGGGTGCAAAAAGATGTATGGGATAATTACATACTCGTATAAAAAAGTATAGTTAAAGCTTGCCACTGTTATATTAAGCAAATGGGGTAAAATTATGGTTTCAGAAATTGGAATTAAAATAACAAAATTAAGAGTAAAAAAGTAAAATGTAAAAACTGCAAAATCTGCTCAATTTACAGAAAAACTGGTTTTTAAAGAAAAAAAATGCAAAACTGCTCAATGCTTAGAAAAACTGTCAAATGCAGATAAATCTGCACATTTGGCAACGCTGGCTGCAAGTAAAGAACGACCACGTTTTGTATTGGTGCCATTTCAACCAGATAACAAATTTGTGCACTGTAAGCTGACTAATTTAAAAGTACATTTAAATTCAACCTCTTACCCATATGATGATCTTAATATAAAAATTAACGTTATGCAATTCTGTATGATATGTATGTAAGATTTCAACAAAGCTACTACATGAAAAAGCCTCAACCATTGTTAACTGCCCTGGAGTTTAAAGACAACGCTCCAATTATTGTAGTATATGTAAGCTATCAGACGAATAAGTCAATACCGGATCGTGATTTAGATATCACGACTACGGCGTTTGTGGAATGCAATTTTACTTAAAAATGAAAATGTTAACAAACTTTTAAAGAAATGCTTATAAAAATTAAAATAAAGTCTTTTTATTTCAAATAAAAACCTGCATACATACATATTTATTTCAGAGAACACACAAACAAACGCAATGGTTCATTCATTCAAACGGACAAGGGAATATTTGGGCACAAAGAATAAACGCTTATTATTTGCTTGTATGTACTCGTACATGCGTAAATAAATAAATTTGTAGATATGTATTCATGTACGCATGAATATGTACATCTTATCACATTTCATACTGGTCTACTTGCGTACTAAAAATATACATATTCACACATTAAATGAATGTTTGTGGCAATAGTAATTTCAATCCAAGCACATAAACTTGTATTGACACTATTTTTGTTTGCCGGGATGTCCTTCAAGCACTTGAACTTGAAACACCGTAGTAAAGACCAATCAATAAAAAAATTTTAAATGCCTTAAAAAGATTGATGAGTTCTTTATTTTATACTAAATTAATTTAATAAATTGCTTAAGTTAACTTAATAATAAATTGCTTACATTAACTTTATAAAATGCTTAATCCACTATTGGTCAACGAGTAATAATTTAATTTTAATTATTGTGTTTAAATTGGCTGTATTGGGATATTTGTGCTTAAGTAAGCAATGGCAAGTTCAATGACATGAATTTATTGCGGAAATTAAATGGCCTACTTTTTGTGTTAAAGTAAAATTGCCCTTTGGCATATTTAGTAATAATTGAATTATATGTTAACAAATTAACTTACAGTAATTAACAAAATTTATTATTTATAAATTAAAATTACATTTTATAGAATAATATGTTGCACTAAGTGTCAACATTTTCCCCCGCATTGACCAATGATCGATGGTGCTATAACGTTGAACTCAGGTATCTCCAACATCGATGTTAATAGCTCGTGGTGGTGCAACTGGCTGGGTGGTTTGGTTGCATGTGGAATTGCTGTTCTTTTGCTGTTTTAAATATGTGTTGATGATTAGGATGGCGAATAGTATGGAGATTACAAGTGCAGGATAATTGACTGTATGATGGTGAAAACTATTGGATTTGATGAGTGCTGGTATGTGAACAATGGTTGATTCGTTTAGTTGTTTTTTCAGTGCGCTTAGTTGCTTTTGATGAGTTTCAATCTGGTTGTTGGATGTATTAAACATGTTAGTCATCTCTAGTGGTGTACTAATTTGAACTTTGGGCCGTAGTTGAGTAGATGATGTGTGTAGTGTATTAGATAAACCAAAATGATCGTGGATTGTGATAAACGTGCCATTGACTGTGGAGCTAGCTTCAATCTCTATTATTCCGGTGCCGTTTATTACACATTGGGCATGTTCAGAACCGCAAACTGCTGCTATCTCTAGTTTTGCGGTGGTAGCGAAGATCCATTTATTTGGATATTTTAGTTGTGTCCATGTGGAGTTGCCTGCCAACCGAATGAGCTTGCATTCAGTTGTTTGTTGACTGTTAAAAATGTTAATTTCGTAGGAATCACTTCCCTCATTCTTCCTAAGTTTGAACTGTTTGTTATTGCATATGAATACATCACTTTTAGGCGTCATACAGTTTGATATCTCATGGGTTGTGAATGGAAGGTATCCGTCTCTATGGAGGTTTATGGCTAGAAATGATTCCTCTGCGTTGTTTGATATTAAATTATTGTCTCTTATGGTCGGTACCGGAATTATGTTGAAGAGTTCTAAATATTGATGGTCGACCAAAGGCAGCATTACTTCGAAAATGGCTTCATTCTTCGTTACCGCTGCTTTGATCTTCATTAATTTGTATAGTTGAACTAAACTGTCGTCTTTAATTGGAAGTGTTCGGCTTGTTGGAAGATGAGCCTTTATTACCCTTAGTTCGTTCTTTAGCTGTGCCAGGGACAATAAAAGATGACAAATTCTTCCCTGATGGGTATCAGTTAGTACATCAATAATCTCCCTTTCAACTCCTTGTAACTTTATTGCTGTCAACGTCAACTGGTTAGCTAGAAATGAGATTAATTGCATTTGGTTGGTTTGGTCAACCTGCTTAGCTATTGCATTCTCTTGTTCATTAACCTTGTCAATTATATCCATTATTTGTTTTTGAGTACTTTGCTCGTCTTGCTTGTTGATATTAACAGTTGAGTCAACAATATGTAGATGTTTGATTTTTAAGCAGTTGAAACAAATAGTTTGATTCTTCCTTAGCATTCTTGATGGTGGTTGACATTTCATTTGCATATTCGGAATCAAGAACGCCAAACAAAGATCGTGCAACATTCCCAATAATGTTGAATGCTCCCCTTTTTTACTCTACTGCTGGAGAATAGCTCGTTCTCTTGAATCAATTTATTTTTTATTTGATTGAAGTTGGCTGTCAAAGTGTTGCAAGTTAGTTGATGTTTAATAGGCGAACAGTGCTGTTGTAAGGTAGTTATTCCTGACTGGAAGGCCTTCAGCTCGGCAGTAAATGGTGATAGGTCATAGTATATCATTAGTCTTCATTCAGCCGTCACTGGTTTTACATTTCCAATTTTCTCAAAGTATAATCCTGGGGTATCATGAAAGTTGGTTATTTTGGCATTGCTACTCATTGCAGCTGCAATCAAAAATAGTGTTCTTATTATAGTAAGTAGCACTGAAGTGGACATAGGCCTAGATTTTTTTGATGGTAGACTGTCTGTTTCATCAATTGCTACCGGGCGAGTGAGCTTGGTCACTTCATTTGTTGGTAATTCTTCCTGCTGCAGTAGTGGCGCTAATCTATGAATGGGTCTTTTCTTTATTCCGGAGGCTATCTTTATATCTGCTACCCTGGTCTTGTGGTCAGTTCCCTTATAAGTTTTCAGGATTCTACCCAGTGTCCATTTCATTACGGGCAAATTGTCCTCCTTTACTATGACTAAATTTCCTTCTTTCGCATTTTGAGATGATGGAATATTCCAATGACCATCTTTTCCAAAATTCGTATTTAAGCTGCGACCCAAGATTCCATCTTTTTGCCAGTGAGCAAGTAGGATTAGGCACTCGAGAGTCGACTTGTGCCGTCAGTGGTTCCCCGATTAAGAAAGCTGTTAAATCGTTTGGATCACTTGATAAAGGAGTAAGGGCCGTGAGTTCAGAATGGCCTCAATTTCAATGATGACTGTTTCTAATTCTTCATGCGTTGGAGAAGCCGTTGATATACTGCGTAAAAGTAATTGTTTGGCTGACTTAACAGCTGTCTCCCATAACCCACCGAAATGTGGTGCCTTAGGAGGTATAAACTTGAACTCTATTCCGTCGCTACTGCACGATCGAATTATTGCTTCTTGTGAAGGTTTGGAAAATATGGCGATCGTTAGTTCTTCGAGCTGGTTCCGTACCCCAACGAATTTCGTAGCGTTATCTGAATAGATGGTTTGACAACGTCCACGCCGGGCGATGAACTTCTTGTGCGCTCCAATAAATGCTTCTGTAGTGAGGTCAGTTACTACTTCTAAATGTACTGCTCTAGTTGAGAAGCATACGAAAACTGCAATGTAGACCTTATGAGGTCTCTTACCTCTTAGTTTATAATGTACCCATAGTGGGCCACAGTAATCGACGCCTGATTTTATAAATGGCCGAGTCGAAGTCACTCTGGAGGCCGGTACATCTCCCATGACTTGTTGCATTAGCCTAGGCTTTGACCTGATACATCGGACGCAGGTTTGAACCATGGTTCTGGCAATTGACCTTTTATTATCCAAAATTGTTGCCTGGAGATGGATAGTAGTGTTTGTGGGCCGCAGCGATGATTCTCGTTGTGTAACATTTTCGTAATTAATTTAGAAATTGGATCGTTGTAGGGACGAACCATTGGGTGCTTAGCATCGTATGAGATGTTTGAAGCCTTCAACCTTCCGCCGACGCGCAGTATATTATTTTCGCCAAGAAAAGGTGATAACCGGTCGTTCGGTCTTCGCCAATTTGGTGTTTTGGATGAAGCGTTGCATCTATGCTACTACTCTGGTTGTTGATTGTATATATAATGTCCTCCAATGAGGTTGAAATTGCAGATACGGAAATGACTGCATTTGTTTTGAATTCTTCAGTTGAGGATGGTTTCCCAGTTTTGTTGACCTCCTTTGGCCATTGACTCTCGTTGCCGTGTAAAAACATGGGCACAAAAAACCAAAGGCTACATTGTGATAATTTTTCTGGACTCAAACCTCTTGAGATGAGGTCGGCCGGGTTTTGCTTAGAACTGACGTATCGCCATTGAATGCTTATGGTTTGCTCTTGAATTTTACTTACTCTATTTGCGACAAAGATAAGAAGAGAGAAGAGAATGCAGTACTATCTCAGAGTCTGACCATAGATATGTAGGCATGTTTTCAGCTCGTAGTTCTCCTTTTACTCTTGTGGTAAGTTGAGCTCCCAGAAGCGCTGCGCATAGTTCTAGTCTTGGTAGAGTTACCTTTTTTATAGGAGCAATCCGTGATTTGGCGCATAGAAGTCTGACCACTAGTCGTCCATCTTGTAGCTTAGATCTTATGTATACTGTGACGCCGAAGCATCTACAAAAGTGTGTATCTGTGTATCCTTTGAAACCTGACCAACAAAAATGTGCCTTTTGGTACTTATATTGTTAAGGTGGTTTAAGTTTTGACGAAACAGTACCCATTGGTTGTTAAGATCTGCTGGAAGCGGTTCGGTGATATTCAAATTATTTAATGCTGAGATGCATTCTCATGTTGTGGCTACCGCAGAGGGGTTATCAGCTATTTTTGGTTGGCCCAGTAGTCTATTTATGATGTTATTTGTTAATATCCATGCATTACTGAAGCGATCTTGAAGCATTTTCCAACCTGTTTCATAGTTGGTTTCGGTTAAGACTAAATTTTGTATTAGCCTAGCTGCCTCATCTGTGGTGTTTGTTTTCAAAAACCACATTTTTTGTATGGCGGGCACAGCGTTTTTGTGAATCATTTCATTGAACATTTCAAAAAATGGTTGCCAACTCTGATAGTCCGCATTGAATTTCGGTATCGTAACCTTTGGAAGAGGCAGTGGGCTAAGTATAGCTGACTTGCTTCCCACTTGTACTTTGTCATTTATAGGCTGTTTGTGTTGATCTGCGAGCACAGCGAGTTTAACTAAATGTTGGTGAACTGCGTATTCTAGGTTATTGTAGTCATCCGGATGTAAACCCTGACTTGATGGATCTTCGATTTGTTGCCACACGTCGTCATACAAAGTTAGGATTTGAGACCATAACTTTTTTATAGTCTCTGAACTTAGTTCATAAAACTGTTTTGGCTGCTCTTCTGTTAGTGTTTCCAAATCTTGCAACAAACGTGTTAGTGCTGTCATGCCTGCAGTTATTAACCTGGCTAGTCATGGTGTTCGTACTTCCTCTGATTCATCCTGGTGACTGGTATTCTTACGGATGGTACAGGTTTGGTATATGTGACCTGCTCCACGAAAAGTGACCTCTACGCGTTTAAAAAAAGCGCTTCGTTTTTCCGTGTTTTGCGCATGGTTATGCGCAATTAATTATGTTCATCTTTACAGGTGATTTGCAAAAAAACTAAAAGACATAGAAACTTGCGGTTTGCGGCATTTGAAAGAGCGTTTTTATCCTATTAGAACCACTCAAAAAGTAAAAAAAAAAATGTTTTCGGCGCAGAGGTCCTTTTCGTGGAGCAGGTCACATATGGTGTCATCCATTTTTTAAGCTGACATTATGCTCAATTGTTGAACTGTATTGTTCGCCAATAGATTTGTAAATGTCCTTTGTAATATAGGGATCCTTCTCTGATAAGGTAGCATCATTCCGAATTATTTTTTCAGTTTTTTCGAACGATTGCCATAGGATAACTAGTTCATCTTGCTTTGCCTTGTAGAATACCTCTGTTCTTCTTCTGTTTAGCGGAGCTTTTTTTATGGTTGAAATGACTCTTCCAATCTCGCTTGCAGTCGCCTATTGCTGTTTCATAAGTTCCTGTGCTGATGACTTCTTGAGTAATTGTTTGTTTTGCGTTTGAAGAGTTGGATATTGTGGCTCTGTGCTACTGTTTATAGTTGTGAGTTTTCAGTGTAGCCCTTAGCTACTGTTTGTAATTTGTGTTGGTGTGTGAACTGATGTTCTACACTTGGTTGCGCGTTTGTTTCCTTAAAATTCTAAAGAAATCCCCACCACTGGTGGGGGGAATCTCAGTGAATTTAGAAAGTATTAGGGTCAGCAATGAATTTTTGTGGCAATAGTAATTTCAATTCAAGCACATAAACTTGTATTGACACTATTTTTGTTTGCCGGGATGTCCATCAAACACTTGAAATGCCTTAAGAAGATTGATGAGTTCTTTATTTCAATTCTTGTGTTTATACTAAATTAATTTAATAAATTGCTTAAGTTAACTTAATAATAAATTGCTTACATTAACTTTATAATAACAAAAATAAAATGCTTAATCAACTATTGGTCAACGAGTAATGACTTAATTTTAATTATTGTGTTTAAATTGGCTGTATTGGAATATTTGTGTTTAAGTAAGCAATGGCAAGTACAAGGACATGAATTTTTTGCAGAAATTAAATGACATACTTTTTGTGCTAAAGTAAAATTGCCCCTTGGCATATTTAGTAATAATTGAATTATATGTTAACAAATTGACTTACAGTGACTAACAAAATTTATTAATTATAAATTAAAATTACATTTTATAGAATAATATGTTGCACTGAGTGTCAACAACTATAAAAACCAACTAAATGCAGGAAAGCAAAAAAGCGGACTGTCATGCAGACTCACCAATCGTCGCACACAGCCTATCTGAAAGACAAACATTGCAATCACTGCTCACAACAGAAACATACACACAAAACACAGTTGAAAAATAAAGAAATCATATCATCCAGAACACCATATATAATCCATAGATGATCGCCATGCATAAAATAAACAAATTCAATATTAATATAAACATAATACCAGTATCAAATGAACGAACAGTAAATTTTTTCACAATGTCTTCAAGACGAGAATAATCGAACTATTGACTACATTCTAACATTGCACAAAAAGAAATTGCTGGACAAAATTCTTAAGTAAACACACTAAAATTTAAACAACCAAAAAATAAAAGAAAAAATCAGACTGTAGCAAAAACAAAAGATTCACAAAAAATTAGGGCCATCCATTTATACATCACTTTTAATAAAGGACAGACCGACAGAAACTCACATATGGACAGAGAGAAGCTCCCACGCTCACATATACAAACTCGTCTTGGTTACTACAGCACCCCTCCACGAAACTCCCGTCACATATGGACGGACATATATTCCCACGCTCACATACCGACAGACATGTCTTCCGAAGGTCGTATATGGACAGACGACAATTCCCACGGCCATGACAGACAGAAGATCTCAAGGTCACTCATACAAACACATCTTAAATTCTGAGTCACATATGGACGGACAGAACTTTCCACGCTTGCATATGAACAGACATGTATTACCAATGCCACATATGGACAGACAAAAATTCCCACGCTCACATACCGACGGACAAGTATTCCAAAGGTCACATATGGACAGACACAAATTATAAAAAAAATTGTGAACACCCTTATTAAACCGTGAGATAAAAATACACACATGCACACAAACATCACAGCATACCGACAAAGCAATTACTAAGATTTTAAAATTTATTGCTGAAATTCGAGAATTTTAATTGCCCAGTTCACTACTACTTTTAATTTTAGAGGGAAGTTTAAAAGGCTGAAATCTAGCACAATATTATTTTGAAGCCGGAATAATTCGCTATTTATATATATTTATTTATTTAAATTAGTCTATGGGAAATTTCCTTACAGACTATTTAAGCAGAATAGTATATAATTCAATTAATTCAATACAAATTAAATATTACGCTATTTAAAGAGCATAGTAAAAGTTAATGATTAAAAAAACATATGACGTTACGTTTGTTGATACAAAGGTTTCAAGGTACATGGTTTTCTAAGAGGATCTGACATTTCATAGTTAGTACGACAAGCTGCAACATAGAGTGAGTTACAAGAAAGAAGTGAACGTTGAGGAATATTGAAACATACATTGTTCAGTAAAAATTCAGAGTTGATGTACGTTGATAAGATTTACCATAAAAGAGGTGTTGAGCATTGTTCTCCGGCTCTTTAAAGTAGGAAGATTAATATCAGCTAATCTCGTAGAGCATGATGGAAGTGCCATCCGATTTCTATAAACGTTTATTAAGCAGAAAAATAGAAATTGTTTTTGAACGGATTCAAGACGTTCAATGTGCACGTTATACAGTGGATCCCAAATTATGCTACCATATTCTAAACTTGGCCGAACTAATGCAATATACAATGTTTTAGTGACATATGGATTTTTAAACTATTTTGCCCATCTTTTAATAAATGCAAGGATACTTCATTCTGCAAGAACTGTTAATCAGATGGATGTTTTATGTTGCACCATATTTTTACGTCGTCCGCATACATCAATATATTACAGTATTTTATTGCTTCTGGTAGGTATTGATAAATAGAAGGAAAATAATTGGACCAAAGTGACTCCCCTGCGCAACACCAGAGATTACTGAAACTGCAGCGTTAAATTTTACGGATTGTGTCCTGTTTAACAAATAAGATTTAATCCAGCATAATAAATTATTATCAAAACCCATTATGTCTATTTTCTTTAAAAGCAGCGCATGTTGTCAAATGCCTTGCTGAAATCAGTGTAAATGACATCCGTGTGATAACCTTTCGCGAAAGTTGCGTTCACTAAAGTTGTTAACTGGAGAATATTAGTCATGGCAGCAATATTATATGAACTATAACGTTGTGGGTCTATTAAAGCCCACTTAAAACAGTATTCATCATTATGTAGTAAGTATTTTAACGAGCATTCATATTGCTATATTAAATTGAATTATGATTTACAGGCTAATTGTTCGAAATTCTTTGTTTTTAAATTCACAGCAGAGCTCTGCTGTGTAAGTTGAATAACTAAAAACTGATGTTGACTTTCCCTTGTGCCTTGGAATATTTATCATGTCTTTCTAAATTTAAAAAAAAAATTCAAACAAGTAGCCTTAATTCAATTTAATGTTGTATTCACCATTGTTTATTATATTGATGCAGGCCAGTTTTTCTTCTGGTTTTTGATAATTTAACAAGAGATGACTAGAGTCGGACGACCCCTGAATGAATTAATTCAATTGAATCATTCATTCAATTGAGCGAGGTGAATCTTTCACCTTACTGAGCGTTTTTAGCTTTTTTCTTTCACTTCTTTCAGTTGATTCACTGATTTAGTTGTTTCAGTTGATTCAGTGATTCAGTTGTTTCAGTTACTTCATTGAATCTGTCTCTTTCAGTAGCCCTTTTCAATGCTTGTATGTCAAAATCTATATGAGAAAAAGGAATTAATTCACTCAGTGCAGATGCACACACAAGGTGTGGTGCCTTATATTATTAGAGTTGCCATATGAAACTTTTTAAATAGCACTGCCATACATATTATGGTACTTAACTTCGTGCACTATTTATATATATATATATATATATATATATATATATATATATATATATATATATATATTTATATTTGGGGTATTCACACTTTGTGCTATTTGGTCATATTGTCATAATATTTTAGACCAGTTTAAAAAAGTTGTTGTTGTGCTGCATGCAAAAAAGCAGGGCTGTGGAGTCGTGAAAAAATAGTTGCGACTCCGACTCCGACTCCAGCCGCCGAAATTTTTAAAGTACGACTCCGACTCCGACTCCGGCTTCAACTCCAATGCTAAATGTATATGGACCTTAGGGTATTCCGATAATTGAATCAAGAAATGTTTAACAACTTTTTTTGAGGGTACTTATGGACCTCTAAACGCGATTGAAGTTTGGGATTTCGCGAAAAAACATAAAAATAAATATAACAAAATAAAGCTGAATCAAAAGTTGTTTGTTTTTTACAAAATATGTCTGTATTGTTTGGTAAAATAGTGGTCATTAAAAGAAAATTTACAAACAAATTTTAGTGCACCGATTTTGAATCATAATTGCATTTTTAAAAAAGAATTTTCACAAAAACATATTTTTCATTGATTTTTTTTTTGCCGTTTTAAGCAAATTTCAAAACTTTCTCATAAAATATAATCAAACTATATTTTGCAATTTTTTGCAAAAATTTTATTTTTTTGTGGAAAAAGGAGTTTTTGTGAATAAATATTAATATGTATTAAAAATGCAATTATGGATCAAAATCGGTGCACTAAATAATAATTCATTAAAAACATTAAGTCAATTTCTGTAAAAAGGCAAATATTTGAAAATAGAAAATATTTAAAAAAAAAAAATTCGCAGAATTTTTATTATGAAAAATATTTAAAAAATTCTTTGTCGGAGTCGGAGTCGCGACTTTTTTTAGCGACTCCGACTCCGGCAAAAACAGTGCAACTCCGACTCTTCGACTCCGACTCCACAGCCCTGCAAAAAAGTCATAAATAAATAGCACTCTTACAGGTATGTTTTTGTTTTGTCATAAAATAGCTCTAGAGATCTGAGTCGAACGGTTGAAAATCTTTAGGTGAGAAGGCGATAGTATATGTTTGCCGCCGTCACTGATATATGATTCACAACTAAAACACGGCTAAAAAATTAGTCATACCTATTTGTCTGTACATTAAATCACATTTTTATAGCATAAAAAAAATTAAAAGAGAACTAAATCGCAAAAACTAAATATATACAAGTGAAAAATCTTTCTCGTTTAACTTACGTAACTGACATACACTGAACGTTTTTCCGTATTACGCCGCAAAATAAATGTATTCAGCTCATATCAAGGCAGCAGATGTTTTAGTTTATACGTACAAATTCATTTAGATATTCCTGTGCACCAGAAGACAAATTTAATAATTTTAAATAGAGTTTTTCTCATATTCAAACAACTTTTTTACAATTGCCTTAATTTTATTTTTTTGCTTTGATAACATCTAATTACAAATTTGTTGTTTTCTTATCAGCTGATCGATGTTTGATATAGCACACTAAGTTATGACGGGTTGTTCACACCAGTCATATTTTTAGTGCTATTATTTTATGACTTATGACTACAGTGTGAATACCCCAATTATATATATATATATATATATATATATATACTATGTATATATATATATATATATATATATATATATATATATACTTATATATGTATTTACATATGTATACATATATATATATATATATATATATATATATATATATATATATATATATATATATACATAAATTAACTGAGAAAAATCTCCAAAACACAACTTTAAATAGAATATATTACTTTATTAAAATAGTTTCGAAAGCAAAATATTTAAAAGTCACAAATCGGATTGATTTCTATTATTGTGGTAAGGCTAACGATCATTTAAATATTTATCCAGTTATTACTTCTGTTAATAAATTTGTTTTCGTTACCTCTTTACCAAAAAAATTAAAAACGTATAAGTGGTTGTTGTATTAGCTAGTCTGATTCTTTCATTTTCTTTCATGATATTTTCACTTCATGAATTATCGCTGAACTAAGGAATCAACTGAGCTAGTGAATGAAATAAATGAATTAATTCAGTAAAGTGAGAGGAGCGGAAAAAAGCGCTCATTCAAAAGAGCTGTTTTGTAAAACTTTAGAGATGACTTGCTGATATTAATTTCTGCCTGAACTACACGAATTACATACAAACCACCTCAACAATGATTGTGTTAGTTGTTGCCAGCCTGTTTCAATGATGAAGGCATAGTCACTGGTTGCTGAACATAATTGGCAGCGACCGACACTATCATGTACTAAAAAGCAGAGTAACAGCTCCCACCTTCGTCGGCCCTGTAGCAAAAATTAGCCGGCGAAGTAAAATGTTGAAATAGCTACAAAAAAAAAAAAAAAAAAAAAAAAAAAAAAACAACTGTCTATCTTCTCATCTTTCCTAATCTGTCCCCCCAATACTATTCCCTCGTTTTCAGTTCCGGCGCAATGCATTGCATATATAGGGGTCATCTCCTGAGTGCTGGTCCAAGAAAAAAAACAAAACAATGATATCGGCTGACAAAGTGTGGGAAAACGTACATATATAAGTTTTATGTTGCATTTTATTTTTGTTCCCAGATTTTGCCAGACAGCAACGTCAGCATAAAATACTGTCGTTGCTCACCTTAAGTTAAAATTAAGAAATTATTGTAGTGTTAGTCTTAAGATTTCATTAAAAAAATAAAAATAGGTAAAACAACTTTTTAAGTTAAACGGTTTTATGTTAAACATACATTGCAATGTTTAAGATAAATGTACTAAAAACCAAAAAATAATAAAATAGATACACTCGTGGGAATTATAAACATATGCATAGACTAGACTAAAATAAAACCGTGGGGCACGTCAATTGTACAAATTATCGAATTAATGTGCGATAGAAGAATCGTTTAATTCGTCTTTAGGCAGTTGGCCCGCAGACGGTGAGGAAATTACTTACTATTTTCTTGCTCATGGAAATTCCAATAGTTATACACTCCATGTAAATAAAAGAGATGTTTCAACTACTTTATCGTTGGACATTCACACTGCTGGCTGGCGAGGAATCGTTTCACTGCTCGTAGTTTGTCTTTAATCGACAAAACATATGATAAAAGTACTACTCGCTCACCACTATGAAACCCTAAAACTCGCTTATAATCGAGCTTGCTAGCTTGTTTCCACATTCTAGCCCTACTTATCACACGTCCATCGTTGTCGGTTGAACAACTGCCTAATTATAGTGTAACATTACAAAACAAACATTTTAATCAACGATTGTAGACAATTGACGTGCCCCACGGTTTTATTTTAGTCTAGTCTATGCATATGTTTATAATTTCCACGACTGTATCTATTTTATTATTTTTTGGTTTTTAGTACATTTATCTTAAACATTGCAATGTATGTTTAACATAAAACCGTTTAACTTAAAAAGTTTTTTTACCTATTTTTATTTTCTAGTTTTTAGTTTTTATTTCGCATTCTGTTTAATTCATTTAGTGCTTCATTATTGCAAGGTTTCTTGCCCGTTAGTTTATTGCAGTCCAACTCCTCTATACGTAGTCCCTGCAAAGATCTTACTCTACTAAGAGCCACGTAGGCTTGACCTTCTTCAAACAGTTTCGCACCTAAGTATACGACTGCGTGATCCACAGTGCTGCCCTGCATTTTATGTATTGTAGAAGCCCATGATAGTATTAAAGGCAACATTCTTCTTTCAGCCGTCCCGTAATTGTACTTAGCTGGAAACCATATTGTTCAGGTGTTTTTGACGCTAATTGTTCCCGTCGTTTCTGTAATCGACTATTTCTATCACCTTCACTTTCTTTAGCTCGTTTTGCTTTATACTTTTCTTTCGCTTTTTGAAGCCTTCGTTTACGTTGTGTTGCAGTTTCTGTTTTATTTGTGTTTGTATTTTTTATATTTTTTTTACCATTTTGTTCCCACGAGTAATGGACATTTAAACGGTCGACCCCACCTAAATTACAGATTCAATTTCTAAACTTAAATCTTATTAGTATATTTTATTACAAAATTACATTTTTTTACCTGATTTTTTTACCTGATTTTTTTACGTATTTTTGTTTATAAAATATTATTTCAAATGAAAAACAAATTTTTATAAAAAGACATAAAATTAAAATGAAAAAATTACAAGCATATACAAATATTAATATAAAATAATACATTAACATAAAGAAGTAATTAGATTTATGTATGTATTTACATAATCTTTTTTGTCGCTCTTATAGTTGCAAGCTACTTGTTCGTATGTATTCTACTTGTTGAGACCTTTCATTTGATACCCATGTTGATGGGATTGATAAAACCTAAGTTATCCGCCATTTTGCAGAGGCCGCCATCTTGGATTTTAATTTTATATAGTACATTGTATTCTACTGGTTGAGCACTTTCATTTGATACCCATATTGATGGGATTGATAAAACCTACGTTATCCGCCATTTTGTAGCGACCGCCATCTTGGATTTCAATTTTTTTATAGTATATTGTATTCTGCTTGTTGAGCCCTTTCATTTGATACCCATATTGAAGGGATTAACAAAACATAAATTATCCGCCATTTTGTAGCGGCGGCCATCTTGAATTTATAATGATAATGAATAAACATAATTGTATTGTCACCAAAATCCAAAGTGTATACAAAATTTCAGATTAATCGGTTGACAGGAAAAGAGTGAAATTTGAATTACTAAATTTGACCCAAGAATAAATAATAAAACAAACGGGGTGAGCTAAATAAAACCGTTTAATAAAGTTGTTTTTCAAACGTAGGTTAGGTTAGGTTAAAAAGGGCTGCCCGCAGTAAGCGAGAAAAACACTCGGAGGCCATCAAAAGGCCCATTGTGATGCCCAGAGGACTATACCCTACACACTCTTCTCAAGACGAAGTGGTGGTTCCTGAGAACCATCCAGAACTTCTCACAAAGCCCGCCAGGGCAGCCAGCGGTGCATCCCTGAGGCAGTCAAGATCCCGCAGGAAACGAGAGCCTAGATGTC
This sequence comes from Linnaemya tessellans, assembly GCA_951800035.1. NCBI lineage: Eukaryota > Metazoa > Arthropoda > Insecta > Diptera > Tachinidae > Linnaemya > Linnaemya tessellans. The sequence continues at coordinate 30,025,136 of OX637537.1, forward strand.
TAAGCCTACGCTCCTGCAGGGCCGGACAGTCACAAAGGAAATGCTGTACTGACTCCTCCTCCTCCTCATCGAAGCAGCTCCTGCAGCGGCCATCATGGGGAAAGCCCAAACGCTCCGACATGTGCCCAATTGCACAGTGCCCCGTCAAGACCCCTACCAGGAGTGCCAACGGCTGTTTCCCAAAAAACAGAAGTTGCCTAGTCCTAGCTCTGCTAAGCGAGGGCCATAGAGTTTTGGAGACCCTACAGGTAGAAATACTTGACCACCTGTTTGTCACCTCCCTCTTTGCCCACCTCTGAAATCTGCCCAGCAGCTCAACTGAGGGAATGTCAATGTCCCTACGCGATACTGCTTCATCCAAGGCCGAACCCGCTCTCGCGCATTCGTCCGCCATCTCATTCCCCTGAATGCCTTCATGCCCTGGAACCCAAACCACATTGACATCATGCCCCCTAAGTCTGGCCAGAGATTGAATGCATGCCAGTACACATCTCGACTTTATCATCTCCGAACCCAGGGCTCTAATTGCTGCCAGACTATCTATACAGATGTCAATAGTTCTTGCCTGCAAATTGAGCCCATCAATCCTTAATGCTGCCTCGGTAATGGCATAAATCTCTGCTTGGAAAACTGTCGAGGTATCGGGTAGCCTGAGCGATACCGAAAGGCCGAGACCCTCGGAAAATACCCCCGAACCAGTGCCAGTGTCCATCTTCGAGCCGTCCGTAAAAACCAAAGTTGCATTACTACGAGTCGCGGAGTTTTCCATCCAGTCCTTCCTCTCCGGGAATGCGACTGAGAAGGATTTGTCGAAGCACATGACCGGATTCATATAATCAGTCCGTCCCCCCAGGACCTGCCCTCCTACTTTTTGTAGGATAATGCCATGTCCCGTACGGTCATGCCTGAAACTGCCCGACGCCATGAGCCTGAGGGCAGATCTGGCAGATATGTACTTGATGTATATTTCAAGGGGAGCCAAATCAAGCATTGTCTCTAGACTGGCCTGAGGGGCCGACCTCATTGCGCCAGTCACAGCAAGACATGCTAGCCTCTGTACCTTGCCCAGTATAGAGAGATATGTACTCTTGTCCACAGCCCTCCACCAAACAAGTGATCCATAAGTAAGAATGGGTCTGATCACCGCCGTATACATCCAGTGAAGGATGTACGGTTTCAACCCCCATCTCCTCCCTGAAACTCTCTTGCATGCGTAAAACGCACATAGAGCCCTCCTCGTTCTATCCTCCACATTTCGTTTCCACGATAGTTTAGAGTCTAGAATAATGCCGAGGTACTTCGCTTCCCTCGAGAGTCCCAAGCTCATGCCATCAAGGCATGGTGGCCTAAAAGCCGGGATCTTATATCTCTTGGTGAAAAGTACCAGTACAGTCTTCGAAGGGTTTATGCCTAGACCGTTCCCCTTGGTCCAGTCCAGTAGTTCGTTCAGCGCCGATTCCATGAGTTCACTTATCGTAGGCAAATATTTACCCCTTATAAGGAGCACAACGTCATCAGCATATGCAACTACCTTGGTGCCACCTGCGTTCAACCTGAAAAGGATGCTGTTCAGGACAAGGTTCCATAGGAGCGGAGACAGAACTCCCCCCTGCGGAGTGCCCTTGTTACAGCCTTCCTCCTCGTACTCATGCCCAAACTGGATACTATGGATCTGCTCCTAAGCATGTTCCCTGCCCAGTCCGTAATTAACTGGTCCGCACCGATCTCTCTGAGCGCCCCAGTTATCGAGGATATGTTCAGATTGTTAAAAGCGCCCTCTATGTCTAGGAAGGATGCCATAACAAACTCCTTCTTGTCAAGGGAATCTTCTATAGTGCCGACAACATCATGCAGCGCCGTCTCCACCGACCTACACTTCTGGTAGGCATGCTGTGCACCGCAGAAATTCTCTGGCGAGAGAAGTTCCCTGACATACAAATCAACCAGTCTCTCCAGTGTTTTCAATAGAAAAGATGACAGACTGATTGGTCTGTAATCTTTAGCGGTACTGTGGTTTATCCTCCCCGCTTTTGGAATGAATACCACAGTAACCTCCCTCCACTCCATAGAAATGTACCCGTAAACGAGACTTCCCCTAAAGATGATTAGCAGCCATGGTAAAATCGCCTCCATGGCATGCTGCATCAGCGCTGGGAAAATACCATCTGGCCCCGCTGACTTAAAGGGCTTAAAAGATGTCACTGCCCATCTTACCCTGGCTGACTGTACAATGGAGTCCACCAAATCACTCCCTAGGATAGCTCTTTGTACGGGGATGACAGTACCACGTACGTCCGCCCCGTCCTCGCAATCCGGAAAGTGAGTTTCCATTAGTAGCTCCAGGGTATCCTCGCTGCTTTCAGTAAAAGTCCCGTCAGGCCTCATAAGGGATCCCGGCGTGACAGGCTCCTTAGAGAGTAGTTTTCTTAGGCGGGAAGCCTCAGATGTGCCCTCCAAGTCACCACAGAAACGCTTCCACGATTCCCTCTTTGCCTTCCTGGTTTCGCTCTTGAAGACGTTGAAAGCCCTACGATAGTTATCCCAGTCTATGGGATTTCTGTCGCGCTTCGCCTTATTAAAAAAGTCTCCGGCAATCTGTCCTGTTTTCAAACGTAAATGCTTGATTTATTTCATAGATGGGCATTTTTCAGTACCAGTACTTTTTCAGTATTATCTTTTTTTACTGATTACTGGAAAAAAATCAGTATCCAGTAAATTTTACTGGTTACTGAAAAGAGAAATCAGTATTCAGTAAATTTTACTGATTATTGGAAAAAAATCAGTATTCAGTAAATTTTACTGGTTACTGAAAAGAAAAATCAGTATTCAGTAAATTTTACTGATTATTGGAAAAAAAAATCAGTATTCAATAAATTTTACTGGTTACTGAAAAGAGAAATCAGTATTCAGTAAATTTTACTGATTATTGAAAAAAATCAGTATTCAGTAAAAAGTACTGATTGCTGAAAAAGGAAAGCAGTATTCAGTAAAAGGTACTGATTGCTGAAAATAAGATCAGAATTCAGCAGTGTTCGAAAATTTACTGAACATTATTTAATGTATTGCACACAAACGCAGAAACGATATCTATTTTCTTAGTGTTTGTGTATTTTTACACAACCGGAATACAATGCATAATGATTTCTTAACGCAAGTAACAAACATTATGTAGTGTTCTATTTTTCGTCCGAAAGCAGTACAATTGTAGTGGTTGTGTACTACATTATATTTTAGCGTTCTGTAATGTTTTTTTTAAATAGTATACAGCTATTTTACTTTTTTGTTAAGGCTTGCGGCATTTGTATCTGCATACGTCAAGCAGTTTAAAATAAAAAATCAAACAATATTATTATTTTTTAAGTATTAAAATTAGTAGTTAGGAACTGTATGTGCGAGAACAATTAAAATTGTCAAATTTGGCAATTAAATTTTAAAATTTTGAAATTTTAATTGCCAAATTTGTGTTAATGGGTTTTTTTTGTAATTTGATACTTTAATGTGTGTGTGTGTGTGTATTTTCCCACGGTTAAATAGGGATGTTCACATTGTTGTTGTTTAATTTTTTTTTTATTTTTTATAATGTTGGGGTAGGCGTGGGAATTTTTGTCTGTCCATATGAGACCTTGGGAGTTTTTATCTGTCCGTATGAGACCGTGGGAATTTCTGTCCGTCCATATGTGAGGGTAGTTTGGTGGAGGGGTGCTGTAGTAACCAAAATGAGTTTGTATAAGTGAGCGTGAGACCGTGGGAATTTTTGTCTGTCCATATGAGACCTTGGGAGTTTTTGTCTGTCCGTATGAGACCGTGGGAATTTCTGTCCGTCCATATGTGAGGGTAGTTTGGTGGAGGGGTGCTGTAGTAACCAAAATGAGTTTGTATAAGTGAGCGTGAGACCGTGGGAATTTTTGTCTGTCCATATAAGAGCTTGGGAGTTTGTGTCTGTCCATATGTGACCTTGGGAATACATGTCCGTCGGTATGTGAGCGTGTCTGTCCATATGTGAGCGTAGGAATTCAGTCTCTACATGGGTGCTATGGCCTAATAGAAAATAAGAAATTTTTAGTATCTGACACAACATTTTTTAGGAAGTACAATATCTCAAAAGTGTTGTATAAATGGATGGCCCTAATGTTTGTGGTTCGTTTCTTCTTGCTGGAGTGAGATTTCTTCTTTTATTTTTTAGCTTGTTTTTTAATTTTGGTGTGTGTTTACTTAAGATATTTTTAATTTTGGTGTGTGTTTACTTAAGATATTTTGTCCAGCAATTCAGTTATTTCTTTTTTGTGTGCAATGCTTGAGTGTGGGGGAATAATTTGATTATTCTGATCTTGAAGACGTTGTGAAAAAAAATTACTATTGCATAAATATTGAATCTGATATTTTGTTTATTTTATACATGACGATCATCGATGGATTTTATTTGGGGATCTGGATGGTGGTGCGATTTCTGTATTTTGTAGAATATGAATATTTATGCTATGTTTAAGTGTGTGTGTGTGTGTTTTTGTGTTCTGAGTGGCGATTGGAATGTCTGCCTGTCAGACAGGCTGTGTGTGTAACGATTGGTGAGTCTGTATGACAGTCCGCTTTTTTGCTTCCCTGGATTTAGCGCAAGTGGGTCAGTATGAAATGAAATAAATTTGTAGATATTTATGTACGCATATACATACAAACAAATAATAAGCGTTTATTCGTTGTGCCCAAATATTCCCTTGACCATTTGAATGAATGAACCATTGTGTTTGTTTGTGTGTTCTCTGAAATAAATATGTATGTAGGTTTTTATTTGAAATAAAAGACATTTATTTTAATTTTTATAAGCATTGATATAAATATCAATTTAATCTGACTCCACTGCGTCCGCTGCCTCTACCAACAATTGATCGTCTTCATATAACGCGAGAAACATAGGTATATCTATATTTGGGAGAATTTGCACGTCCAATATTTCTATTTGAGGTTTGATTGCTACCTCTCTTGGACCAGTTGTGGTTGGCTGCGAAGACACCGCTAAAAGGAGATCCTCATCGCCTGTTAGCATCTCTTCATATGCTGCATTTTCTGGGGCTGCGTCAGACGTTGGCTGCGAAGACACCGCTAAAAGGAGATCCTCATCGTCTGTTAGCATCTCTTCATATGCTGCATTTTCTGGGACTGCGTCAGATGTTGGCTGCGATGACAGCTCTAGGAAAAGATCCTCATCTCCTTCAAGATATCTATGGAATTCTTCCTGTCTGGCTCTTCTCAGATATTCCATCAAGGGATGCCGCTGAAGTCTGCGATATAATGGAGTGTACCAGAAGGGCTTCATTTTACAAATAAAAGCTCAACTTAAAATTTTAATAATTCTGCTTTTGAAAATTTGTTTAGCTACAAAACTTTTGTAGTTTGTCATTTACATAAATATTGTCCACGTAGCAGTTTCTTTTACTACAAAATTTTGAAACGTCTCTACATGCATAAGCATGTCTACGTATTCTGTGCATATCACTTATCAAAATGTTTGTTTACATAAATATTGTCTACGTAGCAGTTTCATTCCCTTAAACATTTTGGAACGTCTCTACATGCATAAGCATGTCTACGTATTCTGTGAATATCACTTATCAAAATGTTTGTTTACATAAATATTGTCCACGTAGCAGTTTCTTTTGCTACATAATTTTAGAACGTCTCTACATGCATAAGCATGTCTACATATTCTGTGCATATCACTTATCAAAATGTTTGTTTACATAAATATTGTCTACGTAGCAGTTTCATTCCCTTAAACATTTTGTATCGTAGCGGCATGCATAAGCATGTCCCTGTACTCTGTATATATCACATTCCGTTCAAAACTTTGTAACGTATCTGCATGCACAAGCATGTCTCTGTACTCTGTACATATCACTTATCAAAATGTTTGTTTACATAAATATTGTCTACGTAGCAGTTTCATTCCCTTAAACATTTTGTATCGGCATGCATAAGCTGTATCTCATATACCCGCTGTACTTCTAAAACTACTTTTTTAATATTTTGCAACCAACGATTTTTGTAGCTACAAGTTACTAACTACGCAAATACTGAAAACTACTTTTTGAAATGTAGCATACTAGACCATACTAAAGATTTTCACGAATTAATGTAAATCAAATTTTTTAAGATTCAAGTCAGTACATTTTTGTATATAAAACCAATAAGTCGTGAATATTTCAAAACTCCTTGTGTTTTAAAATATAGAACTTTTTTTATATTACAAACTAAAAACAGTACATAAGTGCATTTATAAGTTGTTTCAACATATATATTAAGGTTTTTTCAATAAATAAATATTAAAAACAATTTAAAAAAAAATGAGTTCTTCAGTTTTCCGTTGTAATATCTGTAATAAGCAATTCAGATACCAAAAGTGCTATTTAAATCATTGCAAAAGTCATGTTCAACCCCAAGATGTGCAGCAGTCCGTACAACCCCAAAATGTATATCATTCCATACAACCCTATAACCCAATGGTCTACAACAATTTGCTATATCAGTATCCCGTGCAGTATCAGTATCCAGTGCAGAATCAGTATCCCGTGCAGTATCAGCATCCAGTGCAGAATCAGTATCCACTGCAGTATCAGTATCCAGTGCAGAATCAGTATCCAGTGCAGTATCAGTATCCAGTGCAGGCTCCAGCGTATCCTTTGTATCCGTATTCAGTGTCAACCAACCAATTCACAGCACCTATGGAAATTCCATATCCCATTGAATATAGTGTACAGTTGCAGCAAAATAATAGACCCAATAATAATTACCCAAGCTATTTGCCCGTAGAGAATTCTCCTCAAGACATGGATATAAGTCAAGTTATTCCACATGATCAAGCAAATACTCAAAATGATGAAGTAGAAATGGATATCTCAAATTCTGCGGATGATCTACTCTCTCAAGCTCCAAATGAACGCAAATATTATATAATAAATAGTGCTTTTAAAAATAATATTACAACATTTGGAGTTCTAATAAATAAGGATTGTATTCTATTTGAAGATGTTATTGTGGATAATAAAACTATAATCAAAGAAAGACTTGAAAATAGTCTTGCCGTGCACAACATCATTAAATTTAATATTACTCTAATTGGAGAGTATATTAAAATTGTAAGCGATGAAATGGAATTGTGCACTATTTCTCACCGGGCAAAGATGGATCTTCTGTGCATTGGAGATGATGTTGAGGAACTTATGGCAAAGCAATTTCTAGAAATCCACAACAAAATGTCTGAATTCCAAGAACGGGATTCAGGATGGACTTTAATAAGAATTGTTCGCCTCGAAATCGCCATAAATAAGTCATCTTTGGTGAGAGGATCGAACTGGATAAGTACGCCGGATAAATTAAAAAGTAGAGCTGCCTGTATAAATGTTGAAAACAAGGACATTTACTGCTTTAAATGGGCTATAATATCTGCACTGGATACCTCTGTTATTAAAACACCACAACGTTGTAGCTCATACAACATTGCAGACATCAGCGCTGACATCATATACATGCAAAACGGAAATGAGCTTGATTTTAAAAATTTAAAGTTTCCGTTGGCATTAAGGAGTATTAGGATATTTGAAGAAAGTAATCCTAATATCAGCGTCAATGTATTCGGATACAACGATGAAAGGAATGAAATTGTTGGACCATTCTATAACACCAAGAATGAAAAATCTCAACATATAAATTTGTTATTATTAGAAAATGCTGGAGGATATCAGCATTATATTCTTATAACAAATATATCAAAGTAAGTAAAGAAATATACATTTATTTACGTAAATATATTAATATGTATTCTTATAACTTTTTTCTTTCCATAGACTTTTAAAATCCCAGACTACCAAGCACTGCAGAAAACTTCTGTTTTGTAACAGCTGCCTCCAATATACCCACAATGAGAGGACGTTAGAACAACATAAAGAAGAATGTGGGAAAATTGTTGCGGAGCTACCGTCTGAGGAAAAAGCGGTGTTGCAGTTTAAAGACCAGCAACGACAAATGGATGTACCATTTGTTGTGTATGCAGATTTTGAATGCATACTGCAGGAGGTTAGTATTAGAGTAAGTGATAAAAGTAATTATATTAAGAAGCACATACCATGTGCTTATAGTTATTATATTAAATGTAAGCATAATGATAGTTTAGATAAATTTAAATTATATACGGGTAGGGATGCAGCAGAAAAGTTTGTAGAAAATTTGATTGAAGATTGTGAAGATATTTATAATGAATATTTAGCAAACAAAAGGAAAATGGATGCTTTATCTCCTTTCGAAATTTTTAATTTACAAAATGCAATAAATTGTCATATTTGTCACAAACATCTAGGCAATGATAGAGTGGGAGATCACTGTCACATAAGTGGTAAATTTAGAGGCGCAGCTCATAAGATTTGCAATTTAAAATTTCAAGTTCCTAAATTTATACCAGTTTATTTCAACAATTATTCTTCCTATGACTCGCACCTTTTTGTTAAAGAGTTGGGTAAAAAATCCGACAATATAAAAGTCCTTCCGCTCAACAAAGAATTATATATATCACTGTCTACATTTTCAAAAATGACCGACAACTACAACCTTGAAATTAGATTTTTAGATACAATTCGTTTTATGTCAGATAGTTTAGAATCTTTAGCCAATAATCTTTCAGAGCAAGACTTTAACATTATTAAAAAACAATTCAAAACCAAAACAGAGTTTGATCTTGTGAGAAGAAAAGGCGTTTTTCCCTATGATTTTCTAGATTCTTTTGAAAAATTGAATGTTGGTGAACTTCCAGCAAGGGAAGATTTCTTCAACCAGCTCAATAATAAGGAGTGCTCGATTGAAGACTATGATCATGCAAAAGAAGTTTGGAATGCTTTCAGCTGCAAAACCTTGCAAGATTACATGGAAGTATATTTAAAAACGGATGTGCTCTTACTTGCAGATATATTTGAAAGTTTTAGAAAGGTTTGCAAGAACATCTACCACTTAGATCCATGTCAGTATTACACTGCACCAGGACTATCGTGGGATGCTATGTTGAAGCATACAAATATAGAATTAGAGCTTTTGACGGATATAGATATGTACAATTTCTTCAAGAAAGGAATACGTGGTGGGCTTGTACAATGTAGTAATCGTTATTCAAAAGCTAACAATAAATATTTAGCTGATTTTGATAGAGAGAAGCCCTCAGAATTTATTGTGTACTTAGACGCAAATAACCTTTACGGTTGGGCAATGTCTGAGTATCTACCTTATGGTGGATTCAAATGGATGTCAACTGAAGAGCTAAATCTAGATCCGACAACCATAGAGGATAGTTCAAGCGATGGATATGTCTATGAAGTTACTTTAGACTATCCTTCTCATTTGCATGACTCTCACAATGACCTTCCTTTCTATCCAGAAAATAAAAAAATTTTGCAAACAAAGCACATTAAATTACTAGCAGATTTTTCTACAAAACAAACATATGTCATACATTATAGAGTTCTTAAACAATGTTTGCAGTATGGTCTAGTTCTAAAGAAAGTACATCGAATTCTCACCTATAAGCAATCAACCTGGTTGAAAAGTTATATAGACTTGAATACCAAACATAGGGCTACTGCAAAAAATGTTTTTGAAAAAAATTTCTTTAAATTGTTAAATAATGCAGTATATGGTAAAACCAGGGCTGTGGAGTCGGAGTCGGAGTCGAAGAGTCGGAGTTGCACTGTTTTTGCCGGAGTCGGAGTCGGAGTCGCTAAAAAAAGTCGCGACTCCGACTCCGACAAAGAATTTTTTAAATATTTTTCATAATAAAAATTCTGCGAATTTTTTTTTTAAATATTTTCTATTTTCAAATATTTGCCTTTTTACAGAAATTGACTTAATCTTTTTAATGAATTATTATTTAGTTTATTTAATTTGAATTATTAATTTTGTTGATTTTTTGTTGTGTGTTGGAATAATAAAAACGTAAAAATGTGAGACTTTTCGTTTAAAAAAAAACGACTATTTTGCTCCTTTTTCAAAAACTTCAACATTAACCCTATTTGTCACTCATAAACTTGTGCTTTTATTTTCTCATGATTGAGAAGAAACCGAAGCAAACAAAAGCATTAACGTTCTCTCCCAAGTAAAAGCAATTTTGAAAAGTCACGGTTCACACAGTGAAATTTCATTACAAAAATTTATTTGTTATATTTATTTTGTTATATTTATTTTGTTATATTTATTTTTATGTTTTTTCGCGAAATCCCAAACTTCAATCGCGTTTAGAGGTCCATAAGTACCCTCAAAAAAAGTTGTTAAACATTTCTTGATTCAATTATCGGGATATCCTAAGGTCCATATACATTTAGCATTGGAGTTGAAGTCGGAGTCGGAGCCGGAGTCGGAGTCGGAGTCGTACTTTAAAAATTTCGGCGGCTTGAGTCGGAGTCGCAACTATTTTTTCACGACTCCACAGCCCTGGGTAAAACTATGGAGAATGTGGAAAAGAGAAAAGATGTACGAATAGTTACTAACTGGAATAGGACAAACTGTAATCATTTAGGAGCTCAAGATTGGATATCTAAACCTAATTTTCATAGTTTGTCAATATTTTCTGAGGATATGGTAGCGATTGAAATGAAAAGAGTGAAAACCTATTACAATAAACCCATATATTTAGGATTTTGTGTATTAGAGCTTTCCAAATGGAAAATGTATGATTTCCATTATGGGTACATGCAACCCAAATTCAAGACAAACCTATCATTAAACTATATGGACACAGACTCTTTCATTTACACAGTACAAACTGAAGATTTCTATGCTGACATAAAAACTGACGTCGACCATAAGTTTGATACTTCAGATTACCCAAAAGACAATGTATATGGATTTCCTCTGGTAAACAAAAAGGTGTTGGGTATGATGAAGGATGAGAATTGTGGAAAGGTAATGAAGGAATTTGTAGGATTGCGATCAAAAATGTACTCTTTTAGTGTGCAATATCAAAGTGATATTAAAAAATCGAAAGGAGTAAAGAACTGCATTCTTAATAATTATAGTATAGCTTCATATAGAAATTGCTTATTCAATAAGTCGACTGTGTATGATGATATGCTAACATTTAAATCAAAAATTCATCAAATTTACTCAAATCAAATAAATAAAGTAGTATTAAATTATGCAGATGATAAAAGAAAAAAAAGAAGTGATGATAAAAGTACGTATGCATGGTATCATTTTCGAATCGAAGAAACCAATCCCGATTACGAACTTGATATGCTATTGTGGGAAATTTCAAGATTAGAAAAGGAAGAAGCAATGGAATAACTGCAACTAATTTTTTAGGTAATAATTTCTATGTGTAAGTAGTTAAATCTAGTAATAAAAGAAAACATGTTTTATGTTTAAGTTAAATATTGTTTTATTGTTAAGAGAGAGTGAGAAAAAACCAGACTTTTACAAATATATTATATATTAAAAAACATTAAAGATTTTGTTTTATTCTGATTATTTACTTTTAATGATATAATGCATAATATGAATTAATTAAATGGCTAATTGCCATTTTTCTTAAATAATATACCGAACACCGGCAGGTGTCTGGTACCTCCACACAATCCGGATGGCTCCAAGGACAGGATTTGAAATGGCCATCGTCCTTGTCTTCATCTTCCATTATACCCATTTCTTCGTTTTGATCCAACATGTCTAGGAAATATTTCATCATATCCCGGTGTTCATGTAGTTGACATCCTTCAAAGTTGATTAGGAATTGCACAATCTTGTCTCTTATTTGACTCATGTTTTTTATTTTAAATTTAATCTTTTTATTAGCAAAATTTATTTGCGTTCCGTTTTACTGTTACTTTGCAACTATAATTGATCATTTCAACGAACCAGTACGAAGGTGCATGTTATGAAATTTAAAAAACGAAGCCTGATCGTTTTTAATCCGAAAAATAATTTAAAATTTTGTGTGAACGACTCAAAAAAATGTATACATATTTGTATCATCTCTCTCTCTTTTTTCAACTACTTAGTTTTAAATACTTATATAGATTTCATTTCTCCTCACTTTGTCTTTTGTCAAAATAAAACAAAAAAATCATTGTATAACGATTTTCTGTTAGGCTTCTTACAGTCTAGAAAGCTAAAATCGAGATTAGTTTGCAATAAAAGTTCAAAGCTATAAGTTGTGAAAAATTTCTACCGCAATGGATCTGGTGAAAAAATTTAATTCGTGCAATACAAAAACCTTAATACATATAAAGGATCTAGATGATTCAATCAAATACAACATCCTACGTGCAAAGCGGGTAACAACAAAGTACGGAGAAACAATTCAACTTGAGCTGGAAAACCATATAATGTTTCTCCCGAACCGATATAATGCATTAACCAATGTAGAATTAGAAGATCTTTCGAATGATAAATATCGACTACAAAGAAAAGGAGAGCGAAACCTGATCTTAGATAGCGAGATGCACAAGTTTTTGATACCAAACTCCCAGTACCCTGTTTGGCAGTAAAAATAAAAATAAAATGTTATGTATATTTTGTAACTAATACAATAAAACAACGAAAGAATTTTTTAAAATATACAAATATATGCTTGTGTTTTATTTCAACTCTTTAGTTGCTTCATAAAGAAATTTTAAACATAAATGACCACAATTAAATGTATTAAAGTTTTGATATTGATTGTAGTTGTATTCAATATTTCTACCTAGATATTTGATTAATTCTAAAGGAGGTTGTAAATTTCCAAAGCTGTCGAAATATTGTTTTTCATCCTTGTTTCTATAGTATGCTACCCAATGAGTACCTGGTCCTGCTGATAAATCTAAATTAATTATTCCACATTCTACTGTCCTTGGCCGTTTTGGTAGAGAATCCAACATATAAACTCCTCTAAAGTGTGGAATATTTCTTGAAAATTTTCTTAGATCAAATTCTGATAATGGTCTGTTGGGTAGCATTTCTAATAGTTTTTTGAATGATCTTTACAAACAAGTCCATAACCCTTTTTATATGGTTTAAGGTACAGTCCTTCTCCCACAGCAATAGACTCCATTGCCTTATTGTGTCTGGTGGCTTCCTCAAGTTGTTTTTTTGCGTCCTTTGTTGCATTTACAGTCTTAGCTATAGCGGCACCTCCAGTTGTTAGACTACCAAGTGCACCTAGAGCAGTTAGAATTGGAATTAGCGGTAAAAATCCACCAATTTTTGGAACATTGATTATGCGTGGTATTACAACGCGTGCCTTTTTCCCCTTAAGTGATCTGTTGATAACTTTACGAGCGATTTTAATGGCCGAGTTAATGTCTTGTGGTTTTTCTTCCCGTAATGTTTTTGCTGCTGCTCTAATTGAACTATTGAACAGCTTTTTATCATTTAAATGAGTTCGTAACGATAGTCTTTGCCTATTTCTGCTCTTCTTCTCCATACCCATACCAAATTTAGTTTTTGCTTTCATTGCATTGGTCACCATATATGCAAATGATTTTTCTGCAAGACTGCTATTGCTTGAAAGAACTCTTTCCCAAGCTTTATTTTCAAGAATTTTATCAGCTTGGTGTCTACTGTTTAATTCTTTGTTTTTGGAGTAAGCTATATCGTGATTTTTGCAAGCAGCATCCAATAAATTAATTCCTTTATCTCCTCTATCTAAACGCTTTTGTAATCTTGTGCCAGGTCCACAGTACTGATATCCAGGAAGATGTAATTCAAAAGGTAGAGAATTTGTTGTTTTATTTAGTAAACCTTCTCCAACGATAGTTTTCTTATGACTGAATGTTTTTTTATAAAACGTAACCATATTATTTTATTCTAGAATAAAAGATATTGTTTTGTGAATTTTACAAGTAGTTATTGAAATGCGCTTAGTAAAACAACACAAAAATATTTTAGTTCGTAATGTGGATGTATTTTCAAATGACAGTACAAAAATAAGACATAGTTCCTTGCTACCAAATTCTATTCGAGCATTAATAGTTGGTCCCTCCAATTGTGGAAAAACTAATGTAATGATCAGTTTACTAGAAAGTCCTAATGGTCTCAAGTTTGAAAATATCTATTTGTACTCAAAACCTCTGTATCAACCTAAATATGAATACCTAAAGAATTTAATTTCGCCAATTAAAGGAATGGGATACTACACATTCGCAGACAATGAGTCCGTTGTTCCTCCTAGCGAAGCTAAAAGCAATTCAATTATGATTTTCGATGATGTTGCATGTGAAAACCAAAACAATATACGTGCATATTTTTGTATGGGGCGTCATAAGAATGTGGATTCATTTTACTTGTGTCAAACCTACACAAGAATTCCAAAACATTTAATAAGAGATAATGCCAATTTAATTATAATGTTTAAACAAGATGCGAAAAATATGAGACATGTATACGATGATCATGTTGCCAGCGACATGAAATTTGAAAAGTTTCAGTATATATGTCAAGAATGTTGGAAGGATAAATATGGATTTTTGATGATAAGTAAAGATAATGAACTAAACAATGGTCGTTATAGAAAATCATTTGATTACTTCATCGTAATATAAATTACTGTTCATCAAGGGTATCGCTTAGTACATAATCTGGCTTTAAACTTTATACATGTGGTTGTTATAACTGGTCATCTAAGGAAAAACTTGATCTGATACATAATAATCTGATCAGATACCTAACAAGCTGATCTGATAACCTCATCTGATAAACTGATCTGATACCTGATCTGATAACCTGATAAACTCATCTAATACCTGATCTGATAACCTGATCTGACACCTGATAAACTGATCTGATACCTGATCTGATAACCTGATCTGACACCTGATAAGCTGATCTGACACCTGATAAGCTGATCTGATACCTGATAAACTGATCTGATACCTAATCTGATAACCTGATCTGATACTTGATAAGCTGATCTGATAGCTGAAAAGCTAAAATGAATGAAAAAATTCTAAAAGACTTGGTGACAACAAGAAATATATTAAAGAAAAAGCTTCGTAGTATAAAAACTGGTGAAATAGATACACATCAGCAATTAAGTGATACATTCAAGCCCATAACAGAACCTTTAAAAGAATTTATAAATAGCTCTAAATATATTGATATACCGAATAAAAAAGAAAAGAATGATAAGAAAACTGAATATGAGGACAGTGCCAGTTTTCATCCTCAGAACTCAACAATGAAGTTGGAAGCAAGTACCCCTAAGAAACTAATTGAAGAATCAATGTTTAAACAGTCTAATAGTAAAAGTAACAGCGATTTTGATGAAGATGACTTTTATTCACAACATTCTAATCATGACGAGAGTTATCCTGACTTATCACTATTGCAATCGAGAAATGAACTAGATACTAACTATGGTCCACATAGAGATTATAATAACGAATGGAAATTTGGTAGTAGCAACATCGAGTTAAATCAAGATAAAATACAAGTTGGTGGTCAAATATGGGCTCTCACCCCAGGACTGTTTTCTTTGATGTTTCATAAAACACCAAAAAGCTATGATAAATTCGAGCTTGAAATCTATAAAAAAATACTACTTACTACCAATGCACACAGAAGAGATTATAAGTCCGATGGTCAAATCAAGGGGACTAGAGGGTACAAGTACAAACATATTATTGGAAAACTTTTTAAAGAGAAAAATCATAAGAGCTCATCGGAATTAACAAAGGCTACTTATTTAGGTAAGGGATTGATGCAGGTAAATCCTCATAAATCAAACTATATATACTGGGATGATCCAAACGAGTTGGTAGATCGACTTAGACTACTGCTTGCATCACAGTCTGCAGGTCATACTAATCACAACAACGAGATTGTTTCAATTATTGAAGAACTACGTGAAGCTAATATAATAGTATAAACTATATAAACGGATACACATTTTAAATATAAATTATGTCTGTTGATAAATTCGGACATTATCTAAACGACACTAGCAGTATAATTTCATTGAAAAATGCACCTAAATTGTTGGGGTTATTTTTGGATGCGAACAACAACATTGATGTCCAAAACAAAAGAATCAAAAATGTTGCAAAAGCTTTGGAGGAAAACGATGCTATCAATAAATTGTTTTTGCAAACTCAAATGGAAGAAGTAGAACACAAAATTATAAAAGAATTTAAAGAAGATAACAACAAAATGCACAATACTCTAAAAAATCAAATCGAAATGCAACAACATGAAATAATATTACAGTTGGAAGAGAATAAAAAATTGCAAGAAAGCATTTCCAAGATCAGAGCATCCTTCGAAGAAGAAATTGAAAGATTAAATGAGAAAATGTATAGATTTGAAAATTACATGTTTGTGTCAATTGGTGAAAGCGCATCAGATAGATCACAACACACCCCAAAGACTTCTTAAAGCTTAGACATGGATACAAAAAGAAATTTAGTGAACGAGCTCCATAAGCAAGCTCGAAAAATGTTTGGACGTCGTAGAGTTGTTATGAAAGGAATAGACGATCTTTGGCAAGCGGATTTAGTTGAAATGGGGAACTATTCTACATACAATAAAAATTATAGATTTTTGCTAACTGTAATTGACACATTCTCCAAATATGATTGGGCAGTACCTCTGAGAAGAAAAACAGCTGTTGACACAACGCAGGCAATGGAGACTATTTTTCAGTTGGGGCGTGTGCCAAAAAAATAACAAACAGATGATGGTAAAGAATTCTTCAACAAACACTTTAATCAATTGATGGATAAATACAACATCAATCACTACTCAACGTATAGCATCATGAAAGCATCAATAGTAGAACGATTCAATAGAACATTAAAAGGAATGATGTGGAAAGAGTTTAGTTTTAATGGTTCCTACAACTGGCTTGATATATACAAAGATTTACTTAATGCATACAATAGAAAAGTTCATCGCACCATTAAAATGCCACCGATTAAAGTCAACTCAAAAAATGAAAAAGAACTTTTAAATACAGTATACAGTCATTTAAAGATGTACAAAATGTCAAAATTTAATGCAGGAGACCATGTACGTATTAGCAAATATGAACATATTTTTGAGAAAGGTTATACTCCGAATTGGACAACAGAAATTTTCACAATCCAAAGAGTTCAGAATACATATCCTACAACATACATATTAGAAGATTATCTTGGAAATCCTATTAAAGGTGGCTTCTATACGGAAGAACTGTCAAGAACTAGATTTCCAAATACATATCTAGATGAAAAGGTGATTCGATTGAAAGGGGGCAAAGCATTAGTTAAATGGTTGGGATTTTCTAATCAACACAATTCCTGGATAAGCAAAGATGAAATACTATAGATGGAAAACGAAATAAATCGTCATCCGCAATGATAACAACGACAATAACATCAATATTTTTAATAACTAATGTTAATTTTAAAATAAGATTATGAAATATATATGCAAATTATTCTTATAAACCATGGTGTGTATTAAACTTTATTTATTTGTGAACAGGCTGTTATAATGTCAATAACACTTACTCTGAGCTCTAACTCATCAGCGCTATATGCTAATTATTTTCCTCCCATTGACTTAAACGACTCATATGAGTGTGCGCTAACTAATTTTCATTCATACAACAGTATTCCAAATGTAGACTCCTATAACAATATGTTTCATATAGGGGAATATGTAATTGAAATACCAATTGGATCTTATGAATTGAAAGATATAGTTGACTTCATAGAAGAGCAATACAAACGACTTAGTCCTGGAGAGCATATTTTTATAGAAGCTAACAACAATACGATGCAAGTTAAAATAAATAGTTCTAAAGACCCGATATATTTTAATAAAGAAAATACAATTGGGAATCTTTTAGGATTTAATAGTAAAATCCTAACACCGACCGATGATCATTACTTAGATCTTCCAGTTAATATTTTTAAAGTAAATCTCTTGCGAATTGAAAGTAGTATCGCTACTAACACATATATGAACAATTCAAAATCGCACACACTTCATGAGTTTCCAATTAATGTACCTGCAGGCTATAAAATAGATGAGATTCCAAGGAATCTCATCTATTTACCTGTAAACACCAAAGAGATAAGTTCTCTATCACTGCGCGTGGTTGATCAGAACGGTGATTTAATTAATTTCAGAGGAGAGGAAATTACAATACGAATACATTTAAGACCAACTAAGTAATGATAATATACAATACAAGTATATCACAAAATACGGCAGTCAAGTCTCATCCACAGATATTACAACCTAGACCACAATTGAAAAGATCTGCTCGTCAAAGGTCACTTACAACAACAAACAAAAGTTTTCTCAAGTCTTTGAATTTCAAACTGAAAACAAAATGAGCTCAATAATAAACGTATTGGATAAGCCATTGTCTGACGAAAATATAATAAAAAAGGACTATCATACCTACATACCATATCTACAATCGTACAATAATAATGATGAGATTCGAATCTCAATACAAAATCAAGATTTGTACGTGTTACCTAGTGAGAGCTATATATATGTGGAAGGTTTCGTTGTAGATGAAAAAACTGGAAAATTTTCAGAAAATTTTAAATTGAAAAACAACTTTGTTGCACATCTATTTGATGAAATCCGCTATGAGCTTAATGGCATTGAAATCGATCATACAAGGTATTTAGGAACAACAACCACAATAAAAAATTTGGTATCTCTATCACCAACTCAAAGCGTTGTAATGCAAAATGGTGGATGGCATAAAACTGATGATTTGAATCTTAAGAATGGGTATTTTAATTTTTATGTACCACTAAAAATGCTTTTGGGATTTGCTGAAGACTACAACAAAGTTATACTTAATGGAAAGCATGAATTGATACTCTTGCGCAATAAAGATGATGAAGCTCTTGTACACTCGAGCGTTTCTACTGAAAAATCGAAACTTACAATTTCACTCATCTCCTGGAGAATTCCACACGTACAATTATCTGATCAGAGCAAGTTGAATATGATTAAAATTATTAACAATGGTGCTTCTATACCGATGGCATTTCGTAGCTGGGATTGTCATATGAATCCACAATTGAATACAGGAACAAGTCATATTTGGAATGTTAAATTAGCTGCAAGTAAAGAGCGACCACGTTTTGTATTGGTCGCATTTCAACGAGATAACAAATTTGTTCACTGTGACCTCACTAATTTAAAAGTACATTTAAATTTAACCTCTTACCCATATGATGATCTTAACATAAAATTTAAAAATGAACGGTATGCAATTCTATATGATATGTATGTAAGATTTCAACAAAGCTACTATATGAAAGAGCCTCAACCATTGTTAACTGCCCAGGAGTTTAAAGACGACGCTCCAATTATTGTAGTAGATGTAAGTTATCAGAACGAATCAGTCAATACCGGACCGATTGATATAAAAATTGAATTTGAAACAGCAACAAATATTCCAGCAACGACATCAGCTTACTGCGTTCTTATTCATGACCGCGTAATAGAATACATACCAAGAAAAGGTCAAGTCCGGAAGGTCTTATAAATTAAATAACATGGATGGTGATATTGTTTTTGTAGACTTGCAAGGTTTCAAAAATAATTCAAATGACTTCATCGCAAAAGAACTAGCTGTAGTTTTCAGCAACAACGAATGCCTCAATTTCATCATAAAACCTCCTTTTGATTTCTCATGTTTATCGGTCAAAAAACAGAGAGAAGCAGTTTGGTTAACAAAAAACTATCATCATATTAACTGGAATGATGGATCAGTCTCATTTCAAAGCGTTTGCAAGTTTTTAAAATCTAATATAAGAAATTCACAAATATATGTTAAGGGGGGAGAGAAGAAAATATGGCTAGAAAAAATGATTCATCAAACAGTTTATAACATTGAAGACATTGGCTGCATTAATTTTAAACAAATGGAAACTAAGCATTCAACATATCTCTATTGTAGCTATCACGACTATGGTGTTTGTGCCTTAAGGAATGCAATTTTACTTAAAAATGAAAATGTTAACAAACTTTTAAATAAATGCTTATAAAAATTAAAATAAATGTCTTTTATTTCAAATAAAAACCTACATACATATTTATTTCAGAGAACACACAAACAAACACAATGGTTCATTCATTCAAATGGTCAAGGGAATATTTGGGCACAACGAATAAACGCTTATTATTTGTTTGTATGTATATGCGTACATAAATATTTACAAATTTATTTCATTTCATACTGACCCACTTGCGCTAAATCCAGGGAAGCAAAAAAGCGGACTGTCACACACAGCCTGTCTGACAGGCAGACATTCCAATCGCCACTCAGAACACAAAAACACACACACACACACTTAAACATAGCATAAATATTCATATTCTACAAAATACAGAAATCGCACCACCATCCAGATCCCCAAATAAAATCCATCGATGATCGTCATGTATAAAATAAACAAAATATCAGATTCAATATTTATGCAATAGTAATTTTTTTTCACAACGTCTTCAAGATCAGAATAATCAAATTATTCCCCCACACTCAAGCATTGCACACAAAAAAGAAATAACTGAATTGCTGGACAAAATATCTTAAGTAAACACACACCAAAATTAAAAATATCTTAAGTAAACACACACCAAAATTAAAAACAAGCTAAAAAATAAAAGAAGAAATCTCACTCCAGCAAGAAAAAACGAACCACAAACATTAGGGCCATCCATTTATACAACACTTTTGAGATATTGTACTTCCTAAAAAATGTTGTGTCAGATACTAAAAATTTCTTATTTTCTATTAGGCCATAGCACCCATGTAGAGACAGAATTCCTACGCTCACATATGGAGAGACAGAAATTCCCACGCTCACATACCGACGGACATGTATTCCCAAGGTCACATATGGACAGACACAAACTCCCAAGCTCTCATATGGACAGACAAAAATTCCCACGGTCTCACGCTCACTTATACAAACTCATTTTGGTTACTACAGCACCCCTCCACCAAACTACCCTCACATATGGACAGACAAAAATTCCCACGCCTACCCCAACATTATAAAATATAAAAAAAATTAAACAACAACAATGTGAACATCCCTATTTAACCGTGGGAAAATACACACACACACACATTAAAGTATCAAATTACAAAAAAACCCATTAACACAAATTTGGCAATTAAAATTTCAAAATTTTAAAATTTAATTGCCAAATTTGACAATTTTAATTGTTCTCGCACATACAGTTCCTAACTACTAAAATTCATTGCAGGTACATATTTATTAAATTTTTGGAAAAGTTTAAATAAAAACTAAAAAGGAAACTTAAAAAGCAATTCATATATTTGACGCGAGTACATTCATATATTAATTGTCGTAATCAAAAACACCATTAACTTTCACCAATAGGATATGTTCTACGTGAAAGCCTGTTAATCTATTGCGCTGATCAGATAATATATATATTTCATAGCTGAAAAAAGTCTTTCGACGCTTACTTGTGTACATGAGATCGCCAAAATTATGCTAGCTACACAAGATAATGTATTATTTTGTGATGACCAAAATTTTATAACATTGGATTGTAGAGGCAATCTCGGTTGCCGGTCGTACATCATGAAATCAGTTTCTATGTGTGAAAGCGATGACGAAAGGGGTTCTGTTTGAATTGGATCCAAATTTTCTAAAAAGTCATGAAATGATGTTGCTGAGCTGTTGCTCGCTAGTGGGCTTAACAATCTTTCATCCTTGATTGACTTTTCCGGAGCTTTCGAATCTATAAAATATGAATTTTCAAATATAATATGTAGGGAAGTTTTGTAAGGCAAAAACAAATTAAGCAAGTTTACAAATTTTATATTCATCATCAATATAAAGTAATAAATTTTCGAAAAATATTTAAATTGTGATACAGAATTTTTAAAGCATTACAATTTTGTTAAACTTTTTGTGGGTCAGTTAAGACAGAATATTTGGTGATGAATACTAAATGACTGATATGTAATCAAATACCTTTTAATGTGTTCATCCGTTTATATAGCGTAGTAATATATTTTTTTGCCCTGTCTTTTGTTCAACGTTCATGCAAACTTTAATGCGTGGGTCCAAAAATACTGATGCGTTAAATAATTCTATGTCGAATAATTTAATTTTTCTCCTGTTTAATGAATTTTTTAACGCTATAGACATTGGGTTTATTGGTAAGGTCTCAAGTTTGAATATTATATCCATTACAATGATATACAGCTCACTGAAACATAATTGTTCCCTTTGCAATTTTAATGTGGCATCGTAAAACGCTTTAAAGGTTTCTATAAACTGTTCGGCGAATTTCCAATCATCGGAACTTAAATATAGGCAGGGACTTTCGGAACTAAGCGACTGAATTATATCTTTCATTTCTACTAAGCGTTCAATCATAATAAAAGTCGAGTTCCATCTCGTTACGCAATCTAATATCGGTTTTTTATATCGACCATTTTTTAAAATATTAATATAATCTTGGGTTCTTAGTTTCTTTACAACAGATCTACACTTCTCCAATGTTGCCTTTACTTCTGGATTTTTAATAACATCGTTAACACAAAGTTGAAGAGTGTGTGCCCCACAGCGAACACCTGTTATGCTATGCAACGCAAAATTAGAACGAATTGACTTAATTTTTTCTTCCGTTACATCACTATCAGAATCTTTTTCTTCATCATTATTTTCAATGTTATCTTCCTCCATTATATTCTGCAAATCTAAGTTATTTGTTTTATTTAACATAATTATAATAAAACGTATGATTCTATTTAATTTATACATATATGTACTCACCAAGATTTAACTCTTTTACAGCCTTAAGCATATTTGCTCCATTATCAGTTGTTATAGTTAAAATGTGACTGTTATCTATCGAATATTCTGCTAACACTTCTAGGATTATGGATTTTAGGTAGTCACTCGTGTGACTAGATTTTAGTTCTTTCACGGCGAGTGTCTTAATTTCAATTTGTCCATTTTTTATGTACTGGACATTAATGCCCAGTACGCTTAAATCACGTCTAGTGGCAGCGTCAATTTTAAGTGATAATAATTTTCCTTTAATATCGTTCGCAATTTCTATTTTTATTTGATGAGCAAACGCTAATATTCTTTCATTTATATTGTGTTCATTTGCTTTAATGCCCACTGCATCGAATACGGGTTTCACTAATATTTTAAATGCCCTATCTTCGGCCATATGGAGTGGGCGCCCATTTCTAGTAAACAATTCTACAATGGCAAGCTCTATATTTTTTTTATTGATAGAATTCGTTACACCATTTCCTTTCAGTTGTATAGTGTTATTCTTTAATTCCTTTTGGTAAATATAATTTTTATATACATCTGGATGCATCAGTTTTAAATGTCTTTCTAAATTACCGCTGAGGGAATTTAACACTTTATTTTCACAATTATCATTATTACATATAATTTCATTACTTTCGTTTGTGGAATACAATGTTTGCAATAAAATATTTTTTGGGCGCGGCATTATAAAATTCAAATAAAATTCAATAGCAAGAAAGACAAACGAATACTAATAGTAAATACACAAACTATAAATTAAAAATAACGTGCTGAACCGAACACAATGAAGTTTGTTGTTTGTCCACGAAAAACAAAACACAATTAAATGTTTTCATCTTTATGTTGAGTTTGTTCAGTACAGCATTCTCGTTGTGCAGAAAGATCACAAGCAGAATAACAGTTCTTTTTTTTTGTATTTGCTACACAAACACTATTTGCGTTTGTGTATTTAATATTCTACCGTACAGAACACAAAAGTACATTATATAAGGTAAATTTTCGAACACTGCCAGTAAAATTTACTGAATACTGATTTTTTTTCCAATAATCAGTAAAATTTACTGAATACTGATTTCTCTTTTCAGTAACCAGTAAAATTTACTGAATACTGATTTTTTTCCAATAATCAGTAAAATTTACTGAATACTGATTTCTCTTTTCAATAACCAGTAAAATTTACTGAATACTGATTTTTTTTTCAGTAATCAGTACTTTTTACTGATTACTGAAACACGTAATGCAGTAAAAAAGTAATGCAATATGCCCATGTATGATTTATTTAAACAACATTATTGGCGCAGTCACAAACAAAAATAAAGTCTCTAACATAATTAATAATTAAATAAAAGTTAGTAGTGGAAAAACAAGTAAATTTAGAAAAAGTCATATAGAAGGAACAGAAAATAATACAATGCAAAACTACTTTTTAATTATATATAACTTTAGCAGATATATACATACTTATATGATATTAATAATTTTTTTTTATTATTATAATATTCAAAAAAACGAAAAAAAGAACACATAAAAAACCTACATACATACGTTAATGGATAGAAAACAAAAATTTTACAAAAATCGCCATATAAACATGGAAGAAGAATTGCAGCAGAAAATTGTAGAACTTGATCATGGTTCTAAAACAACAGGAGCTGAAAATAAATCAACGGCAGCAGCAACTACAACAACAACATCAACAACTAGAACAACAACTACAATTACAACATCAACAAGTAGAGCAGTGATGTCAGCCTCATACACAATTGTGGAAGCAAAACTCACATGTACGCTTACGCTCTTTTATTTTGAGAGCGTAAAATATAATTGTTTACTGAAAAACACTCTCATTCAGCGGGAAGTATCGCAAGTCCTGTTTTGAGGCCTCTAAACAGAAATAATATATTTATATAAATATATATATACAATACATAGAAGAGGTTTGAAATAAGTAGGTACATCTTTTCGAAAATTTCTTAAAGTAGCTTTTAAATTAATTCATAAGTAAGACTTTTTGTAAAAATTGTTTCTCTTGTATATAAACTAACCAAATGTTCAGCTTAAAAATGGAGAAACATTTTAAAATTAAATATCTGAGCACTTTTCAATTTTCGAAACCCTTTTTTACAACTTATAAAATTAGAAGATATTATTGGTAAATAAAAGGATACCCTTAGAAAAGGCCACTAGTTAGGCCTCGCAACCGCACATTTCTCCCGCTGGGAATGTAAGAGATAAGAGTGATCTTACCAACACAATCACATTTGACATCACTGAAGTAGAGCAACAACAGCAGATACAAATGCAACAATTCAGTCGAATCGACATTGGCTTTGGCAGGCGGAAATGATGACCTCATTGGTTATGGGTTGAGGATAGTGACCAACGAAAAACTGGAAGGAGATGCGGGTAAAATGGTTAGAGAGCTGACAGAAGGAGCAACTTGGGAACAAATAAAAAACCAGCTTCTAAAAGGCTTGCAGCCGAGGAGAACCTATGGAGAGATTTTTAATTTTGCTAGAACTGCTAAATTGAGTAACTTAAGTGAACTTTTTGATATATTTACTAAAGTTAAATATGAAATAAACGAATTATATGAATTAGATGTAAGAAGACCGTCAATATATAATCCTAATTGTGTAGACAGGGACTTGGTCGACTTGATGATTGAAAAAATAGATGGACCAATAAGGGCCCATATAGGCGAAGATGAAACTTTGAGTAGTATAATGGCAAAATATACAAAACTTAAAGTTCTGTATGACACTAGAGCAATAGCATTTGGTCATAGAACAGACTCGAAAAATAAAGATTTTGCAAAAATAAATAGGCAAACACCTAAGAATATTTGGCAGGATTTCATGCCGCATAATAGCAAATTTCAAAAGAAAAACAATTATATTTTTCCAACGTCAAATATTAGCAGATTTCAAAATAAAAGCAATAGCAATTATAATTTCCGCACGTCAAGTAATAAAAACAATTTCAATTATAATACTCATATATCAAGTAATAGTGGATTCCAAAATAGGAACAACATCAATAATATGTTTCAGAAGGGATCTAGTCATACTAGAAATTATCACAATACACAGCAGTCAGGTTTTTTAAACCGGAGGAAAAATTATCAGAACGGAAATTTTTATAACAGTGAACAACAACGACGGGGAAATTATTGTGGCGAAGGACCAGAGCCAATGGAAATAGGCAGCTTTCATCGGGAAAGTGAAGTAAATTTCTAATACGGCCTCAAAATCCAACTTGCCTATAATAATAATTTCAATAGGGAAACAGAGAATTAGAAGCCTTATAGATACGGGTTCTACAACTAGTGTAATAAAACGAAATAAATTAATTGAAAATTATCCAGAACAGAAACTTGTTAAACCAATCAGATATCGTACCTTGAATGACTTTAGTGAAATATGTTCTCAATTGGTTACACGTTTTCCCGAGGAATTTTGTCGTTTGGGAACACCCAGTTGGAAGATTGTGGATTTTCAAAATGATAGATACGATGCAATAATAGGTCGAAATTTTCTGGTACCCCTTAATGAGATGATAAATAACCAACTTGAATATGTAGAAATCCTAGGTAATAAATTTTTTTTTTAAACGCACTACACTCTTAATACTAATAATATATGTTCCCTCGAACTAATTCCACGAGAATCAATATTTGATAGGCTTAACTTTAGCCACTTGAATGATGAGGAGACAGAAACAATTACGAATCTTTTGAACGATTTTAAAGACCTATTTTATATCGAAGGTGATAAACTTTCGGCAACAACCGAAATAGAACACCAAATTATTACTGATACTGAGAAGCCCCTTTATTTAAAGATATACCGTTATCCCCTAATCCACGAAAATGAAAGCAGAAGCCGGATAGATGAAATGTTAAAAGAAACTATTATCAGAGAGAGCAACTCTGCATATAATATTCCCTTATGGATTGTTCCCAAGAAAACTGATAATTCAGGGACGAAAAAATGGCGTATAGTTGTAGACTACAGGAAGTTAAATAAGCATACAATTGAGGACAAATATCCGATGCCAAATCTGAATATCTTACTAGATAGGTTGGGTAGATCTCAATATTTTTCGACTGTAGACTTAGCGAAAGGTTTCCATCAAATACTTGTCAGGGAGAAGAATAGGAAGAAAACTGCGTTTTCTACTCCATTTGGGCGTTTCGAGTTCGTCAGAATGCCTCTTGGTATACGGAATGCACCTTTGACCTTTCAGAGATTGATGAACACGGTGCTTGGAAACCATATTATATTTAGTACTTCGTTGACAGAACATGTTAGCAATATCAGGGACATATTTAAAACTTTAAGAAAGGCAAAACTAAAGATACAAATTGACAAATGCGAATTCCTACGAAAGGAAACTCAGTTTTTGGGTCATGTCTTAACGACTAATGGAATCAAACCAGACCCGAGTAAAATTTCAATTATACAAAAGCTTAAGCTTCCAACTACCGAAAAACAAATAAAATCATTTTTAAGCATGACCGGTTTTTACCGAAAATTTATCCACAATTACGCTAAAATTGTTTACCCAATGACAAGATATCTAAGAAAAACCGAAAAAATTTAAACAAATGACCCCGGCTATATTACAGCCTTTGAAAAACTCAAAGAACTCATTACAAATTCGCCCTTATTAAGATACCCAAATATCAATAAACGTTTCAAAATTGTTACAGATACAAGTAAGAACGCAATTGGAGCTGTCTTAACACAAGATGGTCACCCAGTAGCATATGCATCGCGAAAGTTAAATAGACACAAAACCAACTATGCGACAAGTGAGAAAGAATTGCTAGCAATAGTATGGGGTGTAACATATTTTAGGCCTTGTATCTATGGGAAATAATTTAATTTAGATATAAGCCCAAGGTTACAAAGATATCTTATCGATTTGAGAGGAAATCAATTCAAAATAGAGTATATAAAAGGAAAGTGCAATTACATTGCCAATTTCCTAAGTAGAATTGATGTCGATACAAATGAAATAAATACATTGAAACCAAGATTTTAAACATAGTGGAGAAACAAATAATGAAACAGGATCTTTGGAAGTGCAAACGAGGCACTCACTGGAAGAAGACTTCCATGATGGTATAGGGATTTTGGATACTGTCGACAATCGCTTTAAAGTTCAAATCATTGTTGTCAGCGAAAAAGAGACTAATATTAAAAGAGTTTTTGGCAACAATCGAATTTTTATAGATAGGACATTGAACAGGAAAATGTGCCCAATATTTTGAGGAGGGAAATCCCCAAAGGCAAAATCGGAGTATATTCTGAATAGAGCGACCATGAGTACTATAAAGTACAATCATGTTTGATAAGAGAATTCCCTGATAGAAATACATATAAATTAGTCAAATGTTCTTACTTTACTAGAGACATAGAGGACGAGAATGAATTGAATAAAAATATAGCTCTTTTCCATAAATACCAAAGCGGACATTCAGGAATATTGGCTACTTATGAAAATATCAGGCACAAAATTTATAACCCAAAATTAAAATTAGCAATACATAAGGTAATAAACAATTGCCACATTTGTTCATCAGCAAAGTATGACAGAAATCCAATCAAAAGGAGTTCCAAAGAACTGAAACACCTGCACCTGTAAACGAAATAGTACATATAGATACATATGTAAATAGCAAACAGTTGTTTATGATTTTTATTGATAAATTTTCAAAACATGCTGTCTGTTTTCACATGCCAGATAGAAATAGTACAACTATAGTACAAAAACTTAGAGAATTTTTGGCAATTAAAGGTAAAACCAAAAAAATTCTTATTTGACAACGAATTCAATTCCAACAATGTTAAAAGTTTTTTAGATGCAGAAGGAATTGGCTTCCAAAATTGGCTAACAAAACCTAATAGTCATACCGGGAATTCCGACGTAGAAAGGTTAAATAATACCATAACTGAGAAAATAAAAGCATTAAATCTTGAAGAACAATTACCAATAGAAACACAAATAATAAAAGCTTTAAATTTTATAACAATAACTACCACAGTACGATAAAATGTACCCCCTTTGATGTGGTATATAACAAAATAAATTTTGAAATAATAAAGGAAAGAATGGAGAAGTATAAGGACAAATTGAATGAAAAAACAAATCTAAATAGAGAAAATTATGAAGAGAATAGGGAGGAACGCCATATAAAAAATTACAGGGCTTTACGACACAAACAACAGCCGAAATATAGGAAACATTTCTTAACAAATGTTCATGAAACCAACATTAAAAGACCTCTTAAATTTTCAGACCCTGGTAACCGCCATGGTATTCCTTCTACTAGTGGTACGGACTGAAGGATTTTTACAAATCAGCCAGCTACCAGAGAACAACGGCTATATCGATATAAAGATGGGTGAAGTGGAAATAGTTAATACTACTAACACAGGAGTACACATCGTAAATATTTTAGAAATGGTGGAAATTCTTAATATATTAGAGGAAAATATTAAAACTGTAGATATAAGTAATAGGGAAATCCTTTTGCAAAATATACCTAGTATACATGAAAAAATTTTAACAATAAAACTAGAACAACAAAGGGAGAAGAGAGGTTTAATAAATATCATAGACACAGCACAAAATTGGCTGTACGGAACAATGGACGATGACGATAGGCCAGAAATTATGGATCATATCTCTACAGTTGAAGAAAATAATAGGAACATCATTAGAACAGTAAACAATCAAATTATTATAAATAATTCGTTTAATAAATCACTTACTAGTTTAAAGAACTCTATAGATCAGGATAGAAATAGTATAAAATCTGCTTTTGAACCAGTCAGAAAAAGTAACAACGAAAGAACGAGACGTTATCTATACTTAGAGCAGTTGTCTAAATTAAATATACTGGAAGACAAAATAGAAAAAAATACGGGATAATATCGCATCCGCCAAGAACAGTTTTATTCACCCCAACATATTTACTAAAACAGAAATAGAACACTTCAACATTGATTTTAATAAAATTAAAATCGGAGTGATGACGTTCAAGGACAATTCTCTAATAATATCCATATAGATCCCTGAAAAATTCATTACTACACAATTGAGTTTACTCACCGCTGTACCAAACACAAATAGAAATTGATGAAATTAATGAAAATATTGTTGAAATAAATAACGTTATTTTAAACTATAAGGAAAATGTAATCCTTAAAGATCTTCAAAAAAGCAACCATTGCCAGAATTCATAAGCCAGAAATACCGGTGAGACCTATAGTTTCTTCCATACTAGTTCCATGCTATAAATTATCTAAATACGTAGGCCAAATTCTCAAAAATATTATATAAAAAGAATACAATGTATTAAATTCGAACAGACTCAAAGAGCAAATAAAAAATATTAAAATAGAA
Source organism: Linnaemya tessellans (assembly GCA_951800035.1). Taxonomy (NCBI): domain Eukaryota; kingdom Metazoa; phylum Arthropoda; class Insecta; order Diptera; family Tachinidae; genus Linnaemya; species Linnaemya tessellans. Next base: position 30,055,351 of record OX637537.1, read on the forward strand.
AAAGGAGAAATACTTATTTCACTGGATGTCGTTTCACTCTTCACTAATATACCAGTAAACAAGGCAATAAATATAATAATGCAGAAATGGACAATCATCCAGAACCACAGAAAAATGTCCAGGTCCCTGTTCGTAAAAATACTAAGATTTTGCCTCTGTGAAAATAATGATTTCATAAATGAAAATGAAATTTTCAACCAGATATTTGGTATGCCGATGGGGAACTCACTTTCAGCGGATCTGGTACTTGACAATTTGTTAGACGAAACTCTACAAAAACTTAGCGTGGAAAACATCCAATTAAAATACATAACAAACTATGTAGATGATTTCTTAGCAATTGTAAAATCCGAAGAAAAAGACAAAATTTTAACGTTTTTCAATAGTTTTCATCCAAAAATACAATTCACCATGGAAATAGAGACAAATAATACTATTGCCTACTTGGACACAAAAATACAAAGGCACAACAACAGACTAATAACAGACTGGTATAAAAAAGATACCGCTTCCGGCAGAATCATAAATTTCAACTCCACACAACCGAAACATCATGTAATCAACACTGCCAAAAACTTAATCTTCAGAATTCTCCATATAAGTAACAAACAATTCCACGAAAAAAACGTAAAATACATCAGAAAAACGTTAATAGAAAATAGATTCCCCAACAAACTCATCAGCAAAATGATTAGCGAAACTAACATAAAGCTGAACGACAATACAATAGATAACAAATCCATCACTGAAAATGAAGAAAAGATATATTACAGCGTACGTTACATCCCTGGATTAACTGATAACAAAAACAAGAATTGCTATGAAAAACAACAACATAAATTTTGCATACCAACCAAACAAAACAATAAATAGAATCTTTTCAAAAATTAAAGCGCCAATTAAAAAACAACAACAAAGTAATGTAGTCTATGAAATCAAGTACAAAGGTAATGAAAACAACAGCTGTGATATGTTATACATTGGAACTACAAAAAGAAATTTAGAGACCAGAATGGAAGAACATAAGAAAGATATAGAGAAAAATAAACAATCAACAGCACTATCACAACATATACTGGACACTGGACACACAGCTGATTTTGAATGAGTCAAGATCTTGGATAGAGAGAATATTGGAAAGTAAAGATATACAATAGAAAGCTTAAGAATACAACAAAGGATAGAGAAGACGATGAATTTAAAGGAAGATACAGACAACATCAGGCCGAGCTACAAAGTAGCATTGAAATAAACGGTGATGTAAACTTAAGCTGTGGTATTGTCATAATAAAAAGTTTTAATTTTCAATGTTTGAAAAAATTTTAAATTATTGAAAAAATTAGCAAAGTTTGTAAGTAATCAAATTGAGAAAAATGTTTAGACGTATATATGTAAAATCATTAATAAATGTTTTTTAATAATAAAATAGATTTCCCAACCCTTGATAAAATCAAAAAATTATTGACGAAACGTCGGGAAAAATGGAATAAAACTTGTTTTATTGTCATTAAAATAACCTAGGCCTTATTAGCTCATAATAGAGATCATACAAAACCATTGTTCAATTAGAAATAACTGTAAATAAATATTTAATAACAAAACAGAAACAATATAATTGGATGAAGCTACTATTTTGTTGAAAAATGCTAGAAAAATTAAAATTAAGCAAACTTGTGACAACAGAGACTTACCCCGAGTTTTTGACTTCGTATTTAAGTACAAAATTAGTTAATTTTTCCATAAACTTAAGTTGTGTTTAAATACACTTTCAGTTTTTCAGTCTAAAATTTATTTTGGTGTTTAATTGTGATAAAAGTATGGTAGCACAGTAAATGGCAAGAAAAATTCTGAAAAATATCTAAGACAATTACCTTTTATATACATTTTGTTTCAATAAACAGATGCTTTACCAGGGCTCACTGATACAGGTAGGAGCAGTTCTACAAATATAAAAAACCAACATGTATTTTGTTTTTGTGAAATCTAATTCAAATGTCTCAATTACATGTGTAGAACAGAACAAAACGAAAAACTACAAAAACAAATATATGTACATGTTTGTTTTTACATTTGCCCTTAAGTTTTGTATGTATGTAAATTTGTAAAAAAAATTTACTTTGTACTAGAACTTCCCCCAACAACACATTAGCAGCTGGGCTAACTCTCCTACCTGTATGAATGTGCCCTGTGCTTTAACAATTTTCAAGTTGTTGAATGTAAACAAACACATGGTTGTATGGAAAACTTAAATTAAATATATAAATTAAATAACAATAACTACCACAGTACGATAAAATGTACCCCCTTTGATGTGGTATATAACAAAATAAATTTTGAAATAATAAAGGAAAGAATGGAGAAGTATAAGGACAAATTGAATGAAAAAACAAATCTAAATAGAGAAAATTATGAAGAGAATAGGGAGGAACGCCATATAAAAAATTACAGGGCTTTACGACACAAACAACAGCCGAAATATAGGAAACATTTCTTAACAAATGTTCATGAAACCAACATTAAAAGACCTCTTAAATTTTCAGACCCTGGTAACCGCCATGGTATTCCTTCTACTAGTGGTACGGACTGAAGGATTTTTACAAATCAGCCAGCTACCAGAGAACAACGGCTATATCGATATAAAGATGGGTGAAGTGGAAATAGTTAATACTACTAACACAGGAGTACACATCGTAAATATTTTAGAAATGGTGGAAATTCTTAATATATTAGAGGAAAATATTAAAACTGTAGATATAAGTAATAGGGAAATCCTTTTGCAAAATATACCTAGTATACATGAAAAAATTTTAACAATAAAACTAGAACAACAAAGGGAGAAGAGAGGTTTAATAAATATCATAGACACAGCACAAAATTGGCTGTACGGAACAATGGACGATGACGATAGGCCAGAAATTATGGATCATATCTCTACAGTTGAAGAAAATAATAGGAACATCATTAGAACAGTAAACAATCAAATTATTATAAATAATTCGTTTAATAAATCACTTACTAGTTTAAAGAACTCTATAGATCAGGATAGAAATAGTATAAAATCTGCTTTTGAACCAGTCAGAAAAAGTAACAACGAAAGAACGAGACGTTATCTATACTTAGAGCAGTTGTCTAAATTAAATATACTGGAAGACAAAATAGAAAAAAATACGGGATAATATCGCATCCGCCAAGAACAGTTTTATTCACCCCAACATATTTACTAAAACAGAAATAGAACACTTCAACATTGATTTTAATAAAATTAAAATCGGAGTGATGACGTTCAAGGACAATTCTCTAATAATATCCATATAGATCCCTGAAAAATTCATTACTACACAATTGAGTTTACTCACCGCTGTACCAAACACAAATAGAAATTGATGAAATTAATGAAAATATTGTTGAAATAAATAACGTTATTTTAAACTATAAGGAAAATGTAATCCTTAAAGATCTTCAAAAAAGCAACCATTGCCAGAATTCATAAGCCAGAAATACCGGTGAGACCTATAGTTTCTTCCATACTAGTTCCATGCTATAAATTATCTAAATACGTAGGCCAAATTCTCAAAAATATTATATAAAAAGAATACAATGTATTAAATTCGAACAGACTCAAAGAGCAAATAAAAAATATTAAAATAGAAAAAGGAGAAATACTTATTTCACTGGATGTCGTTTCACTCTTCACTAATATACCAGTAAACAAGGCAATAAATATAATAATGCAGAAATGGACAATCATCCAGAACCACAGAAAAATGTCCAGGTCCCTGTTCGTAAAAATACTAAGATTTTGCCTCTGTGAAAATAATGATTTCATAAATGAAAATGAAATTTTCAACCAGATATTTGGTATGCCGATGGGGAACTCACTTTCAGCGGATCTGGTACTTGACAATTTGTTAGACGAAACTCTACAAAAACTTAGCGTGGAAAACATCCAATTAAAATACATAACAAACTATGTAGATGATTTCTTAGCAATTGTAAAATCCGAAGAAAAAGACAAAATTTTAACGTTTTTCAATAGTTTTCATCCAAAAATACAATTCACCATGGAAATAGAGACAAATAATACTATTGCCTACTTGGACACAAAAATACAAAGGCACAACAACAGACTAATAACAGACTGGTATAAAAAAGATACCGCTTCCGGCAGAATCATAAATTTCAACTCCACACAACCGAAACATCATATAATCAACACTGCCAAAAACTTAATCTTCAGAATTCTCCATATAAGTAACAAACAATTCCACGAAAAAAACGTAAAATACATCAGAAAAACGTTAATAGAAAATAGATTCCCCAACAAACTCATCAGCAAAATGATTAGCGAAACTAACATAAAGCTGAACGACAATACAATAGATAACAAATCCATCACTGAAAATGAAGAAAAGATATATTACAGCGTACGTTACATCCCTGGATTAACTGATAACAAAAACAAGAATTGCTATGAAAAACAACAACATAAATTTTGCATACCAACCAAACAAAACAATAAATAGAATCTTTTCAAAAATTAAAGCGCCAATTAAAAAACAACAACAAAGTAATGTAGTCTATGAAATCAAGTACAAAGGTAATGAAAACAACAGCTGTGATATGTTATACATTGGAACTACAAAAAGAAATTTAGAGACCAGAATGGAAGAACATAAGAAAGATATAGAGAAAAATAAACAATCAACAGCACTATCACAACATATACTGGACACTGGACACACAGCTGATTTTGAATGAGTCAAGATCTTGGATAGAGAGAATATTGGAAAGTAAAGATATACAATAGAAAGCTTAAGAATACAACAAAGGATAGAGAAGACGATGAATTTAAAGGAAGATACAGACAACATCAGGCCGAGCTACAAAGTAGCATTGAAATAAACGGTGATGTAAACTTAAGCTGTGGTATTGTCATAATAAAAAGTTTTAATTTTCAATGTTTGAAAAAATTTTAAATTATTGAAAAAATTAGCAAAGTTTGTAAGTAATCAAATTGAGAAAAATGTTTAGACGTATATATGTAAAATCATTAATAAATGTTTTTTAATAATAAAATAGATTTCCCAACCCTTGATAAAATCAAAAAATTATTGACGAAACGTCGGGAAAAATGGAATAAAACTTGTTTTATTGTCATTAAAATAACCTAGGCCTTATTAGCTCATAATAGAGATCATACAAAACCATTGTTCAATTAGAAATAACTGTAAATAAATATTTAATAACAAAACAGAAACAATATAATTGGATGAAGCTACTATTTTGTTGAAAAATGCTAGAAAAATTAAAATTAAGCAAACTTGTGACAACAGAGACTTACCCCGAGTTTTTGACTTCGTATTTAAGTACAAAATTAGTTAATTTTTCCATAAACTTAAGTTGTGTTTAAATACACTTTCAGTTTTTCAGTCTAAAATTTATTTTGGTGTTTAATTGTGATAAAAGTATGGTAGCACAGTAAATGGCAAGAAAAATACTGAAAAATATCTAAGACAATTACCTTTTATATACATTTTGTTTCAATAAACAGATGCTTTACCAGGGCTCACTGATACAGGTAGGAGCAGTTCTACAAATATAAAAAACCAACATGTATTTTGTTTTTGTGAAATCTAATTCAAATGTCTCAATTACATGTGTAGAACAGAACAAAACGAAAAACTACAAAAACAAATATATGTACATGTTTGTTTTTACATTTGCCCTTAAGTTTTGTATGTATGTAAATTTGTAAAAAAAATTTACTTTGTACTAGAACTTCCCCCAACAACACATTAGCAGCTGGGCTAACTCTCCTACCTGTATGAATGTGCCCTGTGCTTTAACAATTTTCAAGTTGTTGAATGTAAACAAACACATGGTTGTATGGAAAACTTAAATTGAATTTAAATGTGCAATGTGGACCATTTAAATCTGGTTTAATTTTGAAGTGAAAAACAAAATTTTGCATTTAAATACACTTCAAGTTTAAATAGTACTTAATTTTGGAGTTAAAAACTGGGCATTAAGCTTATCAGCAAATTATTTAATATATATAAACAACTGTAGCATTACGATCAATGATAAAATTTTTGAAAACAAACAACATATAATAGTGAAAAATTCTTTTTTCCACCAACATCAATTATTAATGTAACAAACCCCCATTTAGAATTTCAAAACATTACCTTACAACAGGGCAACTCAACCCTTACACTCAGGAAACGAGTACCAATCGGATTTTTTTCACATATTCACATACGCAACCCGAACAGTAACGAAATTCACATCAATGAGAGAAGAGAAAATACAAATTTTATTCATAGACAACAAATGCATGACTAAATTTTCAACCCGCGTTGCCATCGTTCGATTTTTTGTATTCTTGGATGGATAAATTTATATATATTATGCTTCTTAGTAATTTTGTATGATATAAAAATATATTTTATATCTTCATTGGAAGATAGTATTGTCTATAATAGAATTTTTTAATAAAAGCCTTATGAAAATTTTCTACAGAGGAACATTTTTTTTTAAATCGAAAGAAATGTTATTATTTACTTAGCTGTACGAGTATTTTAAAATTTTTGGTTCATTATTTTTACACCATTTACAGTTTTATTTCCGAATTTTCTTATCATATTTTAGAAAATTCTATTTATTTATTTTTCATTAGCTCATAGCTTATTTTATGCAGCAAAATTATTAATTTTAAAATAATTCCCAATTTTAACATTAAATTCTATGTGTATATAATGGAGGAAAGTACCTAATATTGCAGTAGTTTTGTTTTTTTTTATAAAAAACATACGACTTGCCTTGTCGAACTTTAACAGTCAATTAAATTAAATTTTTGTGTGCGCTTAGGAGGCCAAAAAATTATACTACATACAAGGGCTCACAGCGATAAGGCCGGTACTCTGTTTGAATTTTCGAAAAATGTTTAGCAAAATTGTTTTCAGAAAAATTTCACGTGTTTTTCATAGTAAAAACAGAGTAGGTACTAGTTTACCAAATTTTTCCACGCATATTCCGACTAAATATTTTTTATAAGGGCTTTGAAAGCACTTCGGTCGAAACTTTGAATAGAATATAGGCTATAGACACAAAAATCAATTTCACACATTGTATAAAAGTGAAAACTAAGTTTGACTTCTTATATTATTATCAATTTGATTTTGTGATCAACGGCAACACCTTGAAATTTTCTTTCTTGTTCACATAGTTGCCAGACAAAATAGATGCAAAATCGTCAAATTTTGGAGAAAAAACATCAAAATCTTCATATTACTTTTTCAAATCGTTAATGTGAAATTATTACGGTAGTTTTATGAAAAATACCACAAAATTTCTACAGTTCAATTTGAAGTATACGTAAAATAAGAAATATTTTTATTCCTATAAATATTTTTAATTTTTTATTTTTATTTTCTTTTTTCCGAGGCTCTATCTCTCAGAAGTTACTTTGCCGATTATTATTGTTTAGATTTTTTAATTAGCTTCTTTAATGTAGCTATCACCTATTACTAATATTTTACGAATTATAATACATATATATTTATATATGTATATGTTTACACACACACACATATATATATATGTATATATATATATATATATATATATATATATATATATATATATATATATATACATATATATATGTATATATATATATGTTTATATAGAATATATATATATATATATATATATATATATATATATATATATATATTGTTATGGTTCACATGTAATAAAGCCAATGCCAGTTTATTTTGTTAAGTTAATGTAATGGAATAAAGAAGCCAGTTTATTTAATGTTATGCTTCACATATCTAATAAAGTAGTAAAGAAACCCAGTTTATTATGTTATGATTAAATGTAAATAAAGCCAGTTTATTTTTGTTACGGTTTTATTGTAAATAAAGAAACCCATGCCAGTTTATTTATGTTAGGAAATATTCTGGAAAGATGGAAGGATATATGAGGTGGACTTTATTACATTGTGACATATCCAAGTTAAATTATCACCGCCAGTTTATTATATATTGTACTGGTCATATACCAATTTTAAATATAACTAATTATATTAATGACTTACCAGAAGCCAGTTTATTATATAAGGAAAATGGAAAATTGTAATTCTGATCCAAACTAAATTATTTGTAATGATCTTAGGATAATATTCAGAGAATAGTTTATTTAAATGTTATAATCTACAAGGCGGAAGGAATATGTATAAACACATATTAGGTGGTATCTAAAAGGTTGGATATGAATTGCGCTGAAGGAATATGAATAAACACATATTAGGTGGTATAGGAAGACGACGATGTCTTGGAGGACTACGGGAGCCATTGATTTTACAATTGGTAGCTAACAGTCGGCATAGGGGGATTCGGTCCTCAGAAGGCATATAATCGTGGATTTATTCAGCAACAACGAGTCGTATATTTATTATAGACTCCCTATTTATTTATTTTTAACGCGGGGCTGCTAACTAACAGACAGTTAAATATTCAAAGAATTTAAAACGGCAACGGAGACTGAAAAGTGGAACAATGAATAATGTGATGAAGAGCTTATCGGTAGAAATGTACCCTGTTGGTACGCTACGTCAGGTGTGGTAGACGAGCATGTCCTTTACCCTACCTCCCAATGGTCCTGGTGACTGAAATATGTATCCAGGAACCCCGAAACTTTCCCCTTTCTTACCCTACCAAACCTCAGAAAGAAAATAGAATTTTTAACAGTTCATTTTAGTATTTATTTATAGGATTTTTAAACTTAAGTTAATGATGGTAGTACCAAGTGTACTATTACAAATGTTATACGATATTTGATACAATGGTTTTTGGCTTTTAAAATAATGCGAAAAGGGTTACTATACATAGTAAAAACAATTTCTACAAGAGAATAAGGTGAAATACAAGTTTGAATGGGTTAGTTTTACAAGGTTTAACCCAAAATAAATGATGTTATAGTAGTTTAACGGGAATATAATGGGAGCAAGATAACAAACAAATTTGGCTTCTAAAAATGTGGGTAGATTCCCAATTAAGTATAAAAGTAAAGTTTTTCACTCACCCTTACTCTGCTATCAGGTTTCGCGAAGGCCTCCGGATTGTGATGACAGGTACGGATAAATTGGCTGCAAAAGAAAATTAATACAAAACGACCCTATAAGCCCGCTAGGGTTAGAGTTGCACTTTTGTTTTGTTTTGTTTTTGCTCTCACTATTTTCGAAATTAACAGATTAGTTTTTTTTTTTTTTCTTGGTTTGGTTTGTATACAATAATTATTGTTTATTTTATTGGGGTTAAGACGGTTTACACAAGTATATAGATTTGTTTTTTTTTTTATATTACAATGGTTATACTTTACAAAATGTATAAATTTACTTATTTAATTTTGACATTACAAGGGTGCCCAAAAGTTTCTTAAGGAAGAGTCAACACCAAAATATTGAAAGAAACCGAATTTTTATTCAATATTTTGTGGTTGTACTACGACTATGTACCAAGCAATATTATGCGTGAAACAAAAACAAAATCTTCACCGATGATTGCTGTCTACAATGTTTCCCAGCAAACCTTACGAAAGAGTTTTTGCTTGCTTCATTAATAATACTAAAAATTTAAGACAAAGTTTTTGTCTATTACAACGTATAGCACGTGGGCAGGCTTGTTACAATATAGATATATAGGTATGATAATAATAATAACAAACGGGGTTTAGGTTAGTTGGGGGGGGGTTTTCTTTTTCTCTTCTTTTTGATTTTTTTTTTTTCTTTTGTTTTTTAACAATATGAATTAAGGGGGAATTAATAAATTTTATGTTTATATATATACATATAATTTAGAGATATCGGCTTCGATTCCTTTTTTTCTGTTGACGGGTACCACGGTTCTTCGGTTTCGTTTCACTTCTGTTTCTTTTCTGAAATTCTTATTTCCACGTGTACGTAATTTTTTCCCGTTTTTGTTTTCTTCTTCGGTATCTTATAACTGACTTTTGTTTTCGGTTACTTTTCTGGTTCCCGTTAGTTTGGTCTCGCAGTTAGCTATTTTAGTACAGTTGTACAATTTAAGTTAGTTTTTTTCTTTTTCGTAGGTTGAGTTTTGTACTTTTTAATTTTTGGTTGTTTCAATTAACAATTTATGGTTAGGTTTTGTTTTACGTTTGCTTAGTTTGATCTTTTTTAAATTTTTGATTGTTTGTTTCAACTAACACGTTAATTGAAGTTATTAAATGCTTAGTTTAAGTTTTGTTAATTTCGTTTGGTTCTTTCCATTAACAATTTAATTTAGTTTTTCCGTTTGCTTAGTTTTAGTTTTGTTAATTTCTTTTGGTTGTTTCAGTTAACAATTTAAATTACGTTTTTCATTTGCGTAGTTTGAGTTGGGTTAATTTCTTTTCGGTTAATTTTAACAAAAATTGGGTGGCTGTCTTCTTTGCAAGAATCTTAAAATTTTATATAATTGCTGTTTTATTAAATTTTATGACTTCTTATAAAGCAGGATAATATTAATTTCATTTAGCCAACATTCGACACAAATTTTCTTTCTCAAAATTTCACTGTACTTCTTTGCCGTATGCGATTTATAATATTTTTTCAATATATTTTATAGTCTATAATAAAGGTTTTTGGTCGCTGCAGTTCTTTTCCTTTCTCAAACTCGACTCTGACTGAACCACCTTTTTACTTGCACTCGTTAACTTATATTCCTTTTTCTTCTGACAAAGTCAGACGAGAATCCCGTTACTTTTTTATTTCGTTCCTTATGAGCGAATATGAATTAAAAGAAAACACGTACTTTAATTTAACAAGATCCACAAAGATCAAAGCAAAAGAAAAAACAAACAAGTGCTGCTAATAGCTATATATATATTTTGCGCTTTTCATCGTATGATGAAAACATGATATAGGTATGTTTCATATGAAGATTTTGCCTAACATATGAAAGACACAAAATGGGCCGTTACAAACTAGACAATAATGGTGACTTTCACAACAGGATTGGCTAGAGAAAATTATTATGTCAAGGGCGTAAATCCTTAGCATGATAAGTTCCGACCGTTCGACCTTGTAAATCTTCAATTAAATAATAATGAGATCCGAGTTTTTCTTTCACTCTACATTTTATGAAAAGCGGGGACAATTTTGCATTGAAATTCTTTTCAGCATTGCTCTGCACAAAGCTTCTACGGTATAATTCTTGTCCTATTCTAAAATTTACAGGGCGAGAACGAAGGTTATATTGTTTTCGACTAATCTCATATGCCTTTCGAATATTGTTTCGAATGTCAGTACGAATAAGTTGCAGATTATCATCTCTTGAAAGCGGATATAAAGGCTCATCAAGCACTCTTAGGTTCTTGAGCAAGGAATAGGAACTAGCATGAGTGATCATGTCTAATCCAAAAAGGGCATGATATGGTGAATTCTGAATGGATTGATGATATGCATTTCTTAGCGCACAGCTAATCTTAGATAAATTTTCATCCCAACCACGCTGATCATTCTTTAAATAAGCACGTATGGCTGCAATTACCGATCTATTTACACGTTCGGATGCATTACTTTGAGGGGAGTACACAGCCGTATACATATGCTGAATACCATAACTAGTTAAAAATGCATTAAAATCGTTCGCACGGAATTGAGAACCATTATCACTAACAATAGTCTCAGGAACACCATAGACATGAAAAATTTGTTTCTGTAATTGCTCTAGAATTATGTTAGAGGTGAATTTCTTCAATGGGAATAACCAATGGAATTTTGACATGTGGTCTAAAACGATTAAGAGTCCAATATTTCCCGATTTGCTACGTGGATATGGTCCAAGAAGGTCGATATATAGACGTTGAAAGGGTCTAAAGGAAAAAGTTTGTTTTCCCATTTCAGGTTTTAGAATTCTATTTGGGGCTTTAGTAGTCTTGCACACCTCACAATTTCTTACATATGTTCTAACGTCCTTTACTAGTCCTGGCCAATAAAAATTACGGCGTAACAAATTAATAGTTTTAGCCATGCCTCCATGAGCTCTAATAGGTTCATCATGGGCTCTTCTTACGACCTCTTGTCGTAATTTCTCTGGAATCCAAAGTTTCCAATTAAATTGATCTTGTCTTTCCTCCCCGATGCTATGTTCGGTTCGAATATAAACAAATCTATCCATAACTTTGATATCAGGGTATTTACTTGATTCACTTTGAATCTTCTGTTTTAAATTCAAATATTCTTGATCAAAAAAGTGTTTAGAGTCGAGATCAATCTCGGGTTCCGAAAAATCTAATTCAGATACTTCTCCATTATAACAACGTGACAATGCGTCTGGGACAACATGTTCCTGTCCTTTCCTATGACTGATCGTAAAATTAAAAGCTTGTAATTCTAATACCCAACGGGCTAATCTTCCTGACAAATCTGGTTGACGTAAGAGCCAAATAAGACTTGCATGGTCAGTTATGATCTCAAATTCTTGCAATTCAAGATAACAACGAAATCGATTCACAGCTTCTACTGCGGCTAAACCTTCTCTTTCGGTTACACTGTAGTTACGTTGTGCACTATTCAACTTTTTACTCATAAATGCTACTGGTCTTTCTATTTCTTGACTATCCAGCCGTACTAGCACTGCACCTATTCCAAAATCACTTGCATCGCAATGAAGAAAAAATTTCTTCGAAAAATCAGGGTTAATTAGTACGGGAGTAGTAGTAAGTAGTGTTTTAATTTCTTTGAACGCTGCATTAGCTTCATCTGTCCAACAAAACTTTCGCTTCTTAGAAATAACTTCCGTAATAGGAAATACGATCGTAGAAAAATTTTCCACAAACCTGCGGTACCATCCTGCTAATCCTAAAAATCCTCTTACTTGTCTGATAGTTTTAGGAACTGGCCAATTAACAATTGCACTCACCTTTTCAGGGTCAGTGGAAATACCTCCATTACCTATTACATATCCTAAGTAAGGAACTTTAGTAACACAAAATTTACTTTTCGAAATGTTTAATGTCAGATTTGCTTTGCGAAACTCTTCTGCTAGACGAAGTAAAGTAGATAAATGTGAAGAGAAATCTTCTGATACAATGATCAGATCATCTAAATAACCGAAAACGGAATATCGTAAATCGGGTGGTATAATTTGGTCAATTAATCTACACATAGTAGAAGGCGCATTACAGAGACCGAATGGCATTACTGTAAATTGATATAAGGGACGGCCTGGAATGGTAAACGCTGTCAGCGGTTTAGCTGAATCAGACAAACCTATCTGCCAATAAGCATCTTTTAAATCCAACTTAGTGATTATATTAGCTTTTGGAAGTCTAGAAAATATACCTTCAATAGACGGAAGAGGATATGCATCCTTTAGGGTTACACTATTAAGTTTGCGAGCATCCAAACAAAGACGAACTTTGTTAGGTTTAATTACCAAACGCATGGGTGAACTCCATGGGGATTGAGACGGTTCTATTACGTTCAGGCTTAACATTCTATCTATTTCTGCAAACATCAAATTTTCTACAGCCGGTGAAACTGGGTAGAATCTCTGTTTTATGGGTTTAGAATTTCCTACATCAATATTGTGTTGAATTAGACTGGTTCGCGATAAACCTTGTTGTTCAAAATTTGGAAATAAAGCTATTACGGTATCTAATTGTTGACGTTGAGTCGGTGTTAACGGAAACACGAGTTCTTCTGACTGCATTTCAGAATTGCTAGGATTTTTTAATTCTAATTCGGGTAAGGGGTTTACAATTATGGCAGAGGCGACTTGGGTTAATTTACTTTGATCGATTATATCAGCGGATTCAATTGAACTAGGAATCAAATTAAATGCTTTCCAAAAATCTATTCCTAATATAAGACGTTGTGAGATTGACGGAATTATAAACAGATTTAATAAACGCTTTTGGTGTTTAAAAGTAATTTCAACAGATAACCAACCAATAACGGATTGGGAATGACCATCAGCGGTTTTTACTACTGAACGACATTTATGAAACTGAGGGTTATTTGAAAAGTTTATCTGGGCTAAATCACTACCTATGCAAGAAATATTTGCACCAGTATCAAGGAGTCCAAATTCGGAAAAATTTAAAAATGAAACTTTCGCATAAAAACGGTTATCTTGACGATTATTAATAATAGCGTGTATAAGAAATTTTCTACATTGCTTACGCAGCTTATAAAATTTTCTCATTCGAAGAGTCGATCTTTTTAGCTTAACTTCTTTATCTTCATCCGTAATAGTTACCTGACTAGAGTTTACTACAGATTTGGGATTTTCTAGTTTTTTGAACTCAATTGCGAGTTTTTTGAAAAAGTAAATTTCTTACTGGAACATTTTTGACATTGCGGTTTGTATGTATCTTTTGCTCCGCAACCGTAACAAAATATTGTTCTATCCTTTAGACAATCATACCAAAAGTGTTCTGGATCACCACAATTCCAATAATAGCATTAACTTCTTCATTAGTTGTCAATAATCCTTCGTGGGCTTCTTCATACTCTAAATCAGCTATTTGTCTTCTTGCCACCGGATGATTGGGCATTCGAGCTAATAAATTCTTACGTACATGTTCTTCATTCCAAAATGTTTCACGCATCTGTACCAGTTTTCTCAACTGAGGTATTGAATGTATGGGAATATAGAGAATATCTTGGCGAATTTCTGGCCTAAGGTTCCTTGTCAAAATTCCAATAAGGTCGATTTCGGACATAGGCAAAGGCAACCTATCCATAATTGAGGATATAACATCGAAATATGCATCAAAAGTTTCACCTACTTTTTGTTTCCTATTCCGTATTTCTTCCATAATATCAAACGAGGACCTAAAATCTCTATATTGACACTTAATAGCATCACTGAAACCTTGCCAAGTAATAATATTTACTTGCTTTCTGTATCTCCAATACCAATCTTTGGCTTTACCATACAATAGAACATTTAAATTCTTAAGAATCGGAGCGAAGTCTCCTTCAAAGTTATCAAAAGTCAAAGAATTGATGCGGTATAAAAATTCATCTACGGTTAAACCAGTAGGGGATCCTTCAAATCTTATATTCCAACTCTGGATTATAGCTGTAAGTTTATCAGGATTATATGCGGATGTATTAGACATTGAGCGAATAGGCGTATATGATCTAAGAGGACTTCTATGATCATAATTTACATTATTTGGCCTAGGAGGGTTATTTGAATGTTCACGTGACCGAGTCGATTGATTCGCATTATTATTCACATTATTTGGGTTTCTTTCATTCGTCACGGGATTGGGTTGGGATTGTGACGTTGGCACAAAATTAAAATTTGACAACAGTCTAGCCATAGTGGTTTCTATCAATTGATTCAATTGGTCATAGTTAATAGGAGTGTTTAAATTTTCTCTAGGGGATCTAGAAGGCTGAGCTACCTCTGAATCATCTTCTTCAGGAACATCATGATCCTTCTCTACTAAACTTCGTCGACTATCATGAAACAAAGACCTCGTTTGACTACGAGTATTATATGGCATAGTTGAAGTACCACGACCACGACCTTTCAAACCTTGCTTAGTTTGAATGTCTGGTTGCGAAAAATTTATTCTTTTAAGATCAGCTAAATCACATGGTTTTTTACATATCGGACATTGAGCCGTGTTAACTAAATAATTTTCAATACAAGTTTGATGAAAACTATGATTACAAGTTGTGATTATAAGACAACGGTCTTTTCCTGACATTTCCGTAGAACAGACACTACAAATATTTTCCCCTGCCGACGACGATGTTGACGCGGAGGCTTCATTAGGCGGAGTTCTTGGAAGTGACATTTCCGGTTTACTTGATTATTCAAATTTACAATTGGTCTTTTTTTCTTTTCCTGTTCTTTCAGGAATGATTTGATTAGTTATACATGTTATAGGTTTTTTTTTTTTCAAAATTTATTTAAGATGATATTTTTTTTTTTTTTTTTGTTTTCTCTATTTATGGATTTACCTACACCATACAAATGTATTAAATTTAATATTAACTTTGCTTTCTTCGTTAATTGCTTATTTATATATTAATTTTTTTTTCAAATTTATCGGCATTTAATTATATTTATTCCGACGATAAGATTTATTATATTAACAATACGTTTTATATTTGTGTTTGGTTTGCTAACTAGCGAAAAAAATAATTCCGATTTATATCTCGCAAAATTTTAATTAATTGCTTATGAAATTATTATACACTCTGTAAACAAAATTTTTCTTTCTTTGAGGCTGGTAGGTAAGGGTACTTAATTCAATTTATTAGGATACATTAACATCTTATTTGTTCAACAAAATCAGTTCTGTAACGAGTTGTTTTACCAGGAGTTACTACATAGAAGATTCCTTTTACTATCTCCATACAAATTTGAAATCATTTGACAAATAAGGTTCTACTACGATAAGTGGGATTACAAATACTGGGCTATTTAACTATGGTTATGTGTAATACTATTCATGCACAAGTTCACCAATTAATTCTTTCAAGTTCTGATACAACTTGTCCGAGACAACAACTTCGGATAGATTTTCGCTTCTTTGCAAGAATCTATTTTTCCTAGAATTTATTATCCAAGAGCAAAATCAACTATATAGACTCTACACCAATAGTACTATACACAATCTTACGCTTTTGAAAATTTTGGTACACCGATACACACATGTTCAGTAGAAAAGACAACCAGTTGGCTTAAAGGTCGTTTTACTCGATTAAAATTCAAGTAAACGAAAAATCCATAAAAGGACTGATTATTATTCCTCCGAAAATACGATAATACTACTGTACTTCAAATATCCAAACGCATAGTATGGAATTTACTCATTAAATTGTAAAAAAAAATATTTAAAGTGAAATATGTATTTAAGTATTCAGGCAGCAAATTGCTTAACCCCTTCCTGCCACGTTGGCTTTTGGTTTTGGGCCCCACGTTGGGCGCCAGTTTATTTATATATGTTATGGTTCACATGTAATAAAGCCAATGCCAGTTTATTTTGTTAAGTTAATGTAATGGAATAAAGAAGCCAGTTTATTTTTGTTACGGTTTTATTGTAAATAAAGAAACCCATGCCAGTTTATTTATGTTAGGAAATATTCTGGAAAGATGGAAGGATATATGAGGTGGACTTTATTACATTGTGACATATCCAAGTTAAATTATCACCGCCAGTTTATTATATATTGTACTGGTCATATACCAATTTTAAATATAACTAATTATATTAATGACTTACCAGAAGCCAGTTTATTATATAAGGAAAATGGAAAATTGTAATTCTGATCCAAACTAAATTATTTGTAATGATCTTAGGATAATATTCAGAGAATAGTTTATTTAAATGTTATAATCTACAAGGCGGAAGGAATATGTATAAACACATATTAGGTGGTATCTAAAAGGTTGGATATGAATTGCGCTGAAGGAATATGAATAAACACATATTAGGTGGTATAGGAAGACGACGATGTCTTGGAGGACTACGGGAGCCATTGATTTTACAATTGGTAGCTAACAGTCGGCATAGGGGGATTCGGTCCTCAGAAGGCATATAATCGTGGATTTATTCAGCAACAACGAGTCGTATATTTATTATAGACTCCCTATTTATTTATTTTTAACGCGGGGCTGCTAACTAACAGACAGTTAAATATTCAAAGAATTTAAAACGGCAACGGAGACTGAAAAGTGGAACAATGAATAATGTGATGAAGAGCTTATCGGTAGAAATGTACCCTGTTGGTACGCTACGTCAGGTGTGGTAGACGAGCATGTCCTTTACCCTACCTCCCAATGGTCCTGGTGACTGAAATATGTATCCAGGAACCCCGAAACTTTCCCCTTTCTTACCCTACCAAACCTCAGAAAGAAAATAGAATTTTTAACAGTTCATTTTAGTATTTATTTATAGGATTTTTAAACTTAAGTTAATGATGGTAGTACCAAGTGTACTATTACAAATGTTATACGATATTTGATACAATGGTTTTTGGCTTTTAAAATAATGCGAAAAGGGTTACTATACATAGTAAAAACAATTTCTACAAGAGAATAAGGTGAAATACAAGTTTGAATGGGTTAGTTTTACAAGGTTTAACCCAAAATAAATGATGTTATAGTAGTTTAACGGGAATATAATGGGAGCAAGATAACAAACAAATTTGGCTTCTAAAAATGTGGGTAGATTCCCAATTAAGTATAAAAGTAAAGTTTTTCACTCACCCTTACTCTGCTATCAGGTTTCGCGAAGGCCTCCGGATTGTGATGACAGGTACGGATAAATTGGCTGCAAAAGAAAATTAATACAAAACGACCCTATAAGCCCGCTAGGGTTAGAGTTGCACTTTTGTTTTGTTTTGTTTTTGCTCTCACTATTTTCGAAATTAACAGATTAGTTTTTTTTTTTTTTCTTGGTTTGGTTTGTATACAATAATTATTGTTTATTTTATTGGGGTTAAGACGGTTTACACAAGTATATAGATTTGTTTTTTTTTTTATATTACAATGGTTATACTTTACAAAATGTATAAATTTACTTATTTAATTTTGACATTACAAGGGTGCCCAAAAGTTTCTTAAGGAAGAGTCAACACCAAAATATTGAAAGAAACCGAATTTTTATTCAATATTTTGTGGTTGTACTACGACTATGTACCAAGCAATATTATGCGTGAAACAAAAACAAAATCTTCACCGATGATTGCTGTCTACAATGTTTCCCAGCAAACCTTACGAAAGAGTTTTTGCTTGCTTCATTAATAATACTAAAAATTTAAGACAAAGTTTTTGTCTATTACAACGTATAGCACGTGGGCAGGCTTGTTACAATATAGATATATAGGTATGATAATAATAATAACAAACGGGGTTTAGGTTAGTTGGGGGGGGGTTTTCTTTTTCTCTTCTTTTTGATTTTTTTTTTTTCTTTTGTTTTTTAACAATATGAATTAAGGGGGAATTAATAAATTTTATGTTTATATATATACATATAATTTAGAGATATCGGCTTCGATTCCTTTTTTTCTGTTGACGGGTACCACGGTTCTTCGGTTTCGTTTCACTTCTGTTTCTTTTCTGAAATTCTTATTTCCACGTGTACGTAATTTTTTCCCGTTTTTGTTTTCTTCTTCGGTATCTTATAACTGACTTTTGTTTTCGGTTACTTTTCTGGTTCCCGTTAGTTTGGTCTCGCAGTTAGCTATTTTAGTACAGTTGTACAATTTAAGTTAGTTTTTTTCTTTTTCGTAGGTTGAGTTTTGTACTTTTTAATTTTTGGTTGTTTCAATTAACAATTTATGGTTAGGTTTTGTTTTACGTTTGCTTAGTTTGATCTTTTTTAAATTTTTGATTGTTTGTTTCAACTAACACGTTAATTGAAGTTATTAAATGCTTAGTTTAAGTTTTGTTAATTTCGTTTGGTTCTTTCCATTAACAATTTAATTTAGTTTTTCCGTTTGCTTAGTTTTAGTTTTGTTAATTTCTTTTGGTTGTTTCAGTTAACAATTTAAATTACGTTTTTCATTTGCGTAGTTTGAGTTGGGTTAATTTCTTTTCGGTTAATTTTAACAAAAATTGGGTGGCTGTCTTCTTTGCAAGAATCTTAAAATTTTATATAATTGCTGTTTTATTAAATTTTATGACTTCTTATAAAGCAGGATAATATTAATTTCATTTAGCCAACATTCGACACAAATTTTCTTTCTCAAAATTTCACTGTACTTCTTTGCCGTATGCGATTTATAATATTTTTTCAATATATTTTATAGTCTATAATAAAGGTTTTTGGTCGCTGCAGTTCTTTTCCTTTCTCAAACTCGACTCTGACTGAACCACCTTTTTACTTGCACTCGTTAACTTATATTCCTTTTTCTTCTGACAAAGTCAGACGAGAATCCCGTTACTTTTTTATTTCGTTCCTTATGAGCGAATATGAATTAAAAGAAAACACGTACTTTAATTTAACAAGATCCACAAAGATCAAAGCAAAAGAAAAAACAAACAAGTGCTGCTAATAGCTATATATATATTTTGCGCTTTTCATCGTATGATGAAAACATGATATAGGTATGTTTCATATGAAGATTTTGCCTAACATATGAAAGACACAAAATGGGCCGTTACAATATATATATATATGTATATATATATATGTATATATATATATGTATATATATATATATATATGTTTATATAGAATCTATATATATATATATATATATATATATATATATATATATATTATAGATATATAGATATATAATAGCAGTGTTTCTTCTTGTAAGATCTTAATTCGTTTCATTCCAATTGTTTTTTCAAAACGTATGGCAGCACCATATACTTCAACAAAATTTATTTGCCAAAATGGCGGCGCAGGTTAGACGCACGTTTTACAATTTTAAGCTAACAATGATCGCTGTGAAGAAAACAAGATTTGGATTCTAAGAAAACAAGATTTTTTTGTATGTATGTATGAGAAACAGATTCACAGCTGATTTTATCAAGATTTTTTGTTTTGTTTACAATTTCGAGAGAGGATACGCAAGCACGTGCGTATATGGGAGTATATATGCTATGTATTCATGGGGGTTATTTTAAATATTTGCTTATAGCATAAAAACTACACGTTTGCGGCTAACGCCACTACCTGCAATCGAAAGCTTACAAAAATGCACTTCGATTGCAATAATTATCATACATTTCCGTGCCTCGTGGAAGAATTTGTGGGTGCAACAAGATTTGCAAAAGTTGAAGAATACAAAAATATTTTTTTTTGTCGAGAGAGGATACGCAAGTATGTGTTATTATAAAAGTATATATGCTATGTATTCATGGGGGTTATTTTAAATATTTGCTTATAGCATAAAAACTACACGTTTGCGGCTAACGCCACTACCTGCAATCGAAAGCTTACAAAAATGCACTTCGATTGCAATAATTATCATACATTTCCGTGCCTCGTGGAAGAATTTGTGGGTGCAACAAGATTTGCAAAAGTTGAAGAATACAAAAATATTTCTTTCTACTCAAAAACTAGAAAATTGGTATGTTGCCAGAGCTGCCAGAAATTTTTCGTGAAAAATCAGCAAATTTACCAAAAAAAACGGGCTTTATAGGCACTTTCATTTCTTAAAATCGGCATTAATTAAAAAACTTATTTGTACATATAAACACTTTTTTATGAAAGAAAACAAAAACAATTCAATATTATTTATTAAATATACCCAAAATGACATCTATAGATCAATAAATTTTCACTTCACAAAGGCAAAAATTATTTTGGGTTTTCGTTTAATCTCCCAATTAGCAATTTAAAAGAAACGATTTATAATTTTATTAATTTATGACTTTTACTTACAAAAGATAAACTTGCTTTTTATAAAAAAGTATAAAATAATTAAATTGACTTTTTCAATAGTATATATATAAAAATCCGCAAAATGCCAATAAATCGGCTCGCTCTGGCAGCCCTGTATATTGCAGTCTGTGGTGAGAAGTGCTGTTTAATTCCATCTAATCTTTATACATGCTTTGCATCTTAGCCGAATAAAATATGGTAGTGCTAACCGATCACAACGTGCTGGGACAACGTGCAGGGACAACAAGAGCTCTTAAAGCCAACATTCTAAATTTGCGAAATAAGAATAATTCCTTGGATGCGACAAAAAAATTGCTGATGCTGCCGCCGCTTCTGCTTGTGGTATTTTAATAAATAATGAAATTACCACTGAATGCAGAAATGCTGACGCTTCAAGATAACAGATTACTTAATGTACTTAATGAAAGATTTATGGATCTATAGATGTCATTTTGGGTATATTTAATAAATAATATTGAATTGTTTTTGTTTTCTTTCATAAAAAAGTGTTTATATGTAAAAATAAGTTTTTTAATTAATGCCGATTTTAAGAAATGAAAGTGCCTATAAAGCCCGTTTTTTTTGGTAAATTTGCTGATTTTTCACGAAAAATTTCTGGCAGCTCTGGCAACATACCAATTTTCTAGTTTTTGAGTAGAAAGAAATATTTTTGTATTCTTCAACTTTTGCAAATCTTGTTGCACCCACAAATTCTTCCACGAGGCACGGAAATGTATGATAATTATTGCAATCGAAGCGCATTTTTGTAAGCTTTCGATTGCAGGTAGTGGCGTTAGCCGCAAACGTGTAGTTTTTAAGCTATAAGCAAATATTTAAAATAACCCCCATGAATACATAGCATATATACTTTTATAATAACACATACTTGCGTATCCTCTCTCGACAAAAAAAAATATTTTTGTATTCTTCAACTTTTGCAAATCTTGTTGCACCCACAAATTCTTCCACGAGGCACGGAAATGTATGATAATTATTGCAATCGAAGCGCATTTTTGTAAGCTTTCGATTGCAGGTAGTGGCGTTAACCGCAAACGTGTAGTTTTTAAGCTATAAGCAAATAGTTAAAATAACCCCCATGAATACCTAGCATATATACTCTTATAATAACACATACTTGCGTATCCTCTCTCGAAAAATAAATATTTTTGTATTCTTCAACTTTTGCAAATCTTGTTGCACCCACAAATTCTTCCACGAGGCACGGAAATGTATGATAATTATTGCAATCGAAGCGCATTTTTGTAAGCTTTCGATTGCAGGTAGTGGCGTTAGCCGCAAACGTGTGGTTTTTAAGCTATAAGCAAATAGTTAAAACAACCCGCATAAATACATGGCATATATGCTCCCATGAACGCACGTGCTTGCGTATTCTCTCTCGAAATTGTAAACAAAACAAAAAATCTTGTTAAAACTATATATATCAGCTGTTAATCTGTTTATATGACATACATACAAAAAATCTTGTTAAATCCAAAAAATGTGGCATCTTGTTTTCTTCACCTGCGTTAACAATGGGTGGTTGAAAATCAAGCAAAAATAAATACCTGCGAGAAGTTAACAAACTTTTGAACAAACTTTTTTTCCGCCATTAAAAAACAGTGAGATAAAATCTGCAAACGTGCAGAACTCAGAGAGCAATTGTGCAGATATTAATTTTGCTCTCTTCTGCATGTTAAACCGAGCTGCCAGACTCACAATAATGTACACAGGCACCACTGAACTACTTTTGCACATGTTATCGGCTGTTTAACAACTTTTCAGTAATTTTTAGTTAAGTAATTATCTACGTTAAATAAAACTGTTTTCTTTTCAATATTTATTTATTTTCTGATAAAAAGCAACACTTTTAATACATATATATAAGAATTTTATATTGTGGATTGCCGACTCGGGACAAAAGTGCTGCCAAATGAATCGATGTGAAGAAAACATACTCTAGCAACATACCGTACTGAACAGTTGTATGTAAAAGTAAAAAAGTAGTAAGGGCCCTTAACATGTACTGAAGTGCAAAAAGTCCTAAATGCGAATATTTCCAACCAAAAATTCAAATAATCATGGCGGTTTAAGGATACACTTACAAAATTGCTTGAGCGAAACATGATATTTGTAAACACGTACATATATATATATATATATATATATATATATATATATATATAAATATATATATATATATATACATATATATATATATATATATATATATATATATACATATATATATATATTTATATATATATATATATATATATATATATATATATATATATATATATATATACATATATATATATATATATATATATATATATGTACATGTAGATATATATATATAAGTATGTATATATATATATATATATATATATATATATATGTATATATGTATATATATATATATATATATATATATATATATATATATATATATATATATATATATATATAGATAAATACATATATATATATATATATATATATATATAGATATATATCTACATGTACATATATATATATATATATATATATATATATATATGTATATATATATATATATATATATATAGATAAATACATATATATATGTATATATATATATATATATATATATATATATATATATATATATATATATACATATATATATATATATATATATATATATATATATATATATATATATATATATGTATATATATATATATATATATATATATATATATATAGAATCTATATATATATATATATATATATATATATATACATATATATATATATATATATATATATATATTATAGATATATAGATATATAATAGCAGTGTTTCTTCTTGTAAGATCTTAATTCGTTCCATTCCATTTGTTTTTTCAAAACGTATGGCAGCACCATATACTTCAACAAAATTTATTTGCAAAAATGGCGGCGCATGTTAGACGCACGTTTTACAATTTTAAGCTAACAATGGGTGGTTGAAAATCAAGCAAAAATAAATTGTGAAATAATTAACACAAATAAGTGTTTAATGTTTTTAAGCAAATATTAAACTGTTTGTAAACAGTAAACAAAGATACCAAAACTCCTAAATAGTGTCTGGCAGTCAATGATCTTAAGAAATCAATGTAAAAACGTGCCCAGATTCCCAATGATTCGGAAATCGAAGATATAAGTTTGGATTACATTTTTAAGAATATTAGTGTCCGAAAAAGCAATTAATGGAGTTAAATGAAATGCCTAAAACAAAGAAAATCGGTGCAATGACCACCAATTACTCAGGTAGAATATATGAAAGGTGGCTAAAATGCAGAAGCTGCAGCCACAACAATGGTCCACAGTGGTGATTAGAAGTAAATCAAACATTTTGTTTCTGTGGACAAACCAAAATATTTAATAAAATTTGGTATTTAGTGCATCAAAACGGGCGGTACAACTTAAGTTGATCTAAACGCAGTCATTGAACTACATATTGGAGAACTAAAAGGGTTGAATTTGGAAAAGCAACTGTATAAAAATGTAAGTATTTCACTGTGTTTATTACAATTTATATAAAAATGTTCATCAAAATTTGTATAACTCTTTTAGAGTCACAGTACCTACAAAGAAATTGCTGGTGAAAAAGAGTTCATCTTCAGTGATGTGCCAATTGCGATGATTTCTCAACCGACATGCTTGATTTGAGAATAACAAAGTGTTAAAAGGTGTATCAATCGTCCCAGAAAATATATACATGGTGGCTGATTCAGATGACTTCAATATTTAATTTCATGGTTAATTAATTTGCATTACACTTACTAGGAGTAAATATTCAAGTGCTTTGCTTATTGTGTGGTGAAGTACAAATAATTCATATGGATTTGAAGTGAATGTGTAATTCTGAAAAATCATTGGCAAAGCTAATGTAAAGCAGCAAAGAAAGCTGGTATGCGCAAGAAAAGTTATGCCATCTACATATACAAAGTTTTGAAACAAGTACATCCGGATACTGGCATCTCATCAAAGGTTATGAATAAATTTATGAATGGTATATTTGAGCGCATTGGTGCCGAAGCGTCACGTTTATCTCACTACAAGAGTTGAACAGTTATCGCTCGTGAAATTCAATTTGCTGTCCGTCTACTATTGCCTAGTGAATTGACTAAGCATGCTGTCAGTGAAGATACTAAAGGCGTAACCATATATACCAGTCCCAAGTAAACGAGGAGAGAAAATGATTGTATCAGGTTCCAGGGATAAAACAACAAAATTATGGAAACCTTTAGAAGACTGGTACATTGAGGCGGTTACACTACAAGAGCATAAGAATTTTCTTGCGTTTATTATGAACGTGAAGGCTGTTTGTACACGGGCAGTAATGATGCTACTGTTTGTATATATCTGGAAAATGGATTGCTACCTATTGTTACCTTAAAAGGGCATGGGTCTACTGTTTGCTTCATATCAGTTTGCTCCATGGTAGCAGTGATGGTATAGTAAGAGTTTTTACAAGAGGTCCCCAACGTATGGCCGGTGAAGGCGTATTGCAAACTTATCAATTGGCTGTAGAGACAAGAAAACATCAAATGTCAGAGGATTTACAGATGTTACTGGAGCATCGGAGCTATAATATGTACGAAGATTTGGTACATAACATAGTAAAATGCAATTATTCTAAACCCACAGCTGTACAAATGCAAACCACTGGTTCTGGTAAAACTATTGCTTTTTTAGCTCCCGTAATTAATGGCTTAAAAGCTCCGGAGAAAGTTGGTTTCCGCGATTTCATTTTAGCCCCCACACGAGAACGATTTTCAAAGAAGAAAACTCAAAATACACATAAGCAAGGTTAACCACAAAATTTTGTGAAAACTCACTAAAGAAATTCGATGTATTAATTTCTACATCGAACAGAGTGCGATACCTGTTGCAACAGGAACCACCCATTCTGAGCTTAAAGAGGTAATATATTAAAAGTTTTAATCGATTTCAAAACATTTAATGCTTTGTTGACGTTTATACTGTAGTGTTGAGTGGTTTATTCTCGGTGAAGTCGATCGTTTGATGGATAAAATAACTTCAAAGAGCAATTGGATTATATTTTAGTTGCCTGTTTAAATCCAAACAAGAACATACACAGGTTGGTTATATTAAAAACTAATTCTTTTAAAAATATACTTCAACAAAATTTTTTAGTATTGCAGAAATAATAAAATATTCTGGCGGAAAAGTACCAAAGTTTATGTTAACATGAAAAAAGCTAAGAAGTCTGGAAAAAAGCTATCCAGCTTTGCTCCAAAACGAGAAGGTATTTGTACAAAAACCAAACCCGAACAAAAAAGACGACAAATTAGTTAAAGTTGAAAAGGTATTGAAAAAGAAACAAATTTAGAACTAAAATATATCTGAAGGCAACAATGGGAACATACATATATACATCCCGTATCATGCTCCGATTTTTATCAAACTTTTGTTATGGGTAATACTCTTAAATATAAAAATTATAGTAGAAAAATTTTGGAGCGGACGCTCTTAGTTTGGGATTTACAGGCCTCTAAAGCTAAAACATATATATGCCTATAACATCCTCCATATAAACGCTACATGATTGATATAAATATCGTTGGAAAGGTCTTGTAAATACCTTTCAAATGGCATTTGGAAAGGCTGTTGGCTATTTTTTATATTGACTATTTTTACAAAAGTACCGTTAAATCGAAAAGGGGTCTATATAACGGTATTTTCTTTTATACTAAAATTAATAGAAGACATTCAGACTTCATCTGACACCTATATTATAAATATCTAATAAGGAATGAATACAGGACAGAGGACTTGAAACTTAAAAGTTGAAGATAGTTATTTTTCATAAAATTACACGTATTAAGTATACACAAATATACAATAAGTGTAACACAAAAAATTTTTAAATTTTTCTTGTGATACTAGTGGACTGAAAATCTAGTCCTGCCGAGCTCTAAGATTTTCTTCCTCATAGTATTTCGTACTACAACGAGCCCTGATAAATATTTTTATCTAAAATAATTTTTATGTTTTACTATTTTATATTAGTGCAAGATTCTCTCCATTGCCGGGCTTAAGAAATTTCTCCTCTTTGTATGTCGAACAGTGGGCTTAAGGATTTTCTTCTCTATGTATGTCGAACAGTGGCTTCGCTGAGTAAAGATTGTTTGCATTGCTGGCCTCCGGCCGGGCATACTCCTATATTGCACGACCAAATATACAAGCAGCAAAAAAATTTAAAAACTAAACCGATTATACATTTGTATGCGTAAACGTTCAGTTAAATCATACCGGGCCTTATATTAAGTTTTAATTCCTCTGTAGTATCCTCATTCCTTATCAGATATTTATGACATAGGCGTCAAATGAAAGGTGTGAATGTCTTCTATTAATTTTACTATATAATAAAACACCGTTATATAGCCCCATTTTTGATTTAACGGTACTTTTGTAAAAAAGTCAATACAAAAAATGTTCAACCCTAGCCTTTCCAAATTAGTACAATCTTAGGTTGTTATATACCGTTTGAAAGGTATTTACAAGACCAACAATATCCGTATCAACCATGTAGCGTTAATATGGAGGATGTTAAAGGAATATATATGTTTTAACTTTGGAGGCCTATAACTCCCAAACTAATAGCGTCCGCTCCAAAATTTTTTTACCATAATTCTTAGATTTAAGAGTATTACCCATGACAAAAGTTTCATAAAAATCGGAGCATGATACGAGATGTAAATTTAAGCCAAATACTTTTGCACAATTACTTTTATTATTATTGTCACAAAATAAAAATGTTCTTCATGGAAAAAAGAAGCTAGTAAATATATTTTTACAATAAAAGAATATCAGAGCAAAGTAGCAAAAAACTCCTAAAACAGCTGTCGAGGCTACCTGTTATGAATTTGCTTTGGTTTTCTATTTATTTTTGGGTATTTTACAGAAATTGTACGAAGGATCGTTCTGGTATTGTATATATTCACAAATAAGTTTTTATATTTTCAGCTTCAACAAATAAACTTGCAGTTTACTGACTGCGACTTAACTACATCAAATCAGAAGCAAAATACCATCAAGACAACACGATCCTGTAGTAATCAGGAGGAAGATTCGCAAGAGAGACAAGTAATCAATTTTAATACAAAAGCTGATATCGAGAGTCGCAAAGCAGGACTGAGTCAGTCAACATTAAGACTCGTTGGCAGTTATGAATATAAAAATAATGAAAATAGATTTTGTTTTGTTTTATTTTTATACTCTTCACAAGAAAGTAAAAGGGTATATATTGGTTTGTCATTACGCGAGTAATTTCTTCGATATTAATATGGGACCCTATATATATTCTGGATCCTTATGAATAGCAATGACGATTGAGCGATGTCTGTACGTGAAATCGGGTTTCCCAAGCTTCCAGAAGAGCTAGAGACTTCGTTCTTGGACGTATTGAAACTCAGAAAAATCCGAGGTACGGTTCCAGAGCCGGGAAGCTTACACCTATTTCTCGACGAAAATTAAGACAAAAAACCAATTATTTTTTTAGTTATTTGTAAATTAAACCTATTTCATGCTTTGGGAAGCCTCAATTGTCTATTAAAAACTAAAAAAATTAAAATTTTGTTTCCATGGATGGGAAATTAAGTTTTTTTGCACATTCAGTATTTTGTAGTACAGTAATAACTAAAATTGTTAAAAATTTTAAGTTTTTCCTAAATAAAACCTCTAGACATCATGAACATTCGTCAAAAAAATATTTTTATTTAAATTTCGCTTCCAGGGGTGGGAAATTTACATTTTCTTTATACATAAAAGTAACCAAAGAGGCAACGTAACGTGTTTCTTGTGCTAACTAAAATTATTTTGGTATCAAAAATAAAAATCAAAATTTCGAATCCAGGGTTGGTGCAATATTTTACAGTTCATGAAAGTGACCAAAATGCTTCAAAATGGTAAATTTTTCTTAAATAACACTACTTTATACCCGTTAAAAAGTTGCATTGGTAAAAAAAAATTAAAATTCACTTCCAGGGTTGGGAAATTGAACGCGTTTTTGGTACATGCAATATATTGTAGTATGTATGTACATGAAAGTGACCAAAATGGTTGCAAATTTTAAGTTTGTTTCAAATAAAACGACTTTATAGCTAATGAAGACTAGCACTGGTAAGAAAAATTTTAATTCCGTTTCCAGGGGTGGGAAATTTAAATTTTGTATGTATAAAAGTAACCAAAAAGTCAATTGATGTTATTGGTTTTGATAATTAAACTATTTTATAATTCAGGAAGAACAAAATTATTATTAAAATCTTAAAAAAATTTAAATTGCGATTCCAGCGTTGGACAAATGAAATATTTTATGGTACATGAAAGTGACCAAAAAGTTAAAAAATTTTTATTTTTTGTCAAGTAAAACTATATTAGACCTCATTGAGAATTGCATTAGTAATATAATAAAAATTCGCTTCGCTATATTTTTGGTACATAAAAGTACCCACATAAATTCCAAATTTTGAGTTTTTAGTGAAATTAATATTGAAAAATAAAAAATTCGGTTCCAGGGTTGGAAAATCGAAATTTTTTGGTACATAAAAGTAACCATATAAATTCCCAATTTTTAATTTTTTTTAGTGAATTAAATATATTTTATACTTCGCTAAGAAATTGGTAAAAAAAATGTGTTGCTATATTCGCCTGTACCGAATCTTATATACCCCTCACAAATGCATTTGTTCTTTCTTTCAAAGTAGGTTTATTAAAGAAAGCAAAATGTTATCAGTTACTTTTATATATAAGAAAACGATTAAATTTTTCGGCTAGAAAGCTAATAAAACCTCTGAACGTCTTTCAAAAATATTACATACGTTAAATTTACAAACAAAAATAAAAAATTCTTTTTGGTCACCTTTATGTATAAAAAAACTTAAATTTCCCAAACCTGGAAGTGAAATTAATTTGTTTTTTGCAATTCTTCATGAGGTATAAAGTAGTTTTATTTAAGGAAAATTTTAACAATTTTGGTTAGATTTATGTATAAAAAAATGTCGATTTCCCAACACTGGAAGCGCTCAATCGTTATCGCTATTCATAAGGATCCAGAATATATATACAGAATGTTATCCCCTATATTAATGTGGGACCCCATATTAATATCGGTGATTATATTCCAAATCTATTTACTTTGATGATGGACATAACCCAGCACACTGCTTTTCCCCACAAATAAACCCATAGTAAAATAAAAAAATATCCAAAATCAAGTATTTTTGATATTACATATTATATAAACTCCTTGTTTTTGATGTGCACTCAAAATCAGCTGATTTGCTTAATGCGTCTACCTTAAAAAAATACCTTGACGCCATATTGAAAGCAACTTATTTCAAACTAGTTGTGCTGCCATAGGTTTAAAAAAACAACCGGAATTGAAACGATTTATGTACACTGTAAATATATTTACACATAAGAAACAAACTTATTTCTAGTATAATATGTTTTAATACATTTATATATATTCAATATATTAAGCTGCTACGTACAAAATTTTTCCTTAATTACAAGTTTCAGACACGGGTGTACTTATATTATCTATGTTATTACATTGTAAATTAACGAAGTATACCACAGTGTATGCTTTGTAGATTCATAAAATATTTAATACATTTATATTCACATTTAAAGATTTTAGTACAAATATCAAATAACCATGTCTTCTACATTATTTAAACTTCTTATTATAATTAATATCTCGTTTTATACATTTCACATCTGCACATTAAGAATTTTTAATAAATTTATTTATATATTATTTTTTAATAACGATATAAAGCAATGTAACGACTTTTCATTTTTGGGGGTGTATACCCCCTAAACTTTTAAATAGGATTTAATGACAACCGGTCAGTCTTTTTAAGGGCACCTCCCTCTGTCAAACCCAATTTACAGATCCTTGGCACTTTTATATTTGACGGTTTTATTCAACGAACAATATTGGGTGCATTCTGACTACTTTCCATATTTGGGGGGGTATACCCCCTAAACTTTTAAATAGGATTTAATGACAACCGGTCAGTCTTTTTAAGGGCACCTCCCTCTGTCAAACCCAATTTACAGATCCTTGGCACTTTTATATTTGACGGTTTTATTCAACGAACAATATTGGGTGCATTCTGACTACTTTCCATATTTGGGGGGGTATACCCCCTAAACTTTTAAATAGGATTTAATGACAACCGGTCAGTCTTTTTAAGGGCACCTCCCTCTGTCAAACCCAATTTACAGATCCTTGGCACTTTTATATTTGACGGTTTTATTCAACGAACAATATTGGGTGCATTCTGACTACTTTCCATATTTGGGGGGGTATACCCCCTAAACTTTTAAATAGGATTTAATGACAACCGGTCAGTCTTTTTAAGGGCACCTCCCTTTGTCAAACCCAATTTACAGATCCTTGGCACTTTTATATTTGACGGTTTTATTCAACGAACAATATTGGGTGCATTCTGACTACTTTCCATATTTGGGGGGGTATACCCCCTAAACTTTTAAATAGGATTTAATGACAACCGGTCAGTCTTTTTAAGGGCACCTCCCTCTGTCAAACCCAATTTACAGATCCTTGGCACTTTTATATTTGACGGTTTTATTCAACGAACAATATTGGGTGCATTCTGACTACTTTCCATATTTGGGGGGGTATACCCCCTAAACTTTTAAATAGGATTTAATGACAACCGGTCAGTCTTTTTAAGGGCACCTCCCTCTGTCAAACCCAATTTACAGATCCTTGGCACTTTTATATTTGACGGTTTTATTCAACGAACAATATTGGGTGCATTCTGACTACTTTCCATATTTGGGGGGGTATACCCCCTAAACTTTTAAATAGGATTTAATGACAACCGGTCAGTCTTTTTAAGGGCACCTCCCTCTGTCAAACCCAATTTACAGATCCTTGGCACTTTTATATTTGACGGTTTTATTCAACGAACAATATTGGGTGCATTCTGACTACTTTCCATATTTGGGGGGGTATACCCCCTAAACTTTTAAATAGGATTTAATGACAACCGGTCAGTCTTTTTAAGGGCACCTCCCTCTGTCAAACCCAATTTACAGATCCTTGGCACTTTTATATTTGACGGTTTTATTCAACGAACAATATTGGGTGCATTCTGACTACTTTCCATATTTGGGGGGGTATACCCCCTAAACTTTTAAATAGGATTTAATGACAACCGGTCAGTCATTTTAAGGGCACCTCCCGCTGTCAAACCCAATTTACAGATCCTTGGCACTTTTATATTTGACGGTTTTATTCAACGAACAATATTGGGTGCATTCTGACTACTTTCCATATTTGGGGGGGTATACCCCCTAAACTTTTAAATAGGATTTAATGACAACCGGTCAGTCTTTTTAAGGGCACCTCCCTCTGTCAAACCCAATTTACAGATCCTTGGCACTTTTATATTTGACGGTTTTATTCAACGAACAATATTGGGTGCATTCTGACTACTTTCCATATTTGGGGGGGTATACCCCCTAAACTTTTAAATAGGATTTAATGACAACCGGTCAGTCTTTTTAAGGGCACCTCCCTCTGTCAAACCCAATTTACAGATCCTTGGCACTTTTATATTTGACGGTTTTATTCAACGAACAATATTGGGTGCATTCTGACTACTTTCCATATTTGGGGGGGTATACCCCCTAAACTTTTAAATAGGATTTAATGACAACCGGTCAGTCTTTTTAAGGGCACCTCCCTTTGTCAAACCCAATTTACAGATCCTTGGCACTTTTATATTTGACGGTTTTATTCAACGAACAATATTGGGTGCATTCTGACTACTTTCCATATTTGGGGGGGTATACCCCCTAAACTTTTAAATAGGATTTAATGACAACCGGTCAGTCTTTTTAAGGGCACCTCCCTCTGTCAAACCCAATTTACAGATCCTTGGCACTTTTATATTTGACGGTTTTATTCAACGAACAATATTGGGTGCATTCTGACTACTTTCCATATTTGGGGGGGTATACCCCCTAAACTTTTAAATAGGATTTAATGACAACCGGTCAGTCTTTTTAAGGGCACCTCCCTCTGTCAAACCCAATTTACAGATCCTTGGCACTTTTATATTTGACGGTTTTATTCAACGAACAATATTGGGTGCATTCTGACTACTTTCCATATTTGGGGGGGTATACCCCCTAAACTTTTAAATAGGATTTAATGACAACCGGTCAGTCTTTTTAAGGGCACCTCCCTCTGTCAAACCCAATTTACAGATCCTTGGCACTTTTATATTTGACGGTTTTATTCAACGAACAATATTGGGTGCATTCTGACTACTTTCCATATTTGGGGGGGTATACCCCCTAAACTTTTAAATAGGATTTAATGACAACCGGTCAGTCTTTTTAAGGGCACCTCCCTCTGTCAAACCCAATTTACAGATCCTTGGCACTTTTATATTTGACGGTTTTATTCAACGAACAATATTGGGTGCATTCTGACTACTTTCCATATTTGGGGGGGTATACCCCCTAAACTTTTAAATAGGATTTAATGACAACCGGTCAGTCTTTTTAAGGGCACCTCCCTCTGTCAAACCCAGTTTACAGATCCTTGGCACTTTTATATTTGACGGTTTTATTCAACGAACAATATTGGGTGCATTCTGACTACTTTCCATATTTGGGGGGGTATACCCCCTAAACTTTTAAATAGGATTTAATGACAACCGGTCAGTCTTTTTAAGGGCACCTCCCTCTGTCAAACCCAATTTACAGATCCTTGGCACTTTTATATTTGACGGTTTTATTCAACGAACAATATTGGGTGCATTCTGACTACTTTCCATATTTGGGGGGGTATACCCCCTAAACTTTTAAATAGGATTTAATGACAACCGGTCAGTCTTTTTAAGGGCACCTCCCTTTGTCAAACCCAATTTACAGATCCTTGGCACTTTTATATTTGACGGTTTTATTCAACGAACAATATTGGGTGCATTCTGACTACTTTCCATATTTGGGGGGGTATACCCCCTAAACTTTTAAATAGGATTTAATGACAACCGGTCAGTCTTTTTAAGGGCACCTCCCTTTGTCAAACCCAATTTACAGATCCTTGGCACTTTTATATTTGACGGTTTTATTCAACGAACAATATTGGGTGCATTCTGACTACTTTCCATATTTGGGGGGGTATACCCCCTAAACTTTTAAATAGGATTTAATGACAACCGGTAAGTCTTTTTAAGGGCACTTCCCTTTGTCAAACCCAATTTACAGATCCTTGGCACTTTTATATTTGACGGTTTTATTCAACGAACAATATTGGGTGCATTCTGACTACTTTCCATATTTGGGGGGGTATACCCCCTAAACTTTTAAATAGGATTTAATGACAACCGGTCAGTCTTTTTAAGGGCACCTCCCTCTGTCAAACCCAGTTTACAGATCCTTGGCACTTTTATATTTGACGGTTTTATTCAACGAACAATATTGGGTGCATTCTGACTACTTTCCATATTTGGGGGGGTATACCCCCTAAACTTTTAAATAGGATTTAATGACAACCGGTCAGTCTTTTTAAGGGCACCTCCCTCTGTCAAACCCAATTTACAGATCCTTGGCACTTTTATATTTGACGGTTTTATTCAACGAACAATATTGGGTGCATTCTGACTACTTTCCATATTTGGGGGGGTATACCCCCTAAACTTTTAAATAGGATTTAATGACAACCGGTCAGTCTTTTTAAGGGCACCTCCCTTTGTCAAACCCAATTTACAGATCCTTGGCACTTTTATATTTGACGGTTTTATTCAACGAACAATATTGGGTGCATTCTGACTACTTTCCATATTTGGGGGGGTATACCCCCTAAACTTTTAAATAGGATTTAATGACAACCGGTCAGTCTTTTTAAGGGCACCTCCCTTTGTCAAACCCAATTTACAGATCCTTGGCACTTTTATATTTGACGGTTTTATTCAACGAACAATATTGGGTGCATTCTGACTACTTTCCATATTTGGGGGGGTATACCCCCTAAACTTTTAAATAGGATTTAATGACAACCGGTAAGTCTTTTTAAGGGCACCTCCCTTTGTCAAACCCAATTTACAGATCCTTGGCACTTTTATATTTGACGGTTTTATTCAACGAACAATATTGGGTGCATTCTGACTACTTTCCATATTTGGGGGGGTATACCCCCTAAACTTTTAAATAGGATTTAATGACAACCGGTCAGTCTTTTTAAGGGCACCTCCCTCTGTCAAACCCAGTTTACAGATCCTTGGCACTTTTATATTTGACGGTTTTATTCAACGAACAATATTGGGTGCATTCTGACTACTTTCCATATTTGGGGGGGTATACCCCCTAAACTTTTAAATAGGATTTAATGACAACCGGTCAGTCTTTTTAAGGGCACCTCCCTCTGTCAAACCCAATTTACAGATCCTTGGCACTTTTATATTTGACGGTTTTATTCAACGAACAATATTGGGTGCATTCTGACTACTTTCCATATTTGGGGGGGTATACCCCCTAAACTTTTAAATAGGATTTAATGACAACCGGTCAGTCTTTTTAAGGGCACCTCCCTTTGTCAAACCCAATTTACAGATCCTTGGCACTTTTATATTTGACGGATTTATTCATCAAACAATATGAAGTGCAATCAAAAGGCATGTACTTTGTGCACTGTAACATACTATTTCTATTGATCTGGGGTAACCTTTTTCATGTGAACGGAATGGAATTGAAATAACATACTTTTATAATCAAAACAAACAATGCCGGCAGAGTTGTAAAATATGGTATTTTGGTACTTTTTGTCTTGTTTTGCTACTTTTTTCGGGTTAGTACTTTTTTTTTCAACTGTTCAAAAAAGTATGTTACTCACACTGTATTTGCGGTATGTTAAGTTCACGCGAGTGCCAAATGATGTATGCAGAATAATAAAAATTATACGGCAACAATCTAAAATTGGTTG
The DNA here is from genome assembly GCA_951800035.1 of Linnaemya tessellans. Classification (NCBI taxonomy): domain Eukaryota; kingdom Metazoa; phylum Arthropoda; class Insecta; order Diptera; family Tachinidae; genus Linnaemya; species Linnaemya tessellans. Next base: position 30,091,763 of record OX637537.1, read on the forward strand.
GATAGTTAAGGCACATTTTTATTGATATTTACCTTTTTTTTATTGTTTATTGTTATATACATTTTCATCAAACTTTTTGCATTATCAACAAACTTTTTACCTAGTTTTTGGCCTATAACTTTAAGCCATAAAATATACTAATAAACAATTTTACACCATCTGAAAGAAAAAAACAAATGCCACATTTTGTAATCATTACTTCTTGGATTCAAGTAAGTGTTTCAAACAAAACTTTTCCAATACTTAAAAAAAACAGTTTTTGGCCCATAACTTCCGAACCGGAATTTGTGCCATCAAGTCATCTATATCACCTGAAAGGGCATGGAAAGGGCTACAATTTGGCATCATTACTTTTTTCCAGAGTGGTTGTTGCTTCGAACAAAATTTTTCAAAAACTGTTTTGGAAACCCACAAATCACCCACTATGTGACCTCCAACACTGGAAACGGAATTTGTGCCATCAAGTCATCTATATCACCTGAAAGGGCATGGAAAGGGCTACAATTTGGCATCATTACTTTTTTCCAGAGTGGTTGTTGCTTCGAACAAAATTTTTCAAAAACTATTTTGGAAACCCACAAATCACCCACTATGTGACCTCCAACACGGGAAACGGAATTTGTGCCATCAAGTCATCTATATCACCTGAAAGGGTATGGAAAGGGCTACAATTTGGCATCATTACTTTTTTCCAGAGTGGTTGTTGCTTCGAACAAAAATTTTCAAAAACTGTTTTGGAAACCCACAAATCACCCACTATGTGACCTCCAACACTGGAAACGGAATTTGTGCCATCAAGTCATCTATATCACCTGAAAGGGCATGGAAAGGGCTACAATTTGGCATCATTACTTTTTTCCAGAGTGGTTGTTGCTTTGAACAAAATTTTTCAAAAACAGTTTCCAAAAAAGTTTTTGAAAAATTTTGTTCGAAGCAACAACCACTCTGGAAAAAAGTAATGATGCCAAATTGTAGCCCTTTCCATGCCCTTTCAGGTGATATAGATGACTTGATGGCACAAATTCCGTTTCCAGTGTTGGAGGTCACATACTTAGTGGGTGATTCGTGGGTTTCCAAAACAGTTTTTGAAAAATTTTGTTCGAAGCAACAACCACTCTGGAAAAAAGTAATGATGCCAAATTGTAGCCCTTTCCATGCCCTTTCAGGTGATATAGATGTTTTGATGGCACAAATTCCGGTTCGGAAGTTATGGGCCAAAAACTGTTTTTTTTTTTAAGTATTGGAAAAGTTTTGTTTGAAACACTTACTTGAATCGAAGAAGTAATGATTACAAAATGTGGCATTCGTTTTTTTCTTTCAGATGGTGTAACAATGTTTATCAGTATCTTTTATGGTTTAAAGTTATAGGCCAAAAACTAGGTAAAAAGTTTGTTGAAAATGCAAAAAGTTTGATGAAAATGTATATATCAATAAACAATAAAAAAAAGGTAAATATCAATAAAAAGTGCCTTAAATAACCAACCAATTTTAGATTGTTGCCGCGTAATTTTTATTATTAACTTGGCAGCATTCCTTATATTCAGTCCGCAAAGCTAAAAGTTCTCATTTTTCCTCTCTGAGAATGTTTTGTTTACCTTTTGCAAAAAAAAATGAAATCTGCAAAAAAGTATGTTCAGAAAAGTTTGTTAAGTTCACGGGTATAAAATAAATTGTGAAATAATTAACACAAATAAGTGTTTAATGTTTTTAAGCAAATATTAAACTGTTTGTAAACAGTAAACAAAGATACCAAAACTCCTAAATAGTGTCTGGCAGTCAATGATCTTAAGAAATCAATGTAAAAACGTGCCCAGATTCCCAATGATTCGAAAATCGAAGATATAAGTTTGGATTACATTTTTAAGAATATTAGTGCCCGAAAAAGCAATTAATGGAGTTAAATGAAATGCCTAAAACAAAAAAAAAATCGTTGCAATGACCACCAATTACTCAGGTAGAATATATGAAAGGTGGCTAAAATGCAGAAGCTGCAGCCACAACAATGGTCCACAGTGGTGATTAGAAGTAAATCAAACATTTTGTTTCTGTGGACAAACCAAAATATTTAATTAAATTTGGTATTTAGTGCATCAAAACGGGCGGTACAACTTAAGTTGATCTAAACGCAGTCATTGAACTACATATTGGAGAACTAAAAGGGTTGAATTTGGAAAAGCAACTGTATAAAAATGTAAGTATTTCACTGTGTTTATTACAATTTATATAAAAATGTTCATCAAAATTTGTATAACTCTTTTAGAGTCACAGTACCTACAAAGAAATTGCTGGTGAAAAAGAGTTCATCTTCAGTGATGTGCCAATTGCGATGATTTCTCAACCGACATGCTTGAATTGAGAATAACAAAGTGTTAAAAGGTGTATCAATCGTCCCAGAAAATATATACATGGTGGCTGATTCAGATGACTTCAATATTTAATTTCATGGTTAATTAATTTGCATTACACTTACTAGGAGTAAATATTCAAGTGCTTTGCTTATTGTGTGGTGAAGTACAAATAATTCATATGGATTTGAAGTGAATGTGTAATTCTGAAAAATCATTGGCAAAGCTAATGTAAAGCAGCAAAGAAAGCTGGTATGCGCAAGAAAAGTTATGCCATCTACATATACAAAGTTTTGAAACAAGTACATCCGGATACTGGCATCTCATCAAAGGTTATGAATAAATTTATGAATGGTATATTTGAGCGCATTGGTGCCGAAGCGTCACGTTTATCTCACTACAAGAGTTGAACAGTTATCGCTCGTGAAATTCAATTTGCTGTCCGTCTACTATTGCCTAGTGAATTGACTAAGCATGCTGTCAGTGAAGATACTAAAGGCGTAACCATATATACCAGTCCCAAGTAAACGAGGAGAGAAAATGATTGTATCAGGTTCCAGGGATAAAACAACAAAATTATGGAAACCTTTAGAAGACTGGTACATTGAGGCGGTTACACTACAAGAGCATAAGAATTTTCTTGCGTTTATTATGAACGTGAAGGCTGTTTGTACACGGGCAGTAATGATGCTACTGTTTGTATATATCTGGAAAATGGATTGCTACCTATTGTTACCTTAAAAGGGCATGGGTCTACTGTTTGCTTCATATCAGTTTGCTCCATGGTAGCAGTGATGGTATAGTAAGAGTTTTTACAAGAGGTCCCCAACGTATGGCCGGTGAAGGCGTATTGCAAACTTATCAATTGGCTGTAGAGACAAGAAAACATCAAATGTCAGAGGATTTACAGATGTTACTGGAGCATCGGAGCTATAATATGTACGAAGATTTGGTACATAACATAGTAAAATGCAATTATTCTAAACCCACAGCTGTACAAATGCAAACCACTGGTTCTGGTAAAACTATTGCTTTTTTAGCTCCCGTAATTAATGGCTTAAAAGCTCCGGAGAAAGTTGGTTTCCGCGATTTCATTTTAGCCCCCACACGAGAACGATTTTCAAAGAAGAAAACTCAAAATACACATAAGCAAGGTTAACCACAAAATTTTGTGAAAACTCACTAAAGAAATTCGATGTATTAATTTCTACATCGAACAGAGTGCGATACCTGTTGCAACAGGAACCACCCATTCTGAGCTTAAAGAGGTAATATATTAAAAGTTTTAATCGATTTCAAAACATTTAATGCTTTGTTGACGTTTATACTGTAGTGTTGAGTGGTTTATTCTCGGTGAAGTCGATCGTTTGATGGATAAAATAACTTCAAAGAGCAATTGGATTATATTTTAGTTGCCTGTTTAAATCCAAACAAGAACATACACAGGTTGGTTATATTAAAAACTAATTCTTTTAAAAATATACTTCAACAAAATTTTTTAGTATTGCAGAAATAATAAAATATTCTGGCGGAAAAGTACCAAAGTTTATGTTAACATGAAAAAAGCTAAGAAGTCTGGAAAAAAGCTATCCAGCTTTGCTCCAAAACGAGAAGGTATTTGTACAAAAACCAAACCCGAACAAAAAAGACGACAAATTAGTTAAAGTTGAAAAGGTATTGAAAAAGAAACAAATTTAGAACTAAAATATATCTGAAGGCAACAATGGGAACATACATATATACATCCCGTATCATGCTCCGATTTTTATCAAACTTTTGTTATGGGTAATACTCTTAAATATAAAAATTATAGTAGAAAAATTTTGGAGCGGACGCTCTTAGTTTGGGATTTACAGGCCTCTAAAGCTAAAACATATATATGCCTATAACATCCTCCATATAAACGCTACATGATTGATATAAATATCGTTGGAAAGGTCTTGTAAATACCTTTCAAATGGCATTTGGAAAGGCTGTTGGCTATTTTTTATATTGACTATTTTTACAAAAGTACCGTTAAATCGAAAAGGGGTCTATATAACGGTATTTTCTTTTATACTAAAATTAATAGAAGACATTCAGACTTCATCTGACACCTATATTATAAATATCTAATAAGGAATGAATACAGGACAGAGGACTTGAAACTTAAAAGTTGAAGATAGTTATTTTTCATAAAATTACACGTATTAAGTATACACAAATATACAATAAGTGTAACACAAAAAATTTTTAAATTTTTCTTGTGATACTAGTGGACTGAAAATCTAGTCCTGCCGAGCTCTAAGATTTTCTTCCTCATAGTATTTCGTACTACAACGAGCCCTGATAAATATTTTTATCTAAAATAATTTTTATGTTTTACTATTTTATATTAGTGCAAGATTCTCTCCATTGCCGGGCTTAAGAAATTTCTCCTCTTTGTATGTCGAACAGTGGGCTTAAGGATTTTCTTCTCTATGTATGTCGAACAGTGGCTTCGCTGAGTAAAGATTGTTTGCATTGCTGGCCTCCGGCCGGGCATACTCCTATATTGCACGACCAAATATACAAGCAGCAAAAAAATTTAAAAACTAAACCGATTATACATTTGTATGCGTAAACGTTCAGTTAAATCATACCGGGCCTTATATTAAGTTTTAATTCCTCTGTAGTATCCTCATTCCTTATCAGATATTTATGACATAGGCGTCAAATGAAAGGTGTGAATGTCTTCTATTAATTTTACTATATAATAAAACACCGTTATATAGCCCCATTTTTGATTTAACGGTACTTTTGTAAAAAAGTCAATACAAAAAATGTTCAACCCTAGCCTTTCCAAATTAGTACAATCTTAGGTTGTTATATACCGTTTGAAAGGTATTTACAAGACCAACAATATCCGTATCAACCATGTAGCGTTAATATGGAGGATGTTAAAGGAATATATATGTTTTAACTTTGGAGGCCTATAACTCCCAAACTAATAGCGTCCGCTCCAAAATTTTTTTACCATAATTCTTAGATTTAAGAGTATTACCCATGACAAAAGTTTCATAAAAATCGGAGCATGATACGAGATGTAAATTTAAGCCAAATACTTTTGCACAATTACTTTTATTATTATTGTCACAAAATAAAAATGTTCTTCATGGAAAAAAGAAGCTAGTAAATATATTTTTACAATAAAAGAATATCAGAGCAAAGTAGCAAAAAACTCCTAAAACAGCTGTCGAGGCTACCTGTTATGAATTTGCTTTGGTTTTCTATTTATTTTTGGGTATTTTACAGAAATTGTACGAAGGATCGTTCTGGTATTGTATATATTCACAAATAAGTTTTTATATTTTCAGCTTCAACAAATAAACTTGCAGTTTACTGACTGCGACTTAACTACATCAAATCAGAAGCAAAATACCATCAAGACAACACGATCCTGTAGTAATCAGGAGGAAGATTCGCAAGAGAGACAAGTAATCAATTTTAATACAAAAGCTGATATCGAGAGTCGCAAAGCAGGACTGAGTCAGTCAACATTAAGACTCGTTGGCAGTTATGAATATAAAAATAATGAAAATAGATTTTGTTTTGTTTTATTTTTATACTCTTCACAAGAAAGTAAAAGGGTATATATTGGTTTGTCATTACGCGAGTAATTTCTTCGATATTAATATGGGACCCTATATATATTCTGGATCCTTATGAATAGCAATGACGATTGAGCGATGTCTGTACGTGAAATCGGGTTTCCCAAGCTTCCAGAAGAGCTAGAGACTTCGTTCTTGGACGTATTGAAACTCAGAAAAATCCGAGGTACGGTTCCAGAGCCGGGAAGCTTACACCTATTTCTCGACGAAAATTAAGACAAAAAACCAATTATTTTTTTAGTTATTTGTAAATTAAACCTATTTCATGCTTTGGGAAGCCTCAATTGTCTATTAAAAACTAAAAAAATTAAAATTTTGTTTCCATGGATGGGAAATTAAGTTTTTTTGCACATTCAGTATTTTGTAGTACAGTAATAACTAAAATTGTTAAAAATTTTAAGTTTTTCCTAAATAAAACCTCTAGACATCATGAACATTCGTCAAAAAAATATTTTTATTTAAATTTCGCTTCCAGGGGTGGGAAATTTACATTTTCTTTATACATAAAAGTAACCAAAGAGGCAACGTAACGTGTTTCTTGTGCTAACTAAAATTATTTTGGTATCAAAAATCAAAATTTCGAATCCAAGGTTGGTGCAATATTTTACAGTTCATGAAAGTGACCAAAATGCTTCAAAATGGTAAATTTTTCTTAAATAACACTACTTTATACCCGTTAAAAAGTTGCATTGGTAAAAAAAATTAAAATTCACTTCCAGGGTTGGGAAATTGAACGCGTTTTTGGTACATGCAATATATTGTAGTATGTACATGAAAGTGACCAAAATGGTTGCAAATTTTAAGTTTGTTTCAAATAAAACGACTTTATAGCTAATGAAGACTAGCACTGGTAAGAAAAATTTTAATTCCGTTTCCAGGGGTGGGAAATTTAAATTTTTTATGTATAAAAGTAACCAAAAAGTCAATTGATGTTATTGGTTTTGATAATTAAACTATTTTATAATTCAAGAAGAACAAAATTGTTATTAAAATCTTAAAAAAAATTTAAATTTCGATTCCAGGGTTGGACAAATGAAATATTTTATGGTACATGAAAGTGACCAAAAAGTTAAAAAATTTTTATTTTTTGTCAAGTAAAACTATATTAGACCTCATTGAGAATTGCATTAGTAATATAATAAAAATTCGCTTCGCTATATTTTTGGTACATAAAAGTACCCACATAAATTCCAAATTTTGAGTTTTTAGTGAAATTAATATTGAAAAATAAAAAATTCGGTTCCAGGGTTGGAAAATCGAAATTTTTTGGTACATAAAAGTAACCATATAAATTCCCAATTTTTAATTTTTTTTAGTGAATTAAATATATTTTATACTTCGCTAAGAAATTGGTAAAAAAAATGTGTTGCTATATTCGCCTGTACCGAATCTTATATACCCCTCACAAATGCATTTGTTCTTTCTTTCAAAGTAGGTTTATTAAAGAAAGCAAAATGTTATCAGTTACTTTTATATATAAGAAAACGATTAAATTTTTCGGCTAGAAAGCTAATAAAACCTCTGAACGTCTTTCAAAAATATTACATACGTTAAATTTACAAACAAAAATAAAAAATTCTTTTTGGTCACCTTTATGTATAAAAAAACTTAAATTTCCCAAACCTGGAAGTGAAATTAATTTGTTTTTTGCAATTCTTCATGAGGTATAAAGTAGTTTTATTTAAGGAAAATTTTAACAATTTTGGTTAGATTTATGTATAAAAAAATGTCGATTTCCCAACACTGGAAGCGCTCAATCGTTATCGCTATTCATAAGGATCCAGAACATATATACAGAATGTTATCCCCTATATTAATGTGGGACCCCATATTAATATCGGTGATTATATTCCAAATCTATTTACTTTGATGATGGACATAACCCAGCACACTGCTTTTCCCCACAAATAAACCCATAGTAAAAAAAAAATATCCAAAATAAAGTATTTTTGATTTTACATATTATATAAACTCCTTGTTTTTGGTGTGCACTCAAAATCAGCTGATTTGCTTAATGCGTCTACCTTAAAAAAATACCTTGACGCCATATTGAAAGCAACTTATGTCAAACTAGTTGTGCTGCCATAGGTTTAAAAAAACAACCGGAATTGAAACGATTTATGTACACTGTAAATATATTTACACATAAGAAACAAACTTATATCTAGTATAATATGTTTTAATATATTTATATATATTCAATATATTAAGCTGCTACGTACAAAATTTTTCATTATTACAAGTTTCAGACACGGGTGAACTTATATTATCTATGTTATTACATTGTAAATTAACGAAGTATACCACAGTGTATGCTTTGTAGATTCATAAAATATTTAATACATTTATATTCACATTTAAAGATTTTAGTACAAATATCAAATAACCATGTCTTCTACATTATTTAAACTTCTTATTATAATTAATATCTCGTTTTATACATTTCACATCTGCACATTAAGAATTTTTAATAAATTTATTTATATATTATTTTTTAATAACGATATAAAGCAATGTAACGACTTTTCATTTTTGGGGGTGTATACCCCCTAAACTTTTAAATAGGATTTAATGACAACCGGTCAGTCTTTTTAAGGGCACCTCCCTCTGTCAAACCCAATTTACAGATCCTTGGCACTTTTATATTTGACGGTTTTATTCAACGAACAATATTGGGTGCATTCTGACTACTTTCCATATTTGGGGGGGTATACCCCCTAAACTTTTAAATAGGATTTAATGACAACCGGTCAGTCTTTTTAAGGGCACCTCCCTCTGTCAAACCCAATTTACAGATCCTTGGCACTTTTATATTTGACGGTTTTATTCAACGAACAATATTGGGTGCATTCTGACTACTTTCCATATTTGGGGGGGTATACCCCCTAAACTTTTAAATAGGATTTAATGACAACCGGTCAGTCTTTTTAAGGGCACCTCCCTCTGTCAAACCCAATTTACAGATCCTTGGCACTTTTATATTTGACGGTTTTATTCAACGAACAATATTGGGTGCATTCTGACTACTTTCCATATTTGGGGGGGTATACCCCCTAAACTTTTAAATAGGATTTAATGACAACCGGTCAGTCTTTTTAAGGGCACCTCCCTCTGTCAAACCCAATTTACAGATCCTTGGCACTTTTATATTTGACGGTTTTATTCAACGAACAATATTGGGTGCATTCTGACTACTTTCCATATTTGGGGGGGTATACCCCCTAAACTTTTAAATAGGATTTAATGACAACCGGTCAGTCTTTTTAAGGGCACCTCCCTCTGTCAAACCCAATTTACAGATCCTTGGCACTTTTATATTTGACGGTTTTATTCAACGAACAATATTGGGTGCATTCTGACTACTTTCCATATTTGGGGGGGTATACCCCCTAAACTTTTAAATAGGATTTAATGACAACCGGTCAGTCTTTATAAGGGCTCCTCCCTCTGTCAAACCCAATTTACAGATCCTTGGCACTTTTATATTTGACGGTTTTATTCAACGAACAATATTGGGTGCATTCTGACTACTTTCCATATTTGGGGGGGGTATACCCCCTAAACTTTTAAATAGGATTTAATGACAACCGGTCAGTCTTTTTAAGGGCACCTCCCTCTGTCAAACCCAATTTACAGATCCTTGGCACTTTTATATTTGACGGTTTTATTCAACGAACAATATTGGGTGCATTCTGACTACTTTCCATATTTGGGGGGGTATACCCCCTAAACTTTTAAATAGGATTTAATGACAACCAGTCAGTCTTTTTAAGGGCACCTCCCTCTGTCAAATCCAATTTACAGATCCTTGGCACTTTTATATTTGACGGTTTTATTCAACGAACAATATTGGGTGCATTCTGACTACTTTCCATATTTGGGGGGGTATACCCCCTAAACTTTTAAATAGGATTTAATGACAACCGGTCAGTCTTTATAAGGGCTCCTCCCTCTGTCAAACCCAATTTACAGATCCTTGGCACTTTTATATTTGACGGTTTTATTCAACGAACAATATTGGGTGCATTCTGACTACTTTCCATATTTGGGGGGGGTATACCCCCTAAACTTTTAAATAGGATTTAATGACAACCGGTCAGTCTTTTTAAGGGCACCTCCCTCTGTCAAACCCAATTTACAGATCCTTGGCACTTTTATATTTGACGGTTTTATTCAACGAACAATATTGGGTGCATTCTGACTACTTTCCATATTTGGGGGGGTATACCCCCTAAACTTTTAAATAGGATTTAATGACAACCAGTCAGTCTTTTTAAGGGCACCTCCCTCTGTCAAATCCAATTTACAGATCCTTGGCACTTTTATATTTGACGGTTTTATTCAACGAACAATATTGGGTGCATTCTGACTACTTTCCATATTTGGGGGGGTATACCCCCTAAACTTTTAAATAGGATTTAATGACAACCGGTCAGTCTTTTTAAGGGCACCTCCCTCTGTCAAACCCAATTTACAGATCCTTGGCACTTTTATATTTGACGGTTTTATTCAACGAACAATATTGGGTGCATTCTGACTACTTTCCATATTTGGGGGGGGTATACCCCCTAAACTTTTAAATAGGATTTAATGACAACCGGTCAGTCTTTTTAAGGGCACCTCCCTCTGTCAAACCCAATTTACAGATCCTTGGCACTTTTATATTTGACGGTTTTATTCAACGAACAATATTGGGTGCATTCTGACTACTTTCCATATTTGGGGGGGTATACCCCCTAAACTTTTAAATAGGATTTAATGACAACCGGTCAGTCTTTTTAAGGGCACCTCCCTCTGTCAAACCCAATTTACAGATCCTTGGCACTTTTATATTTGACGGTTTTATTCAACGAACAATATTGGGTGCATTCTGACTACTTTCCATATTTGGGGGGGTATACCCCCTAAACTTTTAAATAGGATTTAATGACAACCGGTCAGTCTTTTTAAGGGCACCTCCCTCTGTCAAACCCAATTTACAGATCCTTGGCACTTTTATATTTGACGGTTTTATTCAACGAACAATATTGGGTGCATTCTGACTACTTTCCATATTTGGGGGGGGGTATACCCCCTAAACTTTTAAATAGGATTTAATGACAACCGGTCAGTCGTTTTAAGGGCACCTCCCTCTGTCAAACCCAATTTACAGATCCTTGGCACTTTTATATTTGACGGTTTTATTCAACGAACAATATTGGGTGCATTCTGACTACTTTCCATATTTGGGGGGGTATACCCCCTAAACTTTTAAATAGGATTTAATGACAACCGGTCAGTCTTTTTAAGGGCACCTCCCTCTGTCAAACCCAATTTACAGATCCTTGGCACTTTTATATTTGACGGTTTTATTCAACGAACAATATTGGGTGCATTCTGACTACTTTCCATATTTGGGGGGGTATACCCCCTAAACTTTTAAATAGGATTTAATGACAACCGGTCAGTCTTTTTAAGGGCACCTCCCTCTGTCAAACCCAATTTACAGATCCTTGGCACTTTTATATTTGACGGTTTTATTCAACGAACAATATTGGGTGCATTCTGACTACTTTCCATATTTGGGGGGGGTATACCCCCTAAACTTTTAAATAGGATTTAATGACAACCAGTCAGTCTTTTTAAGGGCACCTCCCTCTGTCAAATCCAATTTACAGATCCTTGGCACTTTTATATTTGACGGTTTTATTCAACGAACAATATTGGGTGCATTCTGACTACTTTCCATATTTGGGGGGGTATACCCCCTAAACTTTTAAATAGGATTTAATGACAACCGGTCAGTCTTTTTAAGGGCACCTCCCTCTGTCAAACCCAATTTACAGATCCTTGGCACTTTTATATATGACGGTTTTATTCAACGAACAATATTGGGTGCATTCTGACTACTTTCCATATTTGGGGGGGTATACCCCCTAAACTTTTAAATAGGATTTAATGACAACCGGTCAGTCTTTTTAAGGGCACCTCCCTCTGTCAAACCCAATTTACAGATCCTTGGCACTTTTATATTTGACGGTTTTATTCATCAAACAATATGAAGTGCAATCAAAAGGCATGTACTTTGTGCACTGTAACATACTATTTCTATTGATCTGGGGTAACCTTTTTCATGTGAACGGAATGGAATCGAAATAACATACTTTTATAATCAAAACAAACATTGCCGGCAGAGTTGTAAAATATGGTATTTTGGTACTTTTTGTCATGTTTTGCTACTTTTTTCGGGTTAGTATTTTTTTTTTCAACTGTTCAAAAAAGTATGTTACTCACACTGTATTTGCGGTATGTTAAGTTCACGCGAGTACAATATTGGCAGAAAATTTGTCAGAAAATGTCTAGCAATCGTGTGAACTTACAATTTTTGTCTTGCAACGTTGTCAGAAAAACCATTGTCAGTACATTGTGAGATAATAATATTGTAAGACATCTGCCAATCGTCTGCACAATCTATTTTACCATTGCCAGATAATTGTCAGACATTGTAAGGTTATTTTTTATTGGCAGAAGTGTTTAAAGTACTTCATCTGACAATGGCACCATTGTCAGAGAATTTTTCAATGTATTTTCATACATATTGAAAAGCAAAAGTTGAAAACAAAACATTGAAGAAACAAATAATAATAAAGAAATAATTTCCTATAACATATGATTTAATATGGCTACAAAAGCAATATATTCACATACATATCTTTACATATATAGTATATACGGGTCCGCCAAATAACTTTTTTTTTTGAAAATGCTATAAAAAAACTACTGAATATATTCTCAAATATCTTTTTTTATTTGAAAGTATAATCCTTCCGGTTAATAATGGAAAATAATTTCATTTTAAATGGCTGCCTCGGCTTGCCATGCCGTAGCCTACACGATCGGTCCAATTTTTAAGCACACAGCTGTATTTCACCAATGGCTTCACGAATATTGTTCTTTAAAGCGTCAATTGTCCCTGGCTTGTCGGCGTAACACTTATCTTTGACGGCACCCCACAAATAATACCCCACAAATCGGCATCTTCTGTAAGTCGATCGCAGGCCTACTTTCAGTTTGATTTTGTATTGGCTCTCTCATGTCCCCTTAAAGTAGGCAATAAAATGTACTAGTATCGATGTTCTCTGAGAGAATCTGACAACAGTGTAAACTGACAATTTCTGTTGGTAGATAAATTTATTGTGTTACAACTGTCTGACAATGAAATTGTAAGGTTTTCTTACAATCGTGTAAACTGACAATTTAACATATTAAAACAATTTTTCATTCTCAGTATATTGTCAGCTCACTGTCAGGTCTTACAATATTGTTAGATCTGACAATCGTCTGTACATAGCTTAAGGTCTCATATGGACTGAACGTAACATTAATATTTGCTATAACTATTGCACTTATATGAATCTATTTTATAATAAAAAAGAAAAATACGGGTGTAAATAAAACCCAAGTCGTAACGATATCTCAGAGTCCTTCTGACTTTGAGGATATCATAAATAAGTATAGACCGAATAATTAATAATTTTTTTATAAATGAACTTCAAGTAATAACGGTCAATTATATTTAGTCCACCTCACCAATGATATCGGCTGGTAAAGTCTGGGAAAACGTACATATAAGTTTTAAATTACATTTTGTTTTTGTTCCCACATTTTGCCAGACAGCAACGTCAGCATAAAATACTGTCGTTGCTCACCTTAAGTTAGAATTAAGAAATTATTGTAGTTTTAGTCTTAAAATTTCATTAAAAAATAAAGTTGTTTTTCAAACGTAAACTCTTGATTTATTTAAACAACATTATTCACGCGTTAAGGTCCAACCAGAATTCCTTTCTTGAAAGTAAGACATTTTGTTGAAAATTTCGGCAATCTGCTTAGCGATTAGTTCCTCTATGTTATCTCCTAGAGTAAGCAAAGGCATTTTGGCTCTATGGGTTATAATGCTTAACACCAATTCTTCTTCAATAATTTGAATGTATTCTTCTAAAATACTTACATTGAATTTTAATATTTTGTGTTTAATCAAGTTATTTTGAAGCCTTTCAACAAAAATAATTTTCTTCTCCTTAATAAATAAACTCTTCCAAAAGTAGCTGATCTTTGTTATTGGGGATTGCATACGTGATAATAGTATTTAATAAATAAATATATTGAAATTAATAAAAAAATATAAAAACAATGTGAACACCATTATTAAACCTTGGGAAAAAGTACACACAGACGCAAACATCAAAGCATTCCAAGAAAAACAAAATGTTCAAATTTCAACCATTAAATTATAAATTTTAGCAGTTAAAATCAAAATTTCGGCATTTAAAATCAAATATATAACTACAAATGAGTTACATAAATAAATTTGGTGAAAGCTCTGTTAAACAAAATCTTAACAGAGATTCAGTTACGAAAGATTATATTAGCAAAACAAATGATATACTAACTGATAAAATGAACGGCTATAGACAACCTTTCCAGTATGATTCATAATGTGGAAATGAAACAATTGCAACTTAATATCAATCGTTCAATTATAACTAATAATGAAAAAAAACTTTGAATTGAAAAGTATATTCAAAATACAACAAATACTCTTAATAAAACTATTAAGTCATAAAATCAATGAAAATAAGGAATCAAAGAATTTATACATAAATGGGCTAGAATGGAAGAACTCAAAAATCAATTGAATGAAATTAAAAATTATATGAGAGTATTTAAGGAAGCTATTAACAATAGTAAACTGTTAGAAAGCGAAGTATTTCAGATACAACTCTGGTGTACATGTCTGTTTATTTTTGACGTTTATCTTTTATATTTGTATTGGCGGCATAGTATTGCATCAGCCAATGTTTACACACCTGTAATTATTTTCTTCTTACGATGGAATTGAAATCAAATAAAGACGCTTATAATCTTTTTCACAACCAGTACGGGTTTAAATTCTTATAAATTCTTTTATAAACAATTATACTCAGAAAATAAAGCGTATTTAAGTAACCTTGAACAGAGATTTAATAACGTTAAAGCTTACCTCTTTGAGACAATCGGTATGAAAAATACTAAAAAACTAAAGCATATATAACATTATATAAATCTAAAAAAACACTGAGAAAAACAAAATGGATAATAATTTGGATAAAAGAGAAATAGTGGAGGAACTACATAAACAAGCCAGAAAACATTTTAAGAGAAGACGAGTTGGAATGAAGGGAATAGACGATTTGTGGCAAACTGATGTGGATGAAATGGGAAACTATGCAACAGATAACAATGATTATCGTTATCTTCGAACAATAATAGACACGTTTTCGCAAAAAACGTGGCCTGTTGCAGTGAAAAATAAAACAGCACAGAGAGTAACGAATGATATGAAAAATATTTTCTATAAACATCATCGGAAACCTGTAAACTTACAGACGATGGAAAAGATATTTTTAACAATCAATTTCATCATTTAATGCAATCAAATCAAATTAATCACTATTCAATATATAGTAGTCTCAAAGCATCCATTGTTGAACGATTTAATAGAACATTGAAGGCTATGATGTGCAAAGAGTTTAGTTATCAAAGAACATACAAGTGGATAAACAAATATTAAGAACTTGTAAATAAATATAATAATATTGGGTGTTTTTTATTGAGGTATAGAACTTTAAGTTGGCATCACTTTTTTAACTGGCGGCCATTTTGTCAGCTGTCAAGTGATTAATATCTAGTTTGGTTTGCCATTTCATCATGAACAGGTTGACAAAAGAACAACGCTTGCAAATCGTGCAAATTTATTTCGAAAGTAATGGTTCAGCTCGCGAAGTTTACCGCAAGCTCCGTCCATTTTATGGTCGACATAATCGTCCATCAGAGCAATTAATTCGGTTAACCATGGATCGTTTTCGCACTACGTTTACTCTATGTGATAATACGCATCCGCAGAGACGTCGAACAGTGCGCACCGAAGAAACAATTGCCGCTGTAGAGCAAAGTGTTGAAGAGGACCCAAATGAATCGACTCGCCACCGTGCACAGCAATTGGAGCTTTGTATATTAACTTTATGGAAGATTTTGCGCAAATGAATGTGGATGAGTTGTGGTTCCAACAAGACGGCGCTACATGCCACACAGCGCAAATTAATAATCACTTGATTTTGGTGAGTAAAAAAATATGTTTTTCCGACGACTATGCGTCTCTTTTATTTCACTATATTTTTAAAACTAACTTATTTCATTATGTCTGTTCTTATATATAGGTTACTAATTTCTATTATGACAAAGGTCACTTTCTTAATTATTAAATTTTATCTTATTATACCCTCCAAAAAAGAATTTGGAGGGTATATTCACTTTGTCATTCCGTTTGTAACGCATCGAAATATCCATCTCAGACCCCATAAAGTATATATATTCTTGATCAGTGATGAAATCTAAGACGAACTGAGCATGCCCGTCCGCCCGTCTGTGGAAATCACGATTCAGTCCAAACGAAAAGAGCTAGACTTTTGAAATTTGGCATAAATATATTTTAAAACTTAGTGCAGGTTAAGTTTGAAGATGGGCTAAATCGGGCAAGAGGGAAAAAAGTTCCCCAAAGAAGAACTAAACCAACCCAGAAAAAACAACATAATTTTTAAAGTTTTTTGGTTATTTTGTTAAGCAAATGATATATTTTTATGTCAAATACGGTCCAACGCCTTAAACTTGGAGCCATTAAATAAAAGAAAAATATTTTTTGACCCCGCCCACATTAGTGGGCGTTATTATAGGCAAAAATAGCATACAAATTTAACAAATTGTTTTACTTAAGCTTACATTCCTTAAAAATAACACTTTTAAGCTTTATTGACGAAGCTGAGACGAAACCTGGTACTACTCTGCCCTACCCCCTCCTTCCCCTTCGCCCCCTAAATGACCTTACCAAAAAAAAATTTTTTTTTTAAATTTTGTATATAATCACCCCAAGCATTTATCTTTAGAGTTTTATGACTGCCGATTTCTGCCCTACACCCCCCCCCCCCTCCCCTCTTCCTTTGGCCCCTAAATGACCCTGCCAAAAAAATTTTTTTTTAAATTTTGTACATATATAATCATCCCAAGCATTTGTCTTTAGAGTTTTATGACTGCCTGTTGCTGCCCTACCCTCCCTTCCCTTTGCCCGCTTAATGACCCTATTAAAAATAAATAAAATTTTTTTTAAATTTTGTGTATAATCATCCCAAGCATTTATTTTTAGAGTTTTATGTCTACCTGTTTCTGCCCTACCCCCACTCCCCCTTTGCCCTCTAAATGACCCTATCAAAAAAAAAGAAATTTTAATTTTGTATATAATTATCCCAAGCATTTATTTTTAGTGTTTTATGACAAAGGTGAAATGTTTCCCCCACAGCCCTTGCCAGAGCGTCCCCGCCAAAATACAGTTTTTATACCCGTCGAAGAGAATTGTGATGAAGTCTAAGACGGTCTAGCAATGCCCATACGTTCGTCTGTGGAAGACATGATATTGTATATTTTTTTGAACCCCGCCCCCTTTAGTGGGCGTTGACGTACGATATTATATAAAGGAACTCTGTCCCACCAAGTTAAACATTTCAAATTCACTTACTAAATATTTGGAGGGTATTTAAGATTCGACCCGGTCGAATATAACGTTTTTACTTGTTTTTACAATATGTTCTTTTTTTTAAATTAATATGTCTTATCTTAAGGTTCTTTGTAGTTGACCTTGAAGTGAAAGTGTGTTTATCTTATGTTCACAATCTATACATTTTAAAGGTTTATGTATATTCCTTTATTTACTAACAATACATTCATTATCAAAGGTCACTTCTTTATTTATGAAAATACATTTGTTATCAAGAGTTTCTTCTTTTATTTGTGAATCGTGCAAATTTATTTCGAAAGTAATGGTTCAGCTCGCGAAGTTTACCGCAAGCTCCGTCCATTTTATGGTCGACATAATCGTCCATCAGAGCAATTAATTCGGTTAACCATGGATCGTTTTCGCACTACGTTTACTCTATGTGATAATACGCATCCGCAGAGACGTCGAACAGTGCGCACCGAAGAAACAATTGCCGCTGTAGAGCAAAGTGTTGAAGAGGACCCAAATGAATCGATTCGCCACCGTGCACAGCAATTGGAGCTTTGTCCATTAACTTTATGGAAGATTTTGCGCAAATGAATGTGGATGAGTTGTGGTTCCAACAAGACGGCGCTACATGCCACACAGCGCAAATTAATAATCACTTGATTTTGGTGAGTAAAAAAATATGTTTTTCCGACGACTATGCGTGTCTTTTATTTCACTATATTTTTAAAACTAACTTATTTCATTATGTCTGTTCTTATATATAGGTTACTAATTTCTATTATGACAAAGGTCACTTTCTTAATTATTAAATTTTATCTTATTTTTACAATATGTTTCTTTTTTTTAAATTAATATGTCTTATCTTAAGGTTCTTTGTAGTTGACCTTGACGTGAAAGTGTGTTTATCTTATGTTCACAATCTATACATTTTAAAGGTTTATGTATATTCCTTTATTTACTAACAATACATTCATTATCAAAGGTCACTTCTTTATTTATGAAAATACATTTGTTATCAAGAGTTTCTTCTTTTATTTGCAAATCGTGCAAATTTATTTCGAAAGTAATGGTTCAGCTCGCGAAGTTTACCGCTTATTTTACTTATGGTGTGTATGAAGCTGACCTTAACTCGCACGTCACAATCGATTTATTGAAGGAAACATTCGATGAGCGCATAATTTCGCGGAATGGACCTGTCAATTGGCCACCAAGATCGTGTGATTTGACACCATTGGATTATTTTCTTTGGGGATATGTGAAGTCGCTCGTCTACGCCAACAAACCAGAAACGTTAGGGGACTTGGAAGCCAACATTCGCGGCGCTATTGCCAACATACGGCCCCATATGCTCGAAAAAGTGGTTGAAAATTGGACCTGTAGAATTGGCTTTATTCGAGCCAGCCGCGGCGGCCACATGCCCGAAATCATATTTAAACATTAATGGCATAAAATTATCCTTCCAATAAAGCCAAATTGATGGACATTAAAACGATTTTCTTGTATTTTATTTCAATTCGAAGTTCTATACCTTTAAAAAAACACCCTGTACATATCATAGAACAATTAAAATGCCACCTAATGATGTTAACTCGTCTAATTAAACATCTATTTTGGATAAAGTCTATAATAACTTTTTTGGGAACTAAAGTTGGTGAAAAAGCACGAATAAGCAAATATCACCATATATTTAAAAAATGATATACACCAAACTGGACTACAGAAACATTTAAAGGTACATTTTAGAGGACTACGAAGGACATGAAATTAAAGGTGGACTTTACGAATTTGAGTTAATGAAAACTAAATATTTAATTGAGAAAGTTTTAAGGAGAAGAGGGAATTTGTTGTTCGTTAAGCGGTTAGGTTTTTCAGCTGAACATAACTCTTGGATTATCGTTGATTTAGTGATGATCAATTCAAACACATAAATTTGAATTGATACTAAAATCCAAATGGTATTCCTTACAAGCACTTGAAACTTGAAGGAAGCCGTCAAATAGTAAATAAAACACAGTTCTGATTAATATATAAAAGACGACTAAAAAATATTTATTAATTGGTTTATTTTATAAACTTAATTTACTAAACATAATTAATAATAAAATGTTTAACAAATCAATAAATAAAATTGCTAAACAAAATAAGTAAAATTTAAATAGGCCTCGAAATTGAAACTTTTAGTATGCAGTTTACAAAAAGAAGACATAAAATTAAAAAAATGTGAAATAAGCATTCAATAATAAAGTTAGTGCACCTAGGATGGATTGGTCGATTGTGGGGATTCGGCAATATCTATAATCCATGGCTGCGATCTTACGATCGGCTTAGGTGTGAATTGGGATGCTTTGCTGAAATTTGAACGAATCTTCAAAGTCATCAGAGCAAGTAAGATGATAACGCAACAAATTAGCGAGGTGTAGCTAACTGCATGATGATGTTGACTTGTGGAGTGGATGAGTTGTGATAAATGTTTTATAGATGATTCATTTAATTGTTTTTGTAGATTTTTCAGCTTCTCTAGGTGAACCTTGTATTGATTTGTTGTAGTGTTAACCAAAAGCCTTTCTATTTCCAATTATTCCCGCATTTCTGATTGCGATGAAAGTAGTTTTCATGCCATTGATGCTTCAATTTCGGTAGTAGTTGCATTTGGTGATTCAATTGACTCCAAACTGTCGTTCCTGGAATTCTATTGAGATTGCAATTGGTTGTTGATTGATTATTAAAAATATTGATCTCACAAGAATTGGCAATTATATTTCTTCCGATTTTCGATTGCTGATTTTTGCAAATGTATTCGTCATCCTTCGGTTTGATGGAACTTACTATGTCCTCTGAATTAAAAAATACATATTCATCTCAGTGTGCATCTGTATCTAGATATGATGTATCTGGTTGGAAAGCGATTAACGTATTATTTTTTATTGTTGGAACTGGTACTATTTTGAAAAGCTCAAAAAACTGTTGGCTAACTGGAGATATCTTAACTTCGAATATGACTTCTTGTTTTGTTACAGCACCCTTGACGCTCATAAGCTTATAAAGTTCGATTAGGTTATCATGTTGGTAGAGCATGTGAAGGAGATATAATAAAAGAGGGCTTATTTTTCCATTATGAGTATCAGTTAGTACTTTGATGATTTTGGCTTCTATTCTCTGTATGTTTATTGCTGATAATACTAGGTAAGTTGACAGAAGTCCGACAAGTTGATAGTTACTCAGTGGGGAAGATTCCTTAGCCACTTTGTTTTTGTTTTGCTCAACCATTTCTAAAATCTCATGTATTTTTGGTTGAATATTAATCTCATCCTGCTTGATGACGATGATGGTTAAATCAATTATTGATGTTTGATTTTTCAAGAGAGTAGTTATGTGGTTGAGTTCATTTTTTGCCTCATTAATAGTCCTTGACATTTCTTCGGCGTAGTCCGCATCAAGAACACCAAAAAGTGAACGCGCAATAGTGCAAACTATATTAAAAGGAGATCTCTTAAAGCGTCTGTTGGTAAATCATTCCTTATCTTGGATTAAATCGTTTTTGATTTGTTTTTTTTTTCTTTTAGGAGTAGGACAAGCACTCAGGGGATAACCCATACATATGCAGTGCATTGCGCTGGTACTAGGAAAATAGATTTTGGGAAGGAGGATAAAGGGAGTAGTGTCTGTGGATATTCGACTTGAACCCCTCAAATTGTAAGTGGCGGGGAAGACCTCTGCAGGTAGTTTGTTCGACATACGGAGTGTTCGGCCAAAAAACGAATTTTCTTTGTAATGCGTAGTGCGATTCGTTGGAATATCGACCACAAACGCATGCGCTCTTGATGAAAACCGCGTTGAGCGTAAGAAAGAATGGGTTTCAGGAACAAGTTCCCTAATTTCACCAGAGCACCTGCCATTATAGTAACGATAGAAAAACGATACGCACCCCACATTGCGACGATGCTCAAGAGAGTCAATAGA
This sequence comes from Linnaemya tessellans, assembly GCA_951800035.1. Classification (NCBI taxonomy): domain Eukaryota; kingdom Metazoa; phylum Arthropoda; class Insecta; order Diptera; family Tachinidae; genus Linnaemya; species Linnaemya tessellans. The sequence goes on from OX637537.1 coordinate 30,113,269, forward strand.
GTTGGCTACCCTACTGTCTCCGATGAGTTTTATCGCCCTCTCCTGTACGCGGTCGAGTAACTTCCAAATAGACTTTGAAGCACCGGCCCAAACATGAGAGTTGTATTCCATTTTCGGTTCGATGTAAGTGGTGTAAATATTAAGAAGATCAGAGGGGGTGAAGTATCTCTTGCACCGTCTTAAGAAGCCAAGGCACTTGAATGCTTCTTTTGCGACCTGAAAGACATGTTCCATCCATCTGACATCACACTGCACTTTCATGCCCAGAACATCAAGAGCCCCTGACTCCATAATACTTACACCACCCATAGAAACAGATGAAGCAGCATGGTCATACGTACGTCTATGCGTAAGCATACAACACTGGGTCTTACCGGCATTAAAATCGACACTGTTCGCCTGACCCCATTCGGAAATCTTCGCAAGGTCGCTATCCAGAACGTCATTCATAAACTGCCTCCTCGTCTCGATTTCAGACGTTGACGGCCTGCAGTTAAATGAATAAGAATGCGAAAGGCTGCTATCATTTGCGAAAGAGTAAATAGGACAGGAAGTTTGGGAAAGTAGATCGTTAAGAAAAATTAGAAATAGAGTAGGAGAAAGAACGGAGCCCTGCGATACCCCTGAGTTGACTCTGAACTCAGCGGATGAGACCCCATCTATAACAACTCGTATAGAGCGATCCCTGAGAAAGCTCGATATAAACCGAGAGAAAGTGTCTCCGACACCAAATGCAATAAGCTTGTACAGGAGTGCTATATGCCACACTCTATCGAACGCCTTAGAAATATTTAGAGCCACTACTTTACTTTCGCCAAAACGGTGTATGGAACTACACTAGTTTTCCGAAAGAAGGGCCAATAGGTCCCCCGTAGAGCGGCCTCTGCGGAAACCATACTGGCGGTCGTTTAGTAAACTGTTGGACTCCAGATATTTCACAAGATGGAAGTTAAGCATAGTTTCCATCACCTTCGATATAGCAGAATATATTGCAATCGGGCCGTAATTTTCAGGGTTATTAGCCACTCCCTTTTTGGAGATTGGCGTTACATTAGCAAGCTTCCAGCACATTCAAAATTTACCGGAGTGGTATAGTGTACTGAAAAGTTTGGTTAATGGACGTGCTAACGTCGAAGAGCACTGCTTCAGGACCAGTGCAGGGATTCCATCCGGCCCAGGAGACTTCCTTGTGCTGAGTTCCGAAAGAACCCTTTTAACTGCACGCGCTCGAAAAAATATCTTAGGCATAGTTACGGATACTCTCTCGAGCGCGGGTAGTGGTTGAGAGCTATCAGGCAAGTGAGAGTTACTTGCAAATATTTCCGGGTCAGTAAATATTTGGTCATTCCTCAGAGTCGAACTTGAAGAACTAGCACTTTCCTTAACACTTTTGACGACTGACCAAAAACTCTTACTACCCCTGGGGGCAGTGAGAATTGTAGTGCGAATACGCTGCTCGTATAAAGCCTTTTCGCGTCTTAACATTTTGGCAAATCAGTATACGCATTTTTGTTATCACGCCAAGTACTGAATGCTGCCTCTCTGGATTGCAACGCATCTTTACATGCCTTGTTAAACCAAGACTTCGCCCTAGGTTTAACCGAAATTTGCTTCTAGGGAATAAAAGCTTTCATCCAAAGTAGAATAGTGTTTTCAACCATTTTCGTCATGGAATCGACATCATTGTCAAGAAAACATAGTTTCCAATTAAAATTCCGGAAGAATTCGTTGAGCTCGGCCCAACGACCCTTTTCGTAAATATATTTACCACGCTTCGTGGCTGCACGCGAATCGTTACGAGGTTTGGAGAACGGAAATGGTGCAATGATCCGAGTTACCGAGAGGTGCATTGACGGTAACTTCATACTTTTCAGGATGTGAAGTTAGAAAAAGGTCAAGTGTATTATGTTGGTGCCCTTCACCACACGGAATATGTGTTGGTTCATTAACTAATTGCACAAGGTGATTGTGCGCGGCGAACAGTTCAGCAAATTGGCCCTCTGAGGTTGTGTGGCTCGAATGGCGAAGCCAAGATATGTTATGAACATTGAAATCACTAGCAACTACAATTTCACTGCTCTGACAACTATCAAGAATATTCGATATGGAGTCGGAAAGAGTATCGAAGCCATATATGGTAGCATCTCTTTCCGCAAGGCCCCTATGAAGAATAAAAAGCGACAGGAGGTGATACCCGCGCAAATGAAAATCCTGTTGATCAGCATCCTTATGTACCTGGGTTTCACTTAAGGCGAAAACATCTGGCCGATGGAGACAAACGTGAGCATATACAGAAAAGAAATTCGCTCTTAACCCACGTATGTTACAGAAGTCCAGAGTTTCTAAATGGTTTAATGTTTTTTACGAAAATATTGCACATCGCGTGTTGTTGCATTACAGGGCAAAGTTTCCGCAAGGTCTGCAAGCTGATGATTTTATTAAATCGTTATTTTGCATTAAATCGTAATACACTAACATTTTCCATTCCGCCGTACTCAGTTTTACCGTTTTTATTCCTTCAAAATACAACTCTGGGTTGTTCTGATATTGTGTAACTAGCAAGTTATTGCACAGGACAATAGGCATTAGGAATAGTGTTAATAATAAAGATATTATTTTTGTTGGGATGATATCCTTCTCATCTTCCTTGGACAAGAATCGTTCTGGTGTTGCTTTTATTTCTGTTGAAATTTCGTCTTCATCTTCTGGAAATAGTGGAGCCAGTTTGTGAATGGGTCGTTCAAATATCCCTGTTGATGTTTTTACTTCAGCCAATCTTACAGCGCCGTCATCACCAGTGAACACATTTAGAATTCTCCCTAGTAGCCACTTCATCGTGGGTAGGCTATCTTCTTTGATAATAACCGTATCTCCTTTTTTAAGATTGCTTATCTTTTGCTTCCACTTGTGACGTTGTTGGCTTTCATGTAAGTATTCTACCGACTATCTTTGCCAGAACTAGTGTTTTATGTGCGAAATTAACGTCCAGTGTGATATGCAGATGTCTTTATAGTATCTGCTCTGCTGTCTACTTGTGACGTTAGCGCTACTTTGATGACAAAATGACCCGGTGTCAATGCTTCAAGACTGTCTGGATCGTTTGATAGCGGCGTGAGAGGCCGAGAATTTAAAATGGCTTCGATTTCTATAGTAATTGTTTCTAATTCTGCATGGGTAAGTGCTTCGGTTGACACACTACGTACCAAGAGTTGCTTTGCGGAATTCACTGCAGCTTCCCATAGACCTTCGAAATGCGGTGCTCTTGGTGGGATAAAATTAAATTGTATGGTCTTAGAGCTGGAAGCTGAGATGATTACTTCCTATGCCTTGTCTGAATATATGTTTTCAGATAATTCCAGTAAACTATTTTTTGCTCCGACAAAATTGTTTGCATTATCACATTATATATTCTGACAGTGTCTACGTCGATCAATAAATCGTTTAAGAGATCCAATGAATGATTCAGCTTGTAGTGTATCCAGAATGGACTACAATAGTCTACTCCAGAGTTTATAAATGGTCGAGCAGGAACCACCCTTTTTTCTGGCATATTGCCCATTATTTGTTGATATAGTCGTGGTCGCGCTCTGGTGCAGTTATCTTTCTTTTGCTTTCTTTAACAAAACCGTTGGCTTATTGTGTTTAGAAGTGCTTGCGGTCCACAGTCATGCATCATTGTAAATAATAATTTTACCAGAAGATCGTTATATAGCAATATTATCCGTTGCTTTGCATCTGGTTGTAGAATGGAATGTTTCAATCTGCCTCCTACGCGAAGCATACCATTGTCATCCAAGAATGGTGATAGGCTGCATATAGAGCTATGGTTGTTAACTTGCTTGTCGCCCTTCAATTGTTTTATTTCAGTTTGTATGGCATTAATAATTAGAAGAAGGGAGTCATCTAGCTCCTTGGGAATAGGTGATATATTTTTAGGTGGATACGTCTTTGGCATCCGTGAGTTCCTTGTGAATCTTAAGCACATATGCCAAAATTCTTTGCAATCTTCCAAACGAATTTTTGTGTTGAATTCCATATAGGAAATCGGTATCTGTCGTTACTACCTTTTTTAACTCCATGTTATTTGTAATAGCACCTTGAGGAGAAAATTTAGTCGGCCACAGCTCTTCTCCTTCATGAAAAAGCACTGGCACATGAAACCATAATCCACATGTAGACAGATTTGATGGTTGAAGTCCTTTGGATAGAATGTCGGCAGGATTGTCTTTCGATTGCATATGTCTCCATTGTCCTGGCACTGTTAATGTTTGGATAGTTGATACCCTATTAGCCACAAACGTTTTATATAAATTTGATTGTGATTTTATTCAAGGAAGCACAATTTCAGAATCGGTCCATAGAAACGGACTGATTTTGAAGTCTTAAGTCGAATTTTACTCTGTTACCAAGTCAAGCTGCTACTACTGCACCACATAGCTCCATTCGAGGTAGTGTTTGTTGTTTCAAAGGAGCTACTCTTGATTTTGCACAAAGCAGACGCACCGCTACTCGTCCATCCCTTGTAATTGAACGAATATATACAGCCGCGCCAAAGGCCTTTTCCGATGCATCGGCGAATATATGTAATTTTATTTTTGTTGGAATCTCTTCACAGAATACATATCGAGATATTTTGAAATTGTTGAGGCTTTCCAATTCATGTCGAAAGGTATTCCCAATTGCACAAAGATTCTGAGGTTAGAATTCATCCCAATCTAATGTAAGCTGCCACAATTGCTGAATATATATCTTTGCTTTCACAACAATAGAAGCAAGGAGGCCAAAGGGGGGTCAAAAAGTAACTGTGCCTTTTGATAATACTTGAATATGGTTAATATTTACCTTAATGCAAAAGTGATCGGTTTGAGGCATCCAAGTGTTTTTATTGTTTTGCTTATATTGGCATTAAAATCTAAGTTGAGACCGCCATCCATATAGAAATTTTCTTTTAGCATTCGTGATCCAAGTGGATAACGATCCATGTTTTCCTCTGCAATTCTCTGTAAACATTTTGTAGCCAAATAAGGAGCTGCTCGGGTACCGTATGTCACTTTATTAAGCCTATAATAGTGAATTGGTAATGCAGGATTTTCTCTCCATATGACCAACTGGTATTGATGGTTATCTGGACTTATTAATATCTGTCTGTACATTTTTTCGATGTCTGTTGTAAAAACAAATTTAGGCATTCGAAAGCAAAGTAAAATAGAAAACAGTTCGCTTTGGATAGTTGGTCCTGTGTACATTAAGTCATTTAGAGAATAGCCTGTAGACGTTTTTGAAGATGTCAGGTTTTAAAAAACACAATGATGTGGAATAAAGTATTTTGGATTCGGTGTTATCCAAGTTGACCTTTTGTATGTGTCCTAAATTTTCATATTCTCTCATGAATTGAATGTACTGACATAGAATATCGGTATTTTTCTGTAGAAGTTGCTCTACACTAATTCGACGAGAATGATCCAATGCTATTGAATTTTCGCTAAAAGGAAGGTTGACAATAAAACGACCATTCACATATGTCTGAACATGCTGACAGAAATGAGATTCACACAGATTTTCTAACGGAGATATTATTCTCTCATATGACTCCACCTCATCAAGTTTCCATAGTTGTTCAATTGTTTGTTCTAATGAAGTTTCACTGTCAAAACTGATCATGTTAAAGTTGCCGATGAGAAGTCAATTGTAGGTTGTTTGAGTAACTCACCTACAATCCAGCCAAGCGAAGTATTTTGCAGTATAGGATGGTCGTTTGTGCGTGTTACCGCCGGAACACAGCAGATTGAAATGAAACAAGAACTTTTTATTGTATTTACACGCTAATGTATAATCGCACTTACCTCTTAAAAATCTTATTGAATGTTAAACATAAAATCTCATCATTGTACATATTTATCCTGTTTTTTGCCGTGATCACATAGAGATATACACACGTATGAATGTACAGATATACATATAACAAGTATCTAATTCCCGCTTTAAAGGTCGCAAAAGACAAAGTTAATACAACACGTATATGCATATAAAAAGAATTTTCGTCAAAAAGAAAAGTGGAGTTATAGGTAACGTGTGCATTCGATCATACAATTGAGACCACGGCAAAAATATTAATAAAATTTTAAACCTGTTTGTAACTATTTGAAAACTATATATTTGTGATATATTTAAAAATCTATTTGTGAACTATTTAAAAACTATCTATTTGTGAAATATTTAAAAATCTATTTGTGAAATATTTAAAAAATCTATTTGAAGAATATCTGAAAAATTATTCGAAAACTATTTGAACACTGCTTTTGTTTCTTTTAACTACGATTGTTTGGTCTGAATTTATATTAATTATTTCATTATTTAAAATATATTAATCAATTAGTATTATAAATACACTATAATATGGTTTGTATATAGAAATCTAATTTTATACATGAAATACCGAAGTATATTTATTTTATTTATTTTAATATGTATGTAGATTCATATATGCATATTAAATCTAATCAAGTTACTTGATATGGATTTAAAATATTTGATTAAAAAGAATTTTGAATTATTTTATTAACGATACGTTTTCGTTCAGTGTATTTTCCTTTTATTACTTTGTTCTTATTATTCATGTACAATAAAATTATAAAGTTTTTGAAAAGAGAAAATGAGTATGAATAAAATCACCAACCGGTGCAGTCGCATTGGTTTATTTCGCGCATGAATCTTTATTTAACTTTGTTTTTTTTTGTTGCAAATTGGTTAGAAATTATTAACCAACATTTTTGGCGCCCGAGCAGGGACTCAATTCTAAGAGTTCCAATAAGTCGTTGTAACAAAGTTAAAGTGCCAATTGCTTAACTAAACTACACATTATTATCCACACTTTCGTTGATCATCGCTATCAATAATATTGGAAAATACACCAGTTGGATTATCGCTATCAATTTGTGGGCCCTTTGAAGGTATTGAAGTTTATCTTGGACAAAACAAGTTCTGGAAATATAACCACCAAGGTACTATACACATGTTTCGTTGAAAGTGCACTCGATAGCTCAAATTTAATTAACACTGCATACATAAGAAGCTGTTATAAATGCAAAGTCATAGCTTGTGAATATAAGGAAAAACGAATAGTCCACTGCACTCGCAATCAAACATACATACATACTTAATTATATATATATATATATATGTATGTATATTTATGTACATACATATTCGTATTTCACAAAACTGCCAAAGCACACAAAATTTAAGGAATTGAAATAATATATAATAAAGACCGCTACTTTGATTTAGTTGTTGTCGCAGAGAAGGGCACTTGTTGTTGTTTTCTTTATTGCCCTTCCTCACATATTCATCGATACAGTGGTTTGTTATAGTTATATTATTAATATTCGCTACTTTGGTACACAATTGAAACTTTGCTGCAGACACATTTCGGAGTTAAGCTGATACATACATATGCACGTAGAGATACTAGCAACATTGTTGTCAAAAACGCATAAACCTATTCAAACGTGTTGTCGCTACTTATAAAACAGTTCGTCGTATTGGTTTTCCAAACAAATCAAATTAAACTCATTCTTTAAACTTACTTGCAATAAAGTTTAACAAATTTATGTTGTGATCATAATTTTGTTGTGAAACACACAAGACATACATACTAGTATTTGATAAAAGCTTATCAACATAAACTTAAACCATTGTAGAAGCCATATACATATTTGCCTAGACAAAATTAAAAATGCCTGCAGGTTCAGAATTAAATGAAGCTGCTGCTTCAGTCTCAGATAATCTAATTGCATTACGCCAGCAAAGAAGCATCGCTAAAGGCAACATTACACGTATAAAAAACAGTATAGGCGGTACTGAGCGATCCGTTGTGGAATTAGAATGCAGGCTTGATATATTAAACTCTTACATCAAACAAATAATGACGTACCAGACTGAAATAGAAAAGGCATGTCCACAAGACGATCGTCGTCCTGAAATAGAAGAGTTATGTATTAGTGCTAAATCAAAAATAATGTCGCTGCTCGGTCCTCACGTATCTAGAGATAATTCGTTGCAAGATAGTACATTTTCAATACGACCACTGAATCGTTTGCCAAGTTTGAAATTGCCGACCTTCGATGGTAAATATTCGGACTATAAAAATTTTATTACCTCCTTCAACAATTTAGTTCACGACGATTCAACGCTCACTCGTATTGAAAAATTTAACCATTTGTTGACTTGCCTATCTGGAGACGCTCTTCGAATTATCAAGGCCTTCCAAATTACTGAAGACAATTATCCAAAGGCATTGCAAAGACTAGCAGAACGATACGACAAAAAATGCTTAATTTTCTTTGATAGCATAGAGCAAATTTTTGACATTCCGAAAATAAACAAACCAAACGCCTCGTTGCTGCGAAAAGCCGTAGATACTGTGTCCGCAATTTATGATTCATTGTCATCGCTTGGCAATGAAAAAGACATAACAAATGCGCTGCTGATTCACATCGTACTTTCCAAAGTTGATTCGATTACTAAAGCTAAATGGAACGATCAACTTGATTATGCTACATTGCCCACATGGGAAAATTGCGCAAAGGTTTTGATAAGACGTTGTCAAACCTTAGAAGTAAGTGAAGATAGGGTAAACAAACCCATCGATGCTTCGGCAAATGGCAGATCATTCTCGAATCACGAAAAAATAAAGCATAAGTCATCACTTGCATGTGCACAAGAAGCTAGTACGTTTAAATGCGTTCATTGTCGCTCACCTGACCATCATATTTACAATTGCAAAACTTTTGGATCACTAGATGTGACACAAAGATATAATTTTGCAAAATCAAATGCTGTCTGCTTAAATTGTTTAAAAAAAGTCCACTCAGTTGCACACTGCAATAGCTCTCGTTGCCGTACTTGTAAAGGTCCACATCATACACTACTTCATAGACAACAAAATCAACTTTCAGATACGCTTGTTGAATCGCCAAAAAACACTAGCGCAAATACTTCATCTTCGCTTCACACTAATTCTGTCGATAATGTGGTTTTGCTTGCAACCGCTGTGGTTCAACTACGAGACAAATACGGAAATTTGCAAAATGCTCCTGCAATGTTGGACTCAGGTTCCCAAATAAATATCATAACTGATGAGTTCGCTAATCGATTAAAAATTAAACGTTCTGTAGCAAATATTCACATTAATGGAGTTGGTGAAATAAGTACTAATATCAACCAACAAATTTCTACTGTCATCAAGTCAAGAGTTAATGATCATGAGTTCGTGGCAGATTGTTACATAATGAAATCGATTTCTACCTTTCAACCAAATATCAATTTAACAACAAAAAACTGGAACTTACCCAGCAATATTGTACTCGCCGATCCACAGTTTCATAAGCGACAAAAGGTTGACATACTCTTGGGTGCAGATGTGTTTTTTGATCTTCTTTGCGTCGGGCAAATTAAATTGGGTGAATCTATGCCATTATTACAAAAAACTCTTCTTGGTTGGGTTGTGTCAGGTCGCTTCACGCCATCAAACCAACAGACGCAAAAAACTTGTCATTTGATTCAAGGAAAAGACATGTTGCACAGCATTGATAGTATTTTGAAAAAATTTTGGCAAATCGACGACTTACCAAACTGTGAACAAAAATTGTCTAAGGAGCATCAAGCTTGTGAAGATCATTTTAAGCGAAATGTTAAGTTATTACCAGAAGGACGGTTTCAAGTACGGTTGCCATTTAAAACCGATCCGTCCCATTTGGGCTCTTCGTTTGACATCGCAAAACGTCGTTTTTTAGCTCTTGAACGAAATTTGTCAAAACATCCAAAAATCCAGTTAATGTACAACGATTTCATGAAAGAATATCTACATCTCAAACACATGTCACCTACTAATAACATAATTCCAGTTGATTCACATTACGTTATTCCGCACCAAGTTGTTTTAAGGCCCGAGAGTGTAACTACAAAACTGCGTGTGGTATTTGATGCGTCCGCTAAAAGTTCATCTCAGTTGTCGTTAAATGACACATTACTAGTTGGACCTACTATTCAACCAGATTTATATACTACACTGCTCAAGTTTCGTTTAAGAAAGTACGCTATTACTGCGGACATTACTAAAATGTACCGACAGGTTTTGATTCATAAGCAAGACAGAAACTACCAGCTGATATTGTGGAGAGAAAATTCAAATTCACCAATACAAATCTTTCAATTGAATACTGTTACGTATGGAACATCGTCAGCTCCATTCTTAGCAATACGTTGTTTGTATGAATTCGCAGAAAGATACAAAACCACATTTCCAAAAGGCGCAAGGGTCATTAAAGAAGATTTTTATGTCGACGATTTACTGTCAGGTGGAGACGATTTAGAGCAATTAGAAGTCATTCGTACACAAACAACACATATTTTAAATGCCGCCGGCTTTACACTTACAAAATGGTACTCGAATCACAAATTTTATAGTCAAAATGCATTAGATGAAAAATGTTTAGATTTTAATTATGACGACACTACAAAAACTCTGGGTCTCAAATGGCTTCCAAATACCGATATATTAAAGTTTCAATTGCCAAAAGATTTCACAAATTTGAAGTCAACAAAACGTAATATCTTGTCGACTATTTCTCGCCTATTCGATCCATTGGGAATTGTGTGCCCAATAGTAACTAAATTAAAAATATTGCTGCAGGAGTTGTGGATAAGTAAATTAGATTGGGATGAGTCTATACCTCAAAATCTAGATACGCTGTGGAGTCATTTCAAAGTCGATCTCGAAAAGGTTTCTACAATTTCCATACCTCGTTATGTTCATACATTTCATAAAAGTAAAATTACTATTCATGGCTTTTCAGACGCCTCCATCCGTGGGTATGGCTGTTGTTTTTATGTCGTCACTGTTCACAATCAGAAAGTATTTTCACGTCTGCTAACAGCCAAATCAAAGGTTGCACCTACAAGAACGATAACACTGCCACGTCTCGAATTGTGCGCTGCACACTTGTTGTCAAAGTTATGGAGTCAGATTGAAGCGGTTTTTCTACCCTATACATCTGAAGTGATATTTTGGACGGACTCGGAAATTGTGTTATACTGGCTAAAATTGCATGCTTCTTCACTCAACACATTCGTGGGTAATCGTGTGTCGCAAATACAAGAGTGGAGTAGTAACGCAGAATGGCGCCACGTTCCAACCAAGCTAAATCCTGCAGACATTGTGTCTAGAGGCTGTACTGTTGCCGAATTATTATCGTCTTATTGGTTTGAAGGTCCAGAGTTTATTAAAAAGGGCAAAGAACATTGGCCAGTAAACCAACACTTTACCACGAGCCCACCAAATGTCTTACCGGAACTCAAAACTTTAAAACACGTTTTTATTACATCGCAAACACAAAACCACTGTATCTTCGAAATAATAAATAGATGTTCGACGTATCTAAAAATCTTAAAAACTATCGCTCATGCTTATAGATTTATCACAAGTAACAACAACAACAAGCCGAAACATTTGACTTCTGATGAATTGGAATGGTCATTTCTTAAAATAGTAGCAACTATACAACAACACGAATTTGTAACTGAAATGAAACTTATCACAAAGTCAGAATTGCTGAGTCCAAAGTATCAAAAGCTAACACCATTTTTACAATATTTCGTTAAAAATGGTCGGAAAATAACTTTATTGCGAGTTGGCGGTCGACTATTGAATGCAGATATGCCATATGATGCTAAATTTCCTTTTTTGTTGCCAGCGAATATCAGATTTATATATCTTTACATGCAACATCTACATGTATCAAATTATCATTGCGGTGCAAAGATTCTAATTGGTTTACTACGACAACGCGTATGGATCATCAACGCTCGTGAATTAGCAAGAAAAGTTGTACGAAACTGCGTGCATTGTTTTAAATATAAGCCCAAACTGGCGACCCAAATAATGGGAAATTTGCCTGCCGATCGTCTAAAGGTTATGCGTCCCTTTCTTATTGCTGGTGTAGATTTTTGTGGTCCCGTCCACACCACATATCGTATACGTGGCAAATCACCATACAAAACGTATATTGCTGTTTTTGTGTGTTTTTCGTCTAAAGCAGTTCATATTGAAGCGGTCTCAGATTTGTCTGCTAATGCATTTCTTTCTTGTTTTAAAAGGTTCATTGGAAGACGTGGCGTGCCAGAGAAGTTATATTGTGACAATGCGACCAACTTTGTTGGAGCAAACTCAAAGCTACAAGAACTTAAACGAAAATTTTCAATGAGAAAAATAATGCAGAACTTATTAATTTCGTCGCTGAGCGTGGTACTGAGTTTGTGTTTATTCCGCCACGGGCTCCACACTTCGGCGGCCTCTGGGAGGCCGCAGTTAAATCTACAAAAAATTTAATGCTACGTACTGTTGGTAACGCAAATCTTACATTTGAAGAGCTATCGACCGTGCTTGTTGAGATAGAGGCCATATTAAACTCACGGCCAATTGCCCCATTATCTGAGGATCCAAATGACGGTGAGGCTCTTACACCTGCTCATCTCCTCATTGGATCAGCAATAAACATGGTTCCTGAGAAAACTGTAGAAAATCCTGTTGTGAATTACTCGAAGAGATATCAGTTTATTTCTCACTTAAAAGCTCAGTTCTGGCGAATATTTCAGCGCGATTATGTACTTGGACAGCAGCAACGCGTAAAGTGGTCAACACCTCAACTCAATTTACAAATTGGCGATTTGGTATTGGTGCATGAGGATAATCTCCCTCCTTTAAAATGGATGCTGGGTCGTGTTACAAATGTCAATACCGGTGCTGATGGAAAAGTGCGAGTTGCAGACGTGCAGACCAAATCAGGTTTGTTAAGAAGAGCAATTCATAAATTGGCGTTGTTACCGAAATAACTTTGAAGCCCACATTAGGCATTCAACGCGGCCGGGATGTTTGGTCTGAATTTATATTAATTATTTCATTATTTAAAATATATTAATCAATTAGTATTATAAATACACTATAATATGGTTTGTATATAGAAATCTAATTTTATACATGAAATACCGAAGTATATTTATTTTATTTATTTTAATATGTATGTAGATTCATATATGCATATTAAATCTAATCAAGTTACTTGATATGAATTTAAAATATTTGATTAAAAAGAATTTTGAATTATTTTATTAACGATACGTTTTCGTTCAGTGTATTTTCCTTTTATTACTTTGTTCTTATTATTCATGTACAATAAGATTATAAAGTTTTTGAAAAGAGAAAATGAGTATGAATAAAATCACCAACCGGTGCAGTCGCATTGGTTTATTTCGCGCATGAATCTTTATTTAACTTTGTTTTTTTTTTGTTGCAAATTGGTTAAAAATTATTAACCAACAACGATTATTTCTTAGTTAAAAGAAACAAATAGCTCCTTAAATTTACCTTTGCCGCTAAAGACAGCCAACAGTTCTTTAAAATTTTATTAATATCTTATTTCCTGAAACATTAAAATGAATATGGAAAAAGAAAATAGTCTCCCTGGCTACAGTTGTAAAAAATGCCAGAATTCGGACAACAGTCATATGGTAAAGTGCGATAGATGCTACAAGTGGTTTCACTTCACTTGTGTTGGAGTCGACAACAATGTGGCTGATTATAGTTGGAGCTGCGATTCATGCAAAACCATACCATCAGTCACAACTGCTGCGGTGCTCATCCGAACTCGACTTTTTCTTTTTTTTTAATTTTGTATCTTTATTTCATTTTCATTTTAACAAAACATTATATTTTTGTCTCAGCGCCAAATAAGACTTTATACAGGCCAGTAAATATTTACATTTAATCTACAAATTAAAAATTAGCTTATTTTACTTTAAAAAAGTTTTTAAGCTTTCAAGATGCAAGAAGTACTTCAACATTTTGCAATAAAAATTCTATTAAACTACTTTTAAAAGTTGATACAACTGAGATATCTTTTAAGCGGTTAGGTAAGTGGTTGTATTCATTAGGTACAGCAAAAGAAATTCGCTGTTTAGTTAACTCAAGTCCACATCGTACTAAATTTAGGTCCATCGCCTGTCTTGTGACTCTTTGTGTGTGTGATATATTACTACTGAATTGTATGGTGTGAGAGCCAATACCTCTAATACATATATAAACATAAACCAGTGGTGTTCAAAAATAAAAGTGAAGATGTATTGGTGAGAGATTTTGCCCAGCAAAGATAATGTCAAACGCTCAAAATAAGAAAAAAGATAGAGTTTTTGCCATATATTAACAACTTATTAAGTGAATGTAATTTTAATTTTAAGAAAAAAAATATCGAGGACCGTAAATAGCAGTTATCAATATCAAAAAAATAAAACAGTTATATTGAGAAAAATTAAATCTATTTAAACCAGTTTTTTATGTGTATGCTTTTATTCAATTTCGACTTCAATTTTCGTGTTCAATTGTAATTGAATCGCTTGTATTTGCCATGCTTCGTCCAACAAGAAGCAACAACAATGCTTAATAAATTTCTGAAATAAAATGACAATGACCATCCGCATGTGTTCTCATCGCTTGCTCAACGACGACTGAATGAATATTTGTATAAGAGCATAACAAATGTGTGTAAATTTTTTAAACAATTGTTCTATGGCCTGAACACCACTGACATAAACTAATAGCTGTTGTTTATAAGGACCTTTCACCGGAAGTATCGTTTTTGCATAATTTTTAAACAAATCGGTTGTTCCAAATTGTAGTGGAAGGTTAAGCACAACTTTCAACGCCTTATTTTGTGCTGATTGCAGTGATCCCAGGACTGAGTTAGCTTTACTACCATAAATTACTGGAAGATAAGTCAAATGCGAGAAAATTAAGGATTGGTAAATCAACATTTTCGTATCAACATTGAGGTTATTTTTAAATTTATAAAGTATACCAATTCCAGATGATAATTTAGATTTGAGACGGCTAATGTGATTTTCCCATAGAAGATTATGGTTTAAGTTTATGCCAAGGTATTTAACACTTTTGCATTCATTTATTAATTGACCATCAATATGGACACATGCAGGCTCTTTCTTTTTTAAAACGTATGGCTTAAATCTTATGAATTTTGTTAGCATTCAAAATTAATTTGTTTATTCTCATAAATTCCGATAAAATTGCAGCATCATATTCTACTTGTGTTTGAAGAACTTTTTCGTATTTATAATTGTAAAACAGGCAAATATCGTCTGCAAACATAAAAAGTTTTCCATTAAACTGTATGTTTTTCAAATCATTAATAAAAATTTTAAATAACAAAGGACCGAGAACACTACCCTGTGGAACCCTACAAGCAACATCACGCTCACTACTTCTTAATTCTGCTATTTGAACAAATTGTTTCCTGTTACTTAAATAGTCTTTAAAAATCGTAAGAGAATTTTCATGGAAACCAATATAACTCAGTTTTTTTATAAGTATGTTGTGGTCTACCAAGTCAAATGCTTTTGATAAGTCAAAAAACACGCCAGCAACTCCTTTGTATCCTGCATCAAGGCCGCTACAAATATTTTCAATTACATTTATGACAGCTTCCTCAGCTCCACTACCTTTCCTGAAACCATATTGACAATCAAATAGAATTTGGTTAACGTAAAGATAATTTGTTAGTTGTTTGAACAGACATAACTTTCTCAAAAATGTTATCAATATTGGGGAGAATGGAAATTGGACGAAAATTTTCAATTTTATTTGAACCCACACATTTAGGTATAGGGATGATTATGTGTGTTTTCAAAACGTTTGGATACCTGGCATCATCAATCATTTTATTATATATTATTGCTATTATTTCTGCTACAACTGATTTACGGACCAACAGCATCTTAGGTGTGATGTCATCATAACCAGAACTTTTATTAGTTCGCAAGTTGTCGAAAATAAACTCAACTTTTGTGTTATCAATAGTTTCCAATTTAAACCGGGTAGAAGCGTGAACCAATGTACCAAACATATTAATGTCATCATCAAAATCCTGCCGTATACTATCTCTCATATTTTGAACCGAACTGTAAGTTATTGAACGCAACGTCATTAATAGCAGTTATAATATCCTTCATTGATTTTTCTTTTTTCCGAGTGTTTTGTTTAAAAATTGCCATGTTTTCCATAAATCCCCGTCACATTTATTTAAATTATGTAAATAAAAATCATTCATGAAGTTTTTGTTAAAATTTTTTATGTATGAATTTTTATTAGTCGAACTTTGTAATGTAAATTACAAAGCACATGTTTCTTACAAGCACATGTAGCCTGAAGAAATTGTATGGTTTTGATGTCCTCTCAAGCACTTTAACCTGGAGGAAGAGCTCTAAGAAAACAATTCGTTTACTGTCTTAATAAAACTCCGATTGTAAACTTTATTTGACTTTCTTTTATACAAATTAATTAAAGTAAAAACTGCTTATCTATTAAATTGTGTTAAAACTGCTAGTTTAACAGTGACCTATATTTATTTCAGGAACTAAAATGCTAACTTAAATGTTTATAATTGTGCATACGGTTATTGGCATTTATTTGTGCATAGCGAATGAAAATAATATTGACCTAATTTAACACATTGAGCATTGTTTATCAGCAACTAAATCATAAGTAATGTAACGACACGTTTCCGCTGGTTGCTGGGGTAGAGTTCAGCGGCGTCCAGGGTCAGTTACATAAATTTGTTGATTACAGGGAGATCTCTCGTTGGCAAAGTAAAACACCACGATTCGAGTATACACGTTTATTGAGCAATAGTAAAAATGATGCTTCACAGGCTGGTTCTTGGCGACGTGGTCAATAATAGGGTAAGGAGGCAATTTCACTAGCAACCGTATGTGGTCCAAGTGACCAAGACGAAAGAAAGAGAACGACGCTGTGGGAAAAGCCAACGCGTAACCAGGTTAACAGTACTGTCGCTTAGGTTGTCGTTCACCCCTACCACACTATAGCTTTAGTGGACTACAAGAATATGCCTACAGGTTAACAGTACTGTCGCTTAGTAGACGAATTCTGTAGTCGCCTTTGGACACCAAAACTACCCGAAATAATTTGTGGTCAATGTGACCAAGACGCACACGAGATATGACAAGACGCTGTGGGAAAAGCAAATGTCCAACCAGGTTAACAATACTGTCGCTTAGGTTGTCATTTACCCCTACCACACTTTAGCTTTAGTGGATTACAAGAATATGCCCACAGGTTAACAATACTGTCGCTTAGTAGACAAATTCTGTAATCGCCTTCGGACACTAAAACTAACCGAAATAATTAATAATTGAAATTTTAATATCAAGACCAAACAACTTACCTCCACGCCGGCTGCCCAAGAACTAAGAACTCTGTTCAGCATTGCTGTGCCTTATATAGGCTGGCACCGCTTACATACATGAACATGGGTATGTATGTATACGTGCCTTACAATTTCTGCTTAGCGTCTACTTGATACTCTTTACCATATACAGACATCACTATGTACTTACATATGTGCATGCCAACTGTACGCGATTGATGTTGAAGAGTAAAACATAACAAATGGAATGTGCGAACAAGTTTTTCGTACGGTAGATCGTGATCGTTACCTACGTTGTGCGTATGTATGATCGCTTGTGCAAAGCAGACGTCGTTGTGCATGTACGTATGTAAATACTATCAATATAAACACTATACATATATACAATTTGCGTGCTTTACTTAGTAGGTAAGGGAAAGAAATATAATATAGTACAATTCGTAACATTTCATTTTAAAAGTAAATAATCAAACAAGGCAATAATAAAATATAAAGAAAGATAAATAATAAATTCCATGCGCGCAAAAACAAGGGAACGCCTTTTGCTCGTCACAGTAAATAAAATATTAAATTACAATAAATAATTTACATGAACATGCTCCCCGCGTTGAGAGAAGCTCAAAAATAGAAACAAACAAGAAAAAACTAAGATAAGAATTATATTATTAATATGCTGAGCTGGCATTCACTGTCATCAGATGAGAGGCTGGATTGGTTCTTATATGTGTACAGTGAAGTCAGTTTCTGCTTGCTGTAGACGAGGCGCTGGAATTGGAGTTGAGTTATTCAGTCGTGATTTGAATTTTCGCTTGATAAGTAGATAGATTGAAATGCATATTGTGATGACCAACGCTGTGTAGCCAACTGCCATGTGATGGTAATTATGAACTTCAATTTTGTTTGGTAAGTTCATTATTTCTTGTGCGGCCAATGAGCTTTGAACAATTGTCAAATTTTTAACTTGCGACTGATACTCGCTTGTTTGTATTTTGTTTAGTAATGGTTGCAAATGTTCTTGCTGGTTCTGTTCGGTTAGTTCCCAAAAACTAGTGTATGATGTCTTCAGTGAGCTAGCAACAGTTTGTTGTCCATGCATCGTCCTGAATCTGTATTTGAGAATGCAGTCTGGTTCCAGAATCAGCAACCCAGATCCTTCAAGTGTTAGCTGTGTAATTTCCTGTTTGCACACTGCTGTTGCATGAGATGTGCCCAGAACTGCGTAGATCCATTTGTTCTTGTGGCGGAGAGGGATCCAGGCTAGAGTATCTTCAATTTGCTGTACAGGACAATCTGGTCGAGTATTGTTGTAAAACAAATTCATTTCACAGGAACATGTTGAGGAGCCCTGGTCATATCTTACTTGATTCGGAGAGCATAAATACGTGTCGTCTGCAAGCAGTGAGCATAATTCGAA
Source organism: Linnaemya tessellans (assembly GCA_951800035.1). NCBI lineage: Eukaryota > Metazoa > Arthropoda > Insecta > Diptera > Tachinidae > Linnaemya > Linnaemya tessellans. Next base: position 30,131,974 of record OX637537.1, read on the forward strand.
CTCAGTGTTACTTATGGTAAAATATTGCCTTCGAGCAATGTTAATGATTAGAAGGGCTGCACAAGGCTTTACCGCAACAAGAGTCTTGTTGATCCAATTTGGTACTGGAATAATATTGAATATTTGAAAGCGGTCGCATTCAACTAATGGTAACGTAATACTAAACACTGCTGTGTTTTTTGTGAGTCCACCCTTTATTCTCATTAGTTTGTACAGTTGTAACGTATCTTCGCTTTTCACAGGTAGTTCTAGCGATTCGGGTAAATGGAATTTAATTTTTTCTACTTCCTGCTGTAACTGGTGAGGAGTTAATAAGAATGGACTTATTATGCCATGGTGAGTGTTTGTCAGAATGTCAAGTATTAACGATTGTGTGCGCTGCAGATTTGCTGCCGTAATACTTAATTGAATACATAGTGATGAAAAAATACGGTAAATTTTTTCTTGATGATATTCTTCTCTATTGTCCCGTATCATATTGTGCACCTCTGCTATTTGTAGATCGATTTGGTCAAACTTTTTCTTCACTGCTTCCTGGTCGGCTTTCATGATGTTGATTGTTGAATCTATGACTGATGTCTGATTTTTTAGCAGGTTCAACAAATGCGCTTCGTTTTCCTTAATTTGTGAAATCTTAAGTGCCATTTCCTTTGCGTATTCGGAATCTAATACCCCAAACAGGGAATTTGCAATATTCCCAACCACGTCAAGAGCTGCTCTTTTGTGTATTCTTCCTGAGAGTAACGTGCTGTCTAAAGTTAGTTCTGCTTCAGTGTGCTCAAAATATTTTACTAGATTTGCACATGTTGCTTTTTCTAGCATTTCTTTACACAAATGATTTAGCGTCTTTGTACCTTGCGCGAATACCGCTGCTTCAGACCAAAATTCTTTTAAATCATAATAGATCACTAATTGCCATTCTGTGGACGAAATTGCTGCCGATCCGATTCCTTCAAAATGTATGCCCAACTGATTTCCAAATCTTTTGTTATGTATTTGTGCTCCTAATACCATTGGTATTAGGATAAGAGCCATCATTATAGTGACGATATTATGGGTTAGAGAAACCCTCCTTCTTTTTTTAGGAGTTTCCACTTTTTCTTGTTGCGTCGTAATCCACTCTTCCTTATGTGCTTCAGATGTTTTATTTTGTTGCGAGCTACTTGGATCATGAGAGTCTTGGTGGTGAAGCGCTTCACCACATTCTACATTGTCTACTGGTAATGGTGCTAGGCGCGCAATAGCTCTTTTGCAAACTCCAGTCGATGTTTTTACATCAACTACTCGAACAATTCCATCATCTCCATGATGCACCTTTATGACTCTTCCTAATGGCCAGTTTAGTGGTGTTGTGTTATCTTCCTTTACTATGACCATGTCTCCAGTTTTAATATTATTATTCTGTGTCTTCCACTTATGTCGATATTGGAGTTCACACAAGTATTCTTGTGACCATCGTCTCCAAAATTCGCCCTTTAAGTGTGTTACCAGTTTCCATCTTGTCAACAGACTTGTCTTGTGTTCCGCCGCACTTACGTCGACTTGAGCATTCAGTGGCTCTCCAATGAGAAAATGACCAGGGGTTAGTGCCGTTAAGTCATTTGGATTGTCTGACATTGGACTTATTGGACGAGAATTAAGGATACCTTCGATTTCCATGATTACAGTATCAAGTTCTTCATACGTCAAAGATGCAGTAGCAGTACTTCTAATTAGATGTTTTGCCGATTTAACTGCGGCTTCCCATAAACCCCCGAAGTGAGGTGCTCTAGGTGGTATGAAGTGAAACGTGATTCCTCTGGATGTACACTCTTTATTTATTTTTTTTTGAGCTGAGCCTGTGTGAATTGTATCGGAAAGTTCCTTCAGCTGATTTTTTGCACCAACGAAATTTGTTCCGTTGTCACAATACAAATTTTTACAATGGCCTCGCCTGCTTATAAACCGCCTTAATGCACCTAAAAAAGCGTCTGTTGTTAAATCGCTTACCAATTCCAAGTGAACCGCTTTAGTTGCAAAACAACAAAACACAGCTACGTAGGCCTTGTGAGGACGTTTACCTCTTATTTTATGATGAATCCAGACAGGTCCACAAAAATCTACACCGGAATTTATGAATGCTCTAGCTGGAGTGACTCGAGTAGATGGCAAGTTACCCATGATTTGAGTAAGTAATTGTGGTTTGGCTCTGGTACATTTTACACAATGTTGTACAATTGATCGAGCTGCTGATTTTCCCTTAACTGGCCAAACTCTTTGCCTCACATGTGCTAAGAGTGCTTGCGGACCACAGTGCCGATTTTGTTTGTGCACCTCTTGCATGAGCAATTTTGAAATAGGGTCATTGTAAGGAATCAGCATTGCATGCTTGGCATCATATGGAAGTGATGATGACTCTAGTCGTCCTCCGACCCTTATAATGCTGTTGGTATCAATAAACGGAGTAAGATTCTTGTATGGACTATTTCTACTGACCTCCTTATATTTTTTTAAGTTTTTTAAATCTTCTTCAAAATCTGAACTTTGCATTCCACGGACGTTCACTACTAGAGCCTGTTCTAATTCTTGAACTAACAGCGCTAACTCGTATTTTCGTGTGCGTCTTCTTGCGTTATTGATGAATCTGAGCATGTAACCTACCACCCGTTGTAGCGTTCTAAAGGACCCATTGTACTGTACGTTATAAACTATGCTTGACGTGTCACTTGGTACATTAGTTGATGTGGTGACTGCAGCAATTTTTCTAAGTTCCATGTTGGTATTGTCACTTATAACACTAGCCTTGGAATATGCTGCTGGCCAAATTTCTTCTTTCCCGTGTAGAAACATGGGTCCGTAGAACCATAAAGTGCTGGCTGCTAATTTTGATGGGGGGAGTCCTCGTGATATCATATCCGCCGGGTTTTCTTTAGATCTAACGTGTCTCCATTGTTCTGCAATAGAGATTTCCTGTATGACAGAGATTCGGTTAGATACAAATGTGTGATACGATGACGATTCAGAGTTGATCCAGGCTAAAACTATTTCTGAGTCAGTCCATAGAAATGTGGGTGCACTCTCTAGTTTTAAATCCTTCTTTACTCTTGCGGTTAATTGAGCGCTTAACAGCGCTGCGCAAAGTTCAAGACGAGGTAAGGTTTGGCGTTTTAATGGAGCTACCCGTGATTTTGCGCATAATAGTCTCACCATTACCTGATTGTTCTTGAGGATTGATCTTACGTAAATAACTGTACCATAAGCCTTTTCTGAAGCGTCCGCAAACGCATGAATTTGTATCCTGGAGGAGATATTCCCTTCAAAGATGTGTCGTGGAATTTACAGATTCTTTAGATGTTGCAATTCAATACTGAATGTTGTCCACCTCATATGAAGAGTTGTTGGTAACACATCATCCCATTCCAGTTTTGTTTGCCAAAGCTCTTGAATGAACATTTTAGCAGAGACTACAATTGGTGACAGCAATCCTAACGGATCAAATAGTCTAGCTAAATCTGAAGTAACTGTCCGCTTGGTAACTACCTGTATTTCGTTGAGCACTACCTTAATACAAAATTTATCACATTTTGGCATCCAGGATAAACCTAAGGTTTTTACTGTGTGATTATTTTCACTGTTGAAGTCAAAATTAACTTCTTGTTGAGCTTCTCCAATTGTTTGAAGTAGTTGTGGATGATTTGCAGTCCACTTTTGTAGCTTAAATCCATGCTGGCTAAGTATATACTTCAACTCTTTCTGAATTGCTATGGCTGTGTTTAGGTTATCATCTCCACCGATCCCATCATCCACGTAAAAGTTTTCAAGCAAAAATTGGGATCCCCATGGGTATCTACTCATGTTTGTTTTAGCTATAGTCTCCAAGCATTTTGTTGCCAAATATGGGGCAGCTCGTGTACCATAGGTAACAGTATTTAGCTGATAATATTTTACTGCTATTGTTGGATCCTCCCTCCATATAATGGTTTGAAATCTTCTATCTTCAGGATGTATTAGTATTTGTCTGTACATCTTTTCAATATCTGTCGTAAAAACAAAACGTGGCATTCGGAACCGAAGTAAGATAGAAAATAGTTCACTTTGAACTGTTGGTCCTGTGTACATTAAGTCGTTTAGCGACATGCCCTCAGACGTTTTTGTAGAAGCATCGAAGACGACACGTAATTTTGTTGTTAAGCTATCAGGCTTGAGTACGCCGTGGTGAGGGATAATATATCTTGGCATTGATTCAGTATTAATATCTATTTGAGTCATGTGGCCCAATGCTTCATATTCTTTCATGAAGGCCTTATATTGGGATTTAATTGCTGGCACTTTTGGTAGTCGTCTTTCTAGTGGGTGCTGTTGGCTGAAGTAGTAGAACACAAGACTATGAAGCGGAGAGTCCTGAGTTCGAGCCCCAGCTGAGTCATGAAATATTGTGTTGAATTCTTCTGATCAGCATTAGTGCGTGGTTGTGTTAGTTGTTGCCAGCCTGTTTTCAGTGATGAAGGCATAGTACTGATCACTGGACAATTACTGGCAGCGACTGACCCAATCATGTACTAAAAGCAGAGTAACAGCACCCACCTTCGTCGGCCCTGTAGCAAAAATTAGCCGGCGAAGTAAAAGGTTGAAATAGCTACAAAAAAAAAAAAAAAAAAAAAAAAAACAACTGTCTATCATCTCTCATCTTTCCTAATCTGTCCCCTCAATACTATCCCCTCGTTTTCAGTTCCAGCGCAATGCATTGCATATATAGGGGACATCCCCTGAGTGCTGGTCCTACTCCTAAAAAAAAAAAAAAAAAAAAAAAAATCAATAGGTTGAATGCAATTCCGTGTGAGTCGCCTATTACGTTAGGGTTGTTGCAAAATGGTAATCTCACCATATATCTCCCCGTGTTTTCGATTGTACGAGTTTGATTAAAATGTTCTTCGCATAGTCTTTCTGAAGTTGACATTCCCTTATCAGTTGTTTTTATGGTTTCAATTTCCCAGAGTTGAGCAATGGTTTCTTCTAAGTTGTCCTCGTGATTAGTACATATTCCACATGCACTTGTATGTGAATTGTATCCGCATATTTTTCCAGATACAACCCATCCAAGTACAGTGTTTTGTAAAGTGGGTAAATCCTTTGCTAGTTGAATCTGCCCTTTTGCTAATAGTTGATGGTAAAACTCTGCACCCAATAACACATCTACTTTGTCTGGTCGATGAAATTCTGGATCAGCTAGTAAAATGTTTTTGGGAATTGACCAGTGGTCAATATTGATGAGTTGAGATGGTTGCGGTGAAATTATGTGTGGTAGAACAGCTGCCTCCAAACGAGTAGAAAAGTTGCCAACTCGAGAATGTAGAGCGATGTTCACTCGATGTTGAACTTTAGTGTTGCTTGATCCAATGCCGCTAATAGAGATTGAAGCTGCTTTGGGCGAAATTCCGAGACGTTTGACTAACCGTTCGCTAACCAGGTTGAGCTGTGATCCTGAATCGAGAATTGCTCTGCATTGTATTTCTTTTTCATTCGTTCTAACTTTGATCAGTGCCGTACTAAGAAGTACATAGCTGTTAGAATTGCAATGTTTAGATGTAGCAAGCGACGTGGCTTCCTGATTCATCTGTAAACTGGTTTTGTCTGTTGGTACGCGATCCATATTTTTTGTTGATGACTTGTTGATCTGTTCCACATGCTCTAGATGCAACAAAGTGTTGTGTTTTTTAGAACATTTCATGCAACTTCCTCGCATGCAATTTTTTGCGCTATGACCAGGTTTTAAACAGTTAACGCAATAGTTTTGTTTTTGAATGAGTTGGAGGCGAGCTGATGGTGATAGCTGGAGAAACCTTTTACATGAAAATAATGGGTGCCCGGTGTTCTTACATATGATACAGGAACCGCTGTGTTGGCCTTCTGCTGTAATGGAATTGCACACCCTTGTCGTTGTAGTTAAATGTTTACCCTTTTCCGTTATTGCTTCCACTGACTGGAAATGCCTTTCCAAAAACTGTAGAAATTCTTTGACAGTTGGCACTTCTCGTGGGTTCAAAAGAGATTGTTCGTACCGAAGACGTGTAGCTTGGTCTAGCCTTCTTAATAGCAAGTGTAGCAGAAGTGGATCCCAGGATGACGTATCTATTTGAAGATTTTTTAATGATAAAAGGCACTCCTGTGTTCTGTCATGTAGTAACTTGTAGTTATCAAATGTGGTTTTACCTGGAGCATCTACCAGTTCGTGCACTAGCTTACTGACTAGTAGTCTTTTGTTGTTATATCGATCGGTTACTACGGCCCAAGCTGCGTCGAAATTTTCTCCGGTAGCCGTGAAGTGCTTGATTAGATTTGCAGCTTCTCCTACCACATGTGTTTTTAGATACCAGATTTTTTGAACACTAGGTATTGGCTGCATAACTATCAAGGATGAAAACAAGTCATGAAACTCTTTCCATTTCAAGTAATTTCCATCAAACTTCGGTAGCGTTATTTTGGGAATTGGTACAGTTAGATGCCCATTGTTATTTTCCGAATGGCAAGGACTTGATGAATTGCTGGTGAAATCTTTAATAGTTTCTCGCAATTTCATTTCTAGTTGAATGTATCGCTCCATGTTGTAGCCCTGACTCACCGGATCGTCACTCATTCCCGCTATATTGTAATGTAGCTCTTCAATATTTGCCCATAGTCTGTGGGCAACTTGGGTTTCCTGATTTGTGAAACCATTAGTTAATAAACGTTCTAGCGATGCCATAATGGCAGCTTGTCGGCGCATACTCTTAACGAGTTCATTATTGCAACTGGCTGTTGCCTCACAATGCTTAGTTATTTGCTGGCTGATGGGCTGTTTCCTTGATTCAGCTGGAGCTACTTTTAGTATTCCTTGTTCAAATAGCTCTTTGTATTGATGCACGACGTCCATTATTGCCTGGTAGTAGTCCTCACTAAAATATTTATGTTCCAGCGGTAAATCTTCCAGCAATCGGATTTGGTTGTCGGTCACCTCGAAGTTCGACCATTCCTCGTCCAGTCTTCTTAACCGTTCTTGGAAATAGCTAGTGGACTCCTTTCTCGATGAAGGGTCCTTTTTAAAGTTGCGGATTATTGTTTCAATCCGTTCTCCGGTCAATTTTTGCCTGTTGACCAGTTCTTCAAACGAAGCCATGATTAAATAGTGTCCTGTTGCGGATTCAATCGATTACTGTCCTGCACTTGTTACAGGATCACGTCGGGGTCACCAAAATGTTTGTGTTGTTTTGTGGTTTCTTACAAGCACATGTAGCCTGAAGAAATTGTATGGTTTTGATGTCCTCTCAAGCACTTTAACCTGGAGGAAGAGCTCTAAGAAAACAATTCGTTTACTGTCTTAATAAAACTCCGATTGTAAACGTTATTTGACTTTCTTTTATACAAATTAATTAAAGTAAAAACTGCTTATCTATTAAATTGTGTAAAAACTGCTAGTTTAACAGTGACCTATATTTATTTCAGAAACTAAAATGCTAACTTAAATGTTTATAATTGTGCATACGGTTATTGACATTTATTTGTGCATAGCGAATGAAAATAATATTGACCTAATTTAACACATTGAGCATTGTTTATCAGCAACTAAATCATAAGTAAATAAAATATTAAATTACAATAAATAATTTACATGAACAGTTAATTTGTTTGGGCTTAAGTTCGAATCTGCATGACTGCAAATGATTTTTTATTATTTTATTAATAAATGAATTTGTTCAAATTCTATTTATTATTTTTTATATTAAGATTGGAATATTAAGAATATTTTCAATAATCATCAAACCAGCAGAACGGATCAGTACTGATTTCGAGGCCGCTACGCCATCTCATCAGCGTTCTTTGTTCAATTTTTCCACTTTTGCAAGTGGTGCTAGTTAGTAGGAATATCAACTATTTAACCAATATTTTAACGAAAATTTAATATGAGAAGTTATCACATTCATATTTTTAAGTTATTACCTTTTTGGTTAGTACGAAATTCCCCAACCCTGACGATCCGTTCTGCTGGTTTGATGATTATTGAAAATATTCTTAATATTCCAATCTTAAAAAAAAATAATAAATAGAATTTGAACAAATTCATTTATTAATAAAATAATAAAAAATCATTTGCAGTCATGCAGATTCGAACTTAAGCCCAAAAAAATTAACAATTTAAAATTTTTTATAACTCGACTTATTCGTTTTAGACGCTCAGAAATATTTTTGTCCTGTTTATTTTTTCTTCTTGCAGTTAAAAATTTTATTTTAAGTTTATTAAAGAAACTAACTCCGTTGACATCCATGGACAAATTTCATGACGAATGTTTAAATCACAGAATACGCACAGAATACCCAAAAGTGACAGTTCAATTTGGCCAAAATCAGCTTTTTTTATTACGATTGTGTAAACGAGTACAAAAGATATAATAGCGGGCCGTTATATGTATGTTAGAAGGAATAGCTATACATATCCATGTCTGAACACATGTTTTACAATTTCAAACAAACAATGGTGGTTGAAAACACAGAATAGCCTATGGTTGAAAATAAAACAAAAATGTTTCTTTTGGACAAAATATGGGAAATAATTAATACAAAAATGTGTTAAGTGTTTTAAAAATATATTAAACTGTTCCTTAACAGTAAACAAAGATACTAAAACATCTAAATAGTGGATGACGGTCAATGCTGTTAAGAAATCAACATAAAAATGTTCCCCGATTCCCAAAGACTTGGAATTTGACCATATTAATATTGTTTCTAATTTGTAGAAATTTGAGTGCTCGAAAAAATAATTAAAAACCTTAAACACCAAAGACAATGATAATCGTTGCAATGACCACCACTTACTCAGGTTGAATATATGTATGAAATCGGGCTTACATGTAGAAGTTGCAGGTACAACTAAGGATCCCAATGGTGATTGGAAATGAGACAAACATTTTGTTTTTGTGGGCAAACGTAAAATATTTAATAAAGTTTTGTGTTTAGTGCATGCAAATGGGTGGTTAAGGCAGCTGAATGAACTTGTCAGAACAAAAAATCAATTCCAAATCGGAGATAAAACTAAAATTGATTAAAAAGTAATTATTTAACTGCGTATTAGTGAACTAAAAGGATTGAATTTATAAAAGTAAGAGTTTATAAAAATGTAAGTATTTTACTTTATTATTAGTTTATTACAATTTAAAAATATAAATAAAAATTAGTATATCTCTTTCAGATTCACGGTACAGACAAAGAATTTGCTGATGCAAAATTGTTCTTGGAGTCATCTTCAGCGATGGACTAATTGTGATGATTTCTGAACCGACATGCTTGAATGGAGAATAGCAAAGTGTGGAGCAATGGTAATCTGATAACAATATAAGGTGTTAAAAGATAACGTAGCAGAAAAGTTATACGTGGTGGCTATGATTTAGATGACTCCAATATTGGATTTCATAATTAATTAATTTGCAGGATACTATAGAAGTGGTTTGTTTATTGTATGGTTAAGTAAATAAAGGGTCCGCCATCTAACGTTTTTTTTCAACTAGTGCTTATTTCGTGAATGGTAACACTTAGCTCATGTCTGATTTGACAGATAATTAGTTTCATCCTTCCGCTGAACGAATATGGTTGACCATCCCATGCGTTTTCGCTTCGCTAAGTGGGCCTGCGATCGACTTACAGAAGATGCCGATTTTTCCAAAAAATTTATCTTTTCAGATGAAGCTCATTTTGATCTTGGCGGGTATATAAACAAGCTGTTGGCTGAAGTAGTAGAACACGAGACTATGAAGCGGAGGGTCGTGAGTTCGAGCCTGCGCTGAGTCATGAAATATTGTGTTGAATTCTTCTGATCTGCATTAGTGCGTGGTTATGTTAGTTGTTGCCAGCCTGTTTCAATGATGAAGGCATAGTCACTGGTCACTGAACATAATTAGCGGCGACTGACACTATCATGTACTAAAAAGCAGTGTAACAACACCCACCTTCGTCGGCCCTGTAGCAAAAATTAGCCGGCGAAGTAAAAGGTTGAAATAGCTACAAAAAAAAAAAAAACTGTCTATCTTCTCATCTGTCCCCTTAATACTATCCCCTCGTTTTCAGTTCCGCCGCAATGCATTGCATATGTAGGGGTCATCCCCTGAGTGCTGGTCCTACTCCTAAAAAAAAAGCAAAATTGTCGCATTTGGGGCACAGAAAACCCGCACGCATATATTGAAAAGCCGACGCACCCAAAACGAGTCACTGTTTGGTGCAGATTTTGGTCCGAAAGCGTAATTGGGCCATTTTTCTTCGAAAATGAGCAAGAAGTGGCCGTTACAGTTAATGGCGATCGTTATCGGGCCATGTTGAATGAATTTTTGTTCACGAAAATTGAAGAGGAGGATACTGGCAACACTTGGTTTCAACAGGACGGCGCTATGTGCCACACAGCCGAAGCTACACTTGATGTTTTGCGCCCTGTTTTTGAAGATCGCATTATCAGCCGCAGAGCTGATGTCGTTGGGCCACCTCGGAGCTGCGATTTGACACTGTTGAACTATTATTTGTGGGGTGCCTTCAAAGATAACTGTTACACCGACAAGCCAGAGACAATTGACGCTTTATAGAACAATATTTGTGAAGCCATTGGTGAAATACAGCTGCACACAATCGATAATGTGCTTAAAAATTGAACCGATCGTGTAGGCTCCTGCATGGCCAGCCGAGGCAGCCATTTGAATGAAAATATTTTCCATTATTAACTGGAAGGATTGTACTTTCAAATAAAAAAAGAAATTTGAGAAAATATTCAGTTTTTTTATAGCATTTTCATTTTGGCGGACCCTGTATGTCATATGAAGTGAATATGAAATTGTGAAAGATGCCTCCTAATACCAGTGGTAAATCTGGCAAAGTGGAACGACGTAAGCGCATGGAAAGTTATGGCATCTTCATTTACAAAGTTGTGATAAAAGTACATCCGGATACTGGCATCTCATTGAAGGCCATGAATATTATGAATAGTTTTATTAATGATATTTTTGAGCGCATTGTTGCATCAGCTTCACGTTTATCTCATTACAACAAGCGTTCAACAATTATCAGTCGTGAAATTCAATTTGCTGTCCGTCTACTGTTGCCTGGTGAATTGGCTAAGCATGCTGTCAGTGAAGATACTAAAGGCGTAACCAAATATACCACCAGTTCCAAGTAAATGCCAATGAATGTTTATTTTAACAAAATACCAGAAATAAAAGACAAGCAGCCCTTTTCAGGGCTACAGAATGAATTTCAAAAAGAGGTAGCCGATTTTGTGTCTACAAATAATAAAAAAATTTATATTGTGAAATGTTTTATTTCAAAGTGTCTTTAAATTGAGCTCTTTTTTAAAATATATTGTAGCCCTTAAATGGGTTTTCTTTATTTCGATTGTCGAAAAATAGTTTAAATTGAAGCAGAAGCAATTTATTTGTTTCATGCGGTCTTCTTCGCTGTTGGTTCTTTTGTAAGGGTTATCTTTTTCGGTTTCGCTGCTATAGAACTTTTAGCTTTAGGTGCTCTTGGTTTGGTTGCTGGTATCTTTTTGGTTTTTGCTTTAATGGTGACAGTCTTTCTGATAGGGTTGCTTTTCGAAGGTGAATACCGATTTTAATTGGATATTCACCTTCTTCAACACCAGTCCGGCTTCTGATGAAACGAATGATACAAATTTTGCAACGCATTCATGAGTGTAGATTTTTTATATATAATGTGCACAATTGACTCACCTGGCCGGATATTTAGGAAATAGGTGTAGCCTCAGTCCTTCCTTGCATCCCATTACGCATTACGGCTCCTGGAAGACATTAGAATTATAAGTTTTATAAAAATTTATATTCACAATTTTTACTTACATTTTGTTGCTGGTACCACTATTTTGTAGCTGATTTTATTGTTCTTCTGTGCTTTGGTTTATCTTCGCACAGTGTTGGTAATCAGTGGATGAATCTATAGATGATATTTCATCCATAAATTACCATCCATAATTTAACAATTTGCGCCAATAAATTTTATTTTAACGTAAACAAAAATGAAATGTCATTTTACTCAAAGTATATCTATATCAAGTATATGCAAGAGCCCAGCTGACTAAATTTTTTTCGTTTTTAGCTGAACGTATGTATGTCATAATTTGTTTACTTTTGTAGCGATCCATATTTGTTTATTCCGTTGAAAAAAGAATTTTGTACAATGGCGAAAAACATTATTAATTCAACAAAAGTAGCAAAAAAGATTGTTGTGGTAAAAATTTTTGTGAAAAAGTGTATTGTTTAAGAAAATTAACAAAAAGAAATTGTTTTAAAAAAGTTCTATGCGAAAAGTATTAAAATTTTTGGAAATAATTGTGAACAAAATATCTATATTATAAAATAAAATTTCTGACATAAGATTTGAATTTTACACAAACAAAATGTACGGTGGTGTTTGTAATTTTATGTAATTGTACTCTTGCGACTACTTGATGTAGATATACTATGATTTTACTACGATGAAATAAAAGAGATAGCTAAAAAAGGAATTTACCATCCTTCTCGCAACATCGTAATAACCGACATCTCTGTATTATACATAAATAACGTCTCTGTATTTTAGTTGTCGTGTGTAGTTATTTGTCTATGGTTTAAATCTTTTGTTGTTGATATAGAGCTTTCTCTCGCTGCTAAAGTAAGAGTTGTAACCAAGAATGATAAAATAAAGATTACGCCAACAAGCTGAAATAAAAATACTTTTCTGCGCATGATGGAATTATGACGTCACTCAACATGTGTTCTGATTGGCTAATAAAATTCAGTTGGAGAACTATTATGTTATTGTAAAAACAGGACAGTGGGGCAAATTGGGATTTTTCAAATTAAATTTGTTTGATAATAAACAATTTTAAAAAATTATTATACTTTCCACTTCTTTTATTTGAAATTGTTCATCTATAGCTATTTTATATAAATATTGAACCCAAGTGCTAATTATTTTTCTTTTTCCCCATTCAAAACAAATTTTTTTTCCTTGCGAAATATCAGTCATAACTTCCTTTGAGCTTTATCTCTTGGAAAACTATAAACTAACACAGCGTTTTGAAAAGAAAAAAAATTTTGATAACAATATAAAATTTTAACACAATTATTTCTCACTTGCTGTTTTGCTGTTACTTTGTTTGCAATTGCCCACTGCACATTTCATGCTTGCTCTTTTTGTTCTCTTTTCCCTTTAATTTAGGTTTTTTGTTTACAGTTTATGAGCTTTAAAAATCAAGTTTTAACCGTACGATTCATAACTAGCAAAACTCCTTTAATTTCATAAGCAGGTACCCGGGTACCCGAAGTAGGTTGTTTTGCGTTTATTGAAATAAAATAATATTTTCCTGTAAATATTTTTGTTGTTGATTATATTTTGCGTTCTCAACTGTACAAATTTGATATTTGGAAAAAAACTGGTTTCTGTTCGTATATAAGTACCTAAAGCGACACAAGTAGGCAGAAACTGGTTTTATGTAAGGGTTGTTTATTTGCTTATTTTGCTTATTTTCGGTACCTACTTGCTTAATTGTTTTTGAATTAGATAGCAGATGTTCATTTGTGTCGTAAAATTGAAATATTTCATTTGCTTCGCCAGTCTGTGTTGAATATTTGAACAGTGAAGTTGGTGAAAAATGAGCCGCAACGACCGATATTTGTCTACAAGGGAATACTGGAATTTGAGTGATGAAGCAAGAAGCACATATATTCAAAGTTTATTTGAGGAAGCAACTCAAGATGAGGATCTTGAAGTGGACCCTGTGGAAGACCAAAATGAAGGAAATGTGTCCTATACTGGCGAAGTTTCGGAATCAGAGAATGAAGATTTGAATGTTGACAACGCAAACGAAATTGCAGCTGCTATTGACGCACCAGAGGAAATTTTCTTTGATGATGAAAGTGAAGATGATGATATGCAAGAAGATGCACCAACAACAAACCCAGCAGACTACATGACTGCACGTGACGGCACACAATGGCAGCGAACACCACGTAGTTGCCAACAAGTGAGAAGCCACAATATATTCAGAGACCGCTGTGGTCCAGCGCGGAATACTGAAAATATGACGCCTTTTCAGTGTTTCAAATCATACCTCACAGTGGAAATGGTGGATATAATAGTGCGCCACACAAATAGAAAAGCGCATGCTACATATAATGCGTACAATGAAGCGAATCCCAATAGACGTCAGTTGAAGTGGAAAGACACGACAATCAACGAAATTTATGTGTTCATTGGAATGATTTTGATGGCTGGCACAAATCATTCTAATGACGAAAACGCAAGAGATTTGTGGACGTCACAGGCTCACACAATATTACGCGCCACCATGGGAATAAACAGGTTTTTCGATTTGCTGCGTTTTATGCGGTTTGACGACGCCAGAACACGGGTAGAGCGGCAGCGTCAAGACAAAGCGGTGCCTATTCGCGATATTTGGATAATGCTCAATGCAAATCTTGCCAGATATTATGTACCATCAGAATATTTGACCATTGATGAACAATTATATCCATACCGTGGTAGAACCAAATTCACCCAATATATACCCTCGAAGCCAGCAAAATATGGCATAAAAGTATGGTGGATTTGCGATGCCAAAAACTCATATCCACTTCATGGCCAAATATGTACTGGCAAACAAGAAACTGGTCGTGAAGTTGGTGTTGGCGAAAGAGTGGTGAGAGATTTAGTTGGGCCATACTACGGTAGCGGACGAAATATAACAAAGGATAATTTTTTTACGACGCTGCCGTTGGCTAGGCAACTAAAAGTAGAAAAGCTCAGCATTGTGGGTACACTCCGCCGAAACAAAGCTTACATCCCTGCGGAGATGAAAGAAGACAAAAAAAAAACGTCGGTTCAAGTTTATTTGGCTTCTACGACAACGTAACACTGCTCTCATATAAGCAGCGGAAGTCCAACTCGGTCATCCTTCTTTCTAGTATGCATGATGATGCACAAATTGACGAGAATGGGAAACCAGAAATTATAAATTTTTATAACCAAACAAAAGGTGGGGTGGACGTAATGGACCAAACGCTCCAAGAATACACGACCCAGCGACAAACAAGAAGATGGCCGATGGCATTTTTCTATAACATCATTGATGTGAGCGCATTTGCATCACACATCATATATTATGGAAATAATCCAACTGCACGATACACCACGACGTGCAAGAAGAATTTCCTGCGTCAACTGGCAGAAAACCTGTGCATTCCTGTTATAAAAAATAGAATTTCAAATGTGCAAAGCGTGCGCCAATTTTCAACAAAAAATGCAATTGAAAGCATCATCGGAAGGCCGTTGGAGAATGTGCTTTGTGCTGCAGGTCCGTCAACATCTCCGTCAGCACGACAAAGGGGCAGAAAAGTACATACGGGCGTGTGCTACATGTGCAACCTTCTTCCAAATAAGCGCAGAAGAAAAACTAGAAAAATTGCAGCATATGTAGCACGCCGATATGCGATGAGCACGCCATAACAATTACTAAATGCTACAATTGCCACAATAACAACGATAGTGATTCGGATGAATTATAATATAATATAATATATATAAAATATGATAAAATAAATAAAAAAGACATTTATTTCCAATAAAAGCAACACAAAAAAAACGTTTTTTCATTTACATGTCAGGGATTTACATAGGAATTGCATTAGGGTACCCGGGGACCCGGTTGTGTGTTTATGGGGGTAAAACATTTAAAATCATTTTTTAAAGAAAATATTGAAAATATTTTGAATTTTTTCGTATTTAAATCTTAGTTTAGCCAAAATCTCTCATGATTCGGAGTTTTATGTCCATATCTCAAAAATTATAGGCACAGCAGCACTTTAAAGTCAAAAAAGGTACACGGGTACCCGGTTATGAATCGTAGGGTTAATAAGTTTTTTACACTTTAAGTTATTTAATAACTGTTTTAATATATTTATTTTAAATTATTACACAATTTTTTATAAAATATAACACAACGATTTCATTTGCTTGTTGGAAATCTCTCTGAGTAAATTGTGTGAAGAGTTGCCAAATATAGCATAAGATATTAATTTTGTACGAGAAAGTATTAGTTTTGCATATAATAAACAATTGGCAATCTCTTCGAGGGAACAAATACGTCATCAAACGGTAAATCATGCGCAAGGCGTAATCTTTATTTTATCATTCTTGGTTGTAACCAGGTTGTCACATTGATCTGACACAAACAAGTTTTCGTCTAAATAAGATCCAAATTTTCTGTAGTCTATCCAACTTTTTATTGTAGTAACAGTTTCTCGATGATTAAAATTAATATTAAAACCACAAAATATAATATTATGATCAGACGGTGTATTTTGAATTGAGTTTACTGAGACAAGATTAGAAATATTACTAAACACACAGTCAATACATGACTCACTTTCAGGTCTTGTTACAAGGTTGTGACAAGAAATAAAATTAAACTCAGAAAAAATGTCTTTGAGTGATTGGCTGGAGTTGTTTTCGTACATTAAATCAATATTGTAATCACCAATAAAAACACATGGGGAATGAACTTCCACTAGTACATTTTTTACCATATCAAAAACAAATTCAAATCACATTTTTGTGACCGATACAGCGATGTGATTATTACGGGTTTGTTATTAATTTTAACATCTGGCATCGATATACAAATTAATTACAAAAAATTCTTACTTTTAGAAACAACTGCTTTGTTTCTTATTTGCTGGGCAACATAAACTGTTGTTCCACCATAATTATCTTTTCTGCAACAATGCTTCGCATTATATCCGTTAATCGAGTACAAACTAACATGCTTCCTATCAAACCACGTCTCCTGAACCGCAATAATCTCGGGCAATACAGACAGTTTAGCTATTGCTCATTTGAACTTATTAAATTTATCGATAGATGAAATACTTCTTGCATTTATTGATAAAACATTAAAAGAGTTTGAATTGTATACATTTATGTATGTACTAAAAGAATTTAAATTATAAAAATACTTAGTATTCATATTGAGAAAAAAAATTATATACATATATAAAAAATTAAAACATTTGGTAATATACCTAAAATTTTATTTAATTTAGCGACTCAAATTGAGAATTATCATCATCTTCATCATCATTAGAACTATCAATATTGGCAGCATCCAAAATATTACGCTTAGCTCCACGAGCAACCGACTTGTACAGCAAAGCATCTACATCGTGCTTCGTTTTTAGGGAAATTTGTCTTGATTTTTCATCTTTTTTAGCATAAACATTATCTCCTTTGATATAAACAAATATAAATCCAATTTCTTTTAACGATTTTGAATGGTTGAACAGCTCTAATGACTCTTTACAAAGAAAATCATTCACACAAACTTCTTTTAGATCATCCATTTCTTTCATCTTAGACTTTTTTTCATAAAAATTTGCTTGGTTTTCTTGTTGATAACTTTCACAACTAAAGATTTTTTTCATTTTGTTTTTATTTTTTTCATTTTGTTTTTATTTCTTTCATCTTAGACTTTTTTTCATAAAAATTTGCTTGGTTTTCTTGTTGATAACTTTCACAACTAAAGATTTTTTTCATTTTGTTTTTAAGGTCAAACAGACTCAGCGATTACTTATAGATTATACACACGCGGTGTTGCCTTTATCACCAACTTCAACTCCACCAATCATTGCCACATTGCATTACAGCTACCTCGGCAAGTAATAGCCTTCCTAACTCTACACTCGCAGTATATGCAACCCCTACAGCATTTGCTCGTCGCTCAACATCGACCGCTCCAGGTCTCCAACGACATAGTTACGCCGCCGCAAGCGCATTATTGCGCCGTTAAGTGCAATGGGTTCAGCCACTCTGTACCCTTATACAATACAATAAACGACAAAGCCGGCCTTTATGCAGCAGCGTTTCTTAAACAAAACGAGCTCACTATGTGCAACAAACGTGAAAAGTGATTCTGGAAGGTAAAAATTATTGAAGCTGCAACTTTTAGAGGATGAAAAGACCATGCAACAAGAATATTTGGAACATATATATAAAATATTATTGCAAAGCGATATGCAAAAATAATTCAACTGGTCAAACCACAGAACGTATGCCAACAACACTCGGCACCGAAAATAGTCAAGGTATATTTAATGTACAAAATGTTTACCCCACGGCTTCACAAATGGCAGCCCACCGCTTAATACCTAGTAAACTCCCGTGTTTTAATGGTGACCCGGAAGATTGGCCAATGTTCATAAATAGACAACCACTTCAATTGCCGGATTTTCTAATGCCGAAAACCTCATGCGACTTCAGCATTGCTTAAAAGGTAAAGCAAGTGAACTAGTGAAAAGTAAGTTGATGTTGCCTGCACTCGTGCCGGATACGCACTATACGACTCTGTTTTGGCCGACCAGAACACATTCTGGACCCTGTAATATATAAAGCAAAAACGAAAAGAATTTGCATAAATGTGCAAAACATATGTGCGAAAATAGGGTTATGTGGGGCTGTATTCACACCTAAACAATCCGATTTTGGTGAAAGAGCTCCTCGATAAGCTGCCGAACCATCACAAACTTAGTTGGGAAATGTGTCAAAAGGACGAAAGAGTCCCCATCGTAAAATTATTTAGCACATGGCTTTATCAAATTGCTGAAGCCGCTAGTCAAATGTTTACGCCTGTTTTTGGTAAAGGCAACGCGTGTTTAAACACTCACGTGCAAGTCAGACCAAATGTAAGCAAGATGTGTGTCGTCTGCAAAACGGCCTGTCATAATATTCATCAGTGTGGAAAATTTAAAGACTTAACAGTAAATCAAAAATGGGATGTTGTAAAATCTTAGCACTTATGCCGTCAGTGTCTAAACCAGCACAAGGGAGATGCCACAAGAACCAGGTATGTGGAGTATCCGGATGTAAATTTAAGCATCACCCGTTGCTACACAAAGCGGTAAGAGATCAACCGACGTCAGAAACTGTAGGTGAACATGAGTTTAGTAATACACAACAAAACGCACAACTAAACGCTCATCATAGCGAATACAACACCTTTTTTCGTATTTTGCCAATACGCGTTCATTTAGATAGTACTGTTGTTAACACATTTGCCTTTTTAGACGAAGGGTCATGTGTGACCTTAGTGGATGAAAGAATTTTTGATAGTTTGCCAATCAAGGGCGTCCCCGAATCGTTGTGTCTACAGTGGACAAGTGATACCACACGGATAGAAAATGGGTCAGACAAAACCTCACTCACTGTTTCCGGCGCCAACAACAATACGAAATTTGCGCTTTCAAATGTTTATACGGTAAAAAAACCTGGATCTACCATTTCAGTCACTCGACATGTCGGAGATGGTTAAAATATACCCACATCTACAACATCTGCCAATACAATCCTACGAAAGAGCAAAACCACTAATTTTAATTGGTGCGAACAATTGGAAACTGGCGGTTCCAATAAAAATACGTGAAGATGGCTGGCAACAACCAATAGTCACTAAAACCCGAATAGGATGGATATTACAAGGCGGTAAATCAGGTGATTCAAAGCAGCATATGCTAAATATCCATTCGTGTGTACGCCGGAAGTGCGACGAAGAACTTCACAAGTTGGTAAAAAATTTCTTCAACGCAGAGAAGCCTAAATTGAATATTATAGATTCTAAAATTGATTCTGAGGCAATTGAAATATTAAAATCAACATGCAAACAGACGGACGGA
Organism: Linnaemya tessellans; assembly: GCA_951800035.1. Classification (NCBI taxonomy): domain Eukaryota; kingdom Metazoa; phylum Arthropoda; class Insecta; order Diptera; family Tachinidae; genus Linnaemya; species Linnaemya tessellans. The sequence continues at coordinate 30,151,680 of OX637537.1, forward strand.
CGTTATGAGGTTGGTTTAATTTGGAAAAATGCGAATGTCCAAAAACCTGAAAGTTACGATAACGCATTACGTAGAATATTATGTTTGCATAAAAGAAATCGCAAAAGACACTTCGCTTCGACAGAAGATGAAGTCTCAAATTGACAATCTACTGCAAAAAGGGTACGCCACCAAAATTTCTTCAGAGCCGATGCCGGCCGAAACAAACAAGTTATGGTACCTACCAATTTTCATAATGTTGAACCCGAATAAGCCAGATAAAATCCGCTTGGTATGGGACCCAGCGGCGCAGTCAGGTGGTGCCTCTTTGAATGATTTCCTGCTAAGTGGCCCTGATTTACTCACCCCCCTTATAGACGTTCTTCTGGCTTTCCGAATAGGCAAAATTGCAATTTGTGGAGACATCGCAGAGATGTTCCAGAGAATAAATGTGCGGGAAAATGATATGCACGCCCAGCGTTTCCTATGGTGGGATAAAGGTGACGCATCATATAAGCCAAGCAAATTTGTTATGCGTGTACTTACGTTCGGGTTAAACTGCACACGTTTTATCGCTCACTACGTGCGAAACGTAAACGCAGAAAAATTTTGTTTTTACTACCCACTTGCAGTCGAATCGATTCAAAAACACCACTACGTCGATGATTTTATTGACAGCGAAGACACCGAAGTGGGAGCAGTCACTTTAGCAAAACAAGTTTCAAAAGTTCTCGCTAGCGCTGGTTGCCATATACGCAATTGGGCGTCAAATTCTGCAGAGGTTTTAAGTCAGCTGTCCAACACATCATGGTATGTATTGCAACCCAATTCATGATGTTTTTATATATGTTTGTAGGTTCGTGCGTCTCCCTCGTAATGTAATTGAGGAGGATATCATTACAACTAAACGAGAGTGCCAACAAGTCATGATGTCTATGTTTGACCCGTTAGGGTTTTTATCTTGCTATACGATAAAAACCCTAACCCTAAAATTTTTCTGCAAGACGTTTGGTGGTCAAGCATTGGTAGGGACGACAAACTCAACGAAAACCTATGTTTGAAAGGGCGTCTATAGAAATCAACGATCCCCCTAATAAAATAAGTCAAAATTAAACGATGCTATTCTCTTGAGCTCTGTGTCGCAGATAAGGTCGAGTTGCACACATTTGTTGATGCGGGCGAACATGATTATTCCACCGTTTGCTACCTTCTTGTGAAAAGGGACAAAAATATTGAATGGAATTACAGGCTGCACTTATCGGTACAAGGCTTGCAAATAAGGTCAAACAGACTCAGCGATTACTTATAGATTATACATATTGGTGGTGAGACTCCAAAACGGTGCTCCAATGGCTTCGCATGAACCCAAGAAACTTACTCCAATTCGTTATGCATGTGTAGGTAAAATTTTGGAGTACTCAAACCTTAATGAATGGAGATGGGTGCCAACTAAGCTGAAGCCAGCAGATTTTACTACCAAAATCGCCCATAAGAGAGATATGACTTTATGGTTCAATGGTCCTGAATTTTTACGTCATGAGCCATGCCATTGGCCACAGTGTGAGGATCTAGGTCCAATAGTAACATCCGAAGTGAGGCGTCACGTACTGGTAGATATTGAATAAAACATTTGCAAGTGGCAGCCATTTAGACACTGAGTATTTTCCAAATTGGAGGAGACTGTATCATGCAGTTGCAACGTTTATTTTGTACGTGGTAAAACTGAGAAAAGTGAAGTACAATTCTACTAATTTGTATGGTGTCAGTTACGAAATGATTCAACAGGTGCAGCGTTATCTTTTTAAAATGGCACAGCAAAGTTTACCGGTTAACACACTATTTGGACGAATGTGAAATCATAAGATCTCGCAGCAGAATTGAACAACCCAACAATCACGATAATGCAATAGTGCTCCCGAACGACCATCATGTGACATTATTAATAGTGCGCTATTTTCATGAGACCTTTCACCACAAATTCCACGAGGCTGTTATCAACAAAATAAAAGCCCAATTCCACATTTTTTATTTACGTGTGTTATATAAAAGAGTTCGTGCGTCATATCAAAGGTGCAAAAACGATTCATCCAAGCCAAAAGCGCCTCAAATGTCCCCCTTACCAGCAGCTCGGTTAGGAGTATTTCAACGCCCCTTTTCGTTTGTCGGCATTGACTTTTTTGGTCCCTTTCTCATACGTAGGCGAGAAAAACGGTGGGGGAATGGTATTCACTTGTCTAACCATACGCGCTATTCATATCGAAGTCGCACACAACCTAGACACCAGTTCATGGATTTTGTGCATACGCAATTTTGTGGCCCGACGTGGCGTGCCTCGTGAAATCTACACTGATAACGGCACGAATTTCAAAGGTGCTGAAAAAATACTGAGCGACGAAGTAAAACAAATAAATTTTCCGAACGTATCATCAACATTTGATAAAACAAAATGGCACCATATATGGGCGGAATATGGGAGAGGCTAATTAGATCAGATTATATTAGAAGATGTTCTATATTCATTGTACCCCAGCGCGAATTTCAACGAAGAAACGTTTAAAAGCGCAATGTGTGAAAAAGAGTCGATTGTAAACTCCCGGCCTTTAACATTCGTCTCAGTGGAAAACGAAGATGATGACGCACTTACGCCGAACCACCTGCTGCTCGGATCTTGCGATGGCTACATGCCACTAAACAAGGAACCAAGGGAGATTTACGGCAACGGTGGCAACAAACAAAATTATTTGCTGACCACTTCTGGAAACGCTGGCTAACACAATATGTTCCGATCATATCCCGTAGGACTAAATGGTTTGAGAAAGTACCACAAGTATCTATTGGTGCCATTGTCGTTGACGAGAACCTACCAAGAAGATGTTGGGCGAAAGGTAAAATTATTGACATGGTAGTCGCAAGAGATGGTCAAGTGCGCAGAGTAACAATAAAAACGCAGTTTGGAACAATGCAGAGACCCGTGACAAAGGTAACTGTGCTAAACGTCGGAGTTCACGAGTAAGCTCATAACCCTAACTCACTTACGGGTGGGGGAATGTTACCGCCGCCACACAGCAGATTAAAATGAAACAAGAACTTTTTATTGTACGCTAATGTATAATCGCACTTACCTCTTAAAAATCTTATTGAATGTTAAACATAAAATCTCATCATTGTACACATTTATCCTGGTTTTTGCCGTGATCACATACAAATATACACACGTATGAATGTTCAGATATACACATAACAAGTATATAATATTCAAAAATCTATTTGTGAACTATTTGAAAACTATCTATTTGTGAAATATTTAAAAATCTATTTGTGAAATATTTAAAAAATCTATTTGAAGAATATTTGGAAATTTATTCGAAAACTATTTGAACACTGCTTACACTTGTAAAATATATGAAATTAAATAAATAAAAATTATTTCTTAGTTCAATGAAACAAATAGCTCTTAAAATGTACATTTGCCGCTAAAGACAGTCAACAGTTAGTTTTATTGTACCAGGTTGTATTAGACTAAAGTAAAACTCTGCAGCAAGGAGAATATAAATTTTTCCTTGTGCCTTAAAATTGGCATCTGCTTAATGAATGTCCTTTGAAATTTTCCAATCAATTACGATTTGGCTGTGCTGGTATAATTGTTGGTAAATCAAAAGCTTCCAAATTAGTTGATAATATGACCTTTTTGTATTCTTCCAACACCGTCAATGGGCAGAGAGGTCTCTGTTGTTTTGAGTGATAATTTTTTTTATGAGCCTTTCCGTCACAATATTCACCTGTGAACCTGAATCTAGTACAGTCCTAAATTTGCCTGAAATACCATTTGCCGCCTTGATAATAACACCTGCAGTGGCTAAAATTACATCGCTCATTGAAGTCTTTGAGGTTATTGATGTGCCCTGGCGGCCCGCAGCAAGGCTGGATGATGACGCTGTTGCTGAAGTATTCTGATGATTTACATCTTTATTTTGTTGTAGAGTGCTTTCTTCTGATGGCTTTTTACATTTTTGGCTGTTACTCTTCTTTTCTAAATGAAGTAATGTGTTGTGTTTTTTGTACATTTTCTGCAGTTCCCTGAATTGCAGGTTTTTGAGCTATGATCATTACCAAAACAGTTGACACATAATCGTTGGAGTAGAACCCAGCGTAATTGTTCATCTTCGTATAATTGTAGAAATTTGCTACAATGGTGAAGTTTATGATTCTTGCTACTGTATAGTAAGCATGTGCTATTATAATTGGAAGTTATTAATGTTGAAACTGTTTTATATGATGGTTTTTCTTTTGGAGAAATTGCCTCCATTGATTGAAAATACAGTTCCAGGAAGGTTAAAAATTCAGTTATCGATGGTAGGTCCTTAGGTTTTGCTAACTGTATATACCTGATGTGTGTGTTTCTGTCGAGCTTTTTATTCAGTATTTGTATGAGAATTGCATCCCATGAAGATGTATCAATCCCCAAATTATTTAAAGCCAACAGACACAAGAATTCTTTCATTAATGTAACGTTCCTGTAGCATTTTCCAAGCAGTTCTATAATTTGCTTCGCCATTTTAGATAATGCAACAGGTGCTCCTCCATTTTGTGTTAGGGCAGCACCCCTTATTTGGTTTGCCTTAACAGAAAGATTGACCAACACTTTATTAATTTTATCGGATGTTGATTCATACAGACTCTGATTTAGCCCGTCGGATATTGGATCCGTTAGTATTCCATGAACTTATCATGAAGCGTCTCGATTTGATACCAGGACCTCTTTATTGTGTCTATTTTTAATACAAAATATTTCAGAGGTTGGTCCGCTGAAATTTCAATTCCTTCTAATAACCGATTGAATGCTGATAATTTGGTATTCAACCTTCGGCTATTCCCAGATGTATTGCTGCAGACATCACTTAAAGGTTCAACCGTGTTATTATGTTCTTCATGGATTAAAATCTTAGATGGTGGTTTCGTTGTTAGTCGAGTGGCTTTATTTTTGAATAACTCTATGTATTCTGAAGATAAACATTGGATTTTTGCGTAGTAATCCTTAAAAAAGTACTCAAGCTTCGTAGGTTCCGTGCAAATATCTCTAAGTTTGGAATCTGTTTCCTGAAACTGGCTCCACGATTCCTGGAGACGACGTAGTCGCTCTTCGAAATATTCAGCCTTCGTTTTTCTGTCTGCGGAATCCTTTTTAAAGTTCCGTATAATGTTCTGGATTGTTTCACCAGTTTCACTTTGAGAATATTAAGTGTTTTGATGAAGGCGAGGATGTTTGCTTCTGTGATCAAGGATGCGTGTTCCTTAACTAGGGGAAACCAAAATGTGTTTGGCGCCTTGACCAATGATATCCAAAAGGATGCGTGTTCCTTAATTAGGGTCACCAAAATTTTAATGATGAAAGGATTTAGTGTTATTCAATTCAAACATATAAATTTGAATTGACACTAAAATCCAAATGGTATTCCTTACAAGCACTTGAAACTTGAAGGAAGCCTTCAAATAGTATATAAAACATAGTTCTGATTACTACATATAATACGACTAAAAACATTTATTAATTTGTTTCTTTTATAAACATAATTTACTAAAGTTAATTAATAATAAATTGTTAATTTTTGGGCTTAAGTTCGAATCTGCATGACTGCAAATGATTTTTTATTATTTTATTAATAAATGAATTTGTTCAAATTCTATTCATTATTTTTTATATTAAGATTGGAATATTAAGAATATTTTCAATAATCATCAAACCAGCAGAACGGATCAGTACTGATTTCGAGGCCGCTACGCCATCTCATCAGCGTTCTTTGTTCAATTTTTCCACTTTTGCAAGTAGTGCTAGTTAGTAGGAATATCAACTATTTAACCAATATTTTAACGAAAATTGAATATGAGAAGTTATCACATTCATATTTTTAAGTTATTACCTTTTTTTGGTTAGTACGAAATTCCCCAACCCTGACGATTAATATTCCCAATATTCCATGTATCTCTTTTCTTAATCGTCAGGGTTGGGGGCATCGAATTTTCCACGTCCTGGCCGAATGCTTTTACAGAACTCAATTTTGCTAAATTGTTTAAAAAAATCATGACTTAAATAAGTTACGTCGTATGGTTCAGGTTTTTTTCTTGCAGCTTTACATATTTCAATATATTCGGCCGGAACATGGATATTTCTGTTCTTCATAGCTCGCTCTATAGTGGAGTGGACGCTATCGGCCTCCATTTATGTATGCCCAGTCTCTAAAATTTTTTGTTCTATAACAATTTTGTGTTTGGTTGCAGCGTTCAAAAGTGCGTTACTCATCACGTAATTACGGTTTTGATACCCACACCCATCACTAAAAAATATAAGCTTTACCTCATCATCTCTGTTAGTAATGCTGGGAAGAACTTTATTTTCAATGAAGTAACTCCATATGCTGGAAAATTCTTCGGCACAAACGCCCCCTTCAGCCTCGTTCCATAAAAAACAGTACCCTTTATTGTTAATAAGGTTGTAAAACACCAAGTTATGTACTTGTAATTTAGTTTTATAGTACAAGCTACTGACGTTGGACTTTGGAGCCATCAGTACTGCTTGAAGGTCAACTGTGAAGACATGTGACTGTTCAGATTTATCTTTATTTTTCTCGCTTCTTCTTTTCTCTCTTGGTGACAATTATATTTCTCATTTGATAGATTTCCGACTGAATAAAGAGCACATTTCTCGCATTGCTCTTTTTTCGGTGTAAACAAGCTAATATTTCTTTTCTCAAATTCTGAATAATACAATGATAGCGAAAGCGGTTGAACATTGTTAGTTGAGCACCAATCCGTAGCATACAAATCGAAAATCATTTTTTTAGAACGCCATTCTGGCAAAAGATATTTTTTTTTAGTCACAGATCGACAGTAGTGCGATTCCATCAGTGGAAGGCTGTCAAAAAATATATTTAAATTTTGTTTTCTTGGACAGATTTTTTTAACACTTTCAGTAGCATTCTTATTTGCAACCAAAGGCGTCTTCACCCAAGTAAGCACAGATCGCCTACCTATATTCAAGGTGTTTATGAAAAATGTTCTACACACCCGTACAGTCTCATTATTTAATTTCAAGTGATATTGCAAAGATCGGGATCTCCTAGAGACAGTAGGCTTTGTTCGATTGTGGAGTCGATGAGGATGTGTTGTGTTCACTAAGGTGTTTATATAAATTTTTTTTTTGGTTCCAATCCATTTTCCAAAAATTGGTAAACATTTCTTGTCTTTGAAGATCAGTAATTAATGGGCATTTCATGGCAGCGTTGTTTTTTTTCTGTGCGCACTTACATCTTGGCTTCATAGCCCGTGCTTCCTTTTTGTTTCTGTAGTTCCACGAACCACTTTCTTTTCGAGTACCCCAATAATTTTTGCCAATTTCCCTTCTTTTTTTATTTTTTGCCTGAAACCATGCATCATTTTTCACCTGAATTCTTTTCTTTCGCTTTTTATTTTTTATTGGCATATCACTGGAATTGTCAGAATCACTATGGAATCCATAGGGCACTAACCCAAAAACACCATCGTCTGGTTCTATCCCAAAATAATCATCGGATGGCTGAAGCAACTGGGCTGCATTGTTATTTATGTTCAAATTCATTATATTCTGTAATAATTTACTGTTATAAATCTTGTTTAATTTAATAATAATAACAATTTCTTACCTTTTTGTAAAAATGAAACAAATTAACTTTTTATTTTGTACAAACAATAATTAATTTAAAATTTTCTGTCACAGCACGTGCTTTTTTACAGCTGTGTACTTAGCACATTTATATATCATTGCCAACGTTAAGTAAAAACAATAAAAACTTAAATTTTTTTTTTCCAAAATATTATTTGGTGTTTATCTATCGAACTGCGTCTAAATCTTAGTTTTCATAAAAATGTACTTAGCACATTTGAATGTGTAGCTAACGATATTTGTTTGCTGCGCAAGCAGAATTTGTTTTTTTCTTGCTTTCCTATAACGCGTTATAGGGCAAGAGAAGCTTGATCATCTATGCTTTAAACGGAGATTCGCCACTACTTATTGCCAACTACTTTCCACTTATCGAGCTCGATAAAAACTATGTTTGTTCGATAGATATTACAAAAAAATACTATATTACTTGGTTGCAATATTGTAACTGACTCATATATAAATAACGTTTCTGCGCACACTCTTCATCAGTTTTCTCTGAACGTCAGTCCTGATTATAAAATAACTGAAGCAGCCGTAAACGTAATCTACTTACCTGTAAATACAAGATTAATAAATACACTTGTAGTGAAAGTGGTTGATCAAGACGGAAATCTTATTAATTTTCGAGGAGAAACAATTTCTAAAAGATTATATATAATAAAAACACCTTAAATAATAAAACAACATATACATCGTCATCAGTACTATCACCATTAACACAACAAACATCAACAAATATAGAAAATCGTATATATCAAACAATAGGAAATCGAATAACAAAATTTAGGATATAAATTAAGAAATAATTAATGAGAATGAGTGATCTAATTAACATATTAAATAAACCACAATTTGATAACTCAATTATTAGCTATACATGATATTTACAATCGATTAAGAATAATGATGAAATTCGGATATCAATTCAAAACCAAGATTTATATGTACTACCTAGCGAAAGCTATATATATCTACATTGATGGATATGCAAGAAAGGATGATTCAACAGTCTCAATATCTCTTAAGCGGCCCATCCATTACACAATATAATTGTATATATTAACCGTGATATTATTTCCATTTTGCCCTATATTATGCAATAAGTGGCACAATACTTTCAAATAAAATATGGCGTAATTTTCTTACAATAAAAAGTGAACATAACCTATAAGCAAAACAAAAGCATATTGCGAAGTTGCATTTATTAAAAGTTTTGGTTCAATTTAAAATAAATATATTTATTACCTATTAATTATAATTAAAAATGTTTAGCGATATGAGTGATGAAACCCTTTTTGTTTTATTTTACAATGTTGCCAATACATTTCACAATATATTGCACTTCTTTTGGTTTGTACAATAAAAATCAAAAGTCTTTTGATTTCTACCAATATATTGTGCCAACTTTGAATATGACATGCACATTCGCGATATGATTGTACAATACGAAAAATTGCACAGTTATATTGCAAGTGGGTGGGCCGCTTTAAGCTCCTAAATAACTGTATGACTTAACTTCTTGACGAAATTCGATATGAGTTAAATGCTGTAGAGATTGATCGTACACGTCAACTTGAGATTACAACTGATATAAAAAACTATATATCATTAAATCTGTCGGAGAGTGATGCATTAGTAAATGCAGGATGGTCACCCAATAATATTAACGATCTTACAATTTTTAGTGGATATTTAAATTTTTGTGTGCCATTAAAAATATTACTTGGATTTGCTGAAGATTTTAATAAATTAATAGTAAATTCTAAGCATGAATTAATGCTTCTACGTTCTAAAGACGATTTTCAGGTTATCAAGTCTATTATATCGACTGAAAAATGCCAACTATATATATTAAATATTACATGGAAAGAGCCTCATGTACAGCTTGCTGATGCCTACAAACTGCAGATGTTTAAAACAATCAACACTCGTCATCAATTAAATATATTATTTAGAAGTTGGAATATGTATTACTACCCTTCCCTCCCAGAAAGCATTAGGTTAGGCTAGGTTAGAGGGCCGTTGTCCCTGGCGGGACAATCCACTTGGGTCCATCAATTCGGTCCCTTTGTGATGCCCTTAAGCAGAGGAAATCCTAAGGGATGTCCTCCGCCGTTTCAAACCATCCTGTACCCCTGAGGAAGGATGATACCCCTGGAAGCTCCATATTTGCCAGGCTGTCTAAGTCTGACAGGAATCGGGAGCCCAGCGCCGCTGCCCTTACATTAGCAAGGGCAGGACACTGACACAGAAGATGGAGGACAGTTTCTTCCTCCTCTTCATCATTGCAGCTTCTGCAATAGTCGTTGTATATTAGACCCATCCTCCTCGCATTAGTCCCAAAGCTACAGTGTCCTGTCAGAACAGTCACCAGTTGACGCATGTGCGCCTTGTCAAACTTGAGAAGGTCGCGTGTTTTGCGCAAATCGTAATGGGGCCACGTGGCTCTTGCCACGAGACAGTTTGCCACGCTTTCCCACCTAAGTTGAGCTAGTTTGTATGATTCGCTTTGAATCAGAAACTTGCATCGCGCTAATGGAATGCCAGTGAAGTGACTGATCATTGAACTGTTCAATTCAGTCCCTTGTCTGGCAATCTCATCCCCAGTATGGTTGCCTGGACATCCAGAATGCCCCGGCACCCAAACCAGTGTCACCCTCTAATGTCTCGCTATCTCGTTGATAGACAGTCGGCATTCGACCACAGTTTTTGATGTACTGTACACACCACTAATAGCAGAGATGGCTGCCTTGCTATCGGTAACAATGAAGATATCATTCGATATCCTATAGTACCTTAGCCATCTCGCTGCCCAAGTAATAGCAGAGATTTCGGCTGGCAAGACTGTACAACCGTCCTGGAGCCGGAATGGAGATCTTACATTGAAGTTCTCCACATAGAAGCCTCCGCCCGTTCTTGTTCCCCTTTTGGATCCGTCAGTGAAAACTAACTGAATCCTCGCGAAAGGAAAGTCTGTCCACCTGTTCCCTGTCAAAGACAATGGAACGGAAAAGCCCACCAAAGAAGGGTCTTGGTACACAATAGTCAATGTTGGCATGGATTTCCGAGTGCTCTCTTAAAATCCTAGCATGCCCATAGTCAGTCTTAGTCCATGGACATACCGTATTCAACCTGACCGCAGAGAATAGAGCCAATTGTCTGGCCAGAATGTCAACCGGGAGCCAATTTAGCATTGCAAAAATTGCTCCCGTTGGCGTAGATCGTAGTGCGCTACGACCCGAAAGACTTTTTCAAAGGTCCTGCGATGAGCCTGCTTGTCCATCGCGTTCCACCATACCAATATCCCGTAAAAGAGTACTGGTTTAGTAACAGCCTCAAGGATCCAATTGATCCCCTTAGGGTTGATACCCCATTTGAGGCCTACTGCCCTTTTGCATGTATGTATAAATAGCCACTAAGGCCTTTTCCGCTCTCGCCTGTATGTTCTGATTCCATGATAGCTTACTATCCAGAATCACACCCAGGTGCTTAGTGGTTTTAGAAAGTTTCAAGGAGGTGCCGTTAAGCTTTGGGTGTGTAAAGCTATCGGTCCTGTACCTCCTAGTGAAGAGCACCAACTCAGTCTTGGCTGGGTTGATGCCGAGCCCACAGCTGACACTCCACCTACTCAGCAGAGTCAGCGCAGACTCCATACACTGAGATATGGTATCCAAGTGCTTACCCGATATCGCCACCGCTACGTCATCCGCGTACGCGACAGTCATAATTTGTCTGCTTTCTAGACTTAGCAAAAGCGAATTAATGGTCAGGTTCCACAACAGAGGTGACAGAACACCTCCCTGTGGAGTGCCCCGATAGACTGCCCTATAATCAGTGACATCTCCAATCGAGGCCCTGACTACCCTGAAAGTTAGTAAGTTTCTAACAAACCGGCATAAATTGTTATCAATCCCAACTGCTACCATCCCATTGATGATGGAGTCGGGGTTGACATAGTTGAAAGCACCTTCTATGTCCAGAAAAGCCCCCATAGTGAATTCCTTATACTCAAGAGATTTTTCTATGTGGCCCACTAGAGAATGTAGTGCCGTCTCCACAGATTTGCCTTTAGTGTAGGCGTGCTGTGGTTTAGAGAGAAGCTCATTCGGAATGGTCATTCTCAGATGAATATCAATTACCCTTTCTAAAGTTTTGAGTAAAAAAGAAGTAAGACTTATCGGTCTGAAGTCCTTAGGCTTGGTGTGCGACGTCTTACCTCCTTCGGGATAAAGACAACCTTGTACGTGCGCCAAAATATAGGTATATATGCCCTCCTAAGGCATTCACTGTAAATTACCGTGAGCCAAGGTAGGACAATGTCCGCATTTCTCTGTAGATCCGCTGGAATTATTCCATCTGGTCCCGGAGATTTGAACGGATCGAAGCTGTGTACAGCCCAGCGGAGCCTATCCATATCCAATGGAGTTGTGACTGCGTCTGTCGTCAAGCTGCCATCGGCAGTGCCTGTTAAAGGTGCCGCCTGGCTACCAGGAAAATGAGTATCGAGTAGTACGCTCAGCGTCTCTTGACTACTCATGGTCCAGCTACCACAGGGTTTCGGTATGTACAACCGGTACGGTTCATATCATCTTACGCAGCCTGTTGGTTTCAGATGAACCCTCCACATTACTGCAGAAAGCCCTCCAAGACCTCCTTTTGGTGTTTCTGACAAGATTCTTGAAGCGATTCAACGAGGTTTTGTATGTCGACCAGTCGCCTGATCGTTTAGACTCGTTGAATAGCCTACGACATTCCTTTCGTGAATGTGCAATTTCCGGCCTCCACCATGGTGGTTTGGCCCTTCCCCTGCAAACCGTTGGTTTGCAAGCCACATTAGTGGCACAGCGAAACGATTCACTTAGAAACTCCACAGCAGAGTCAATGTCCCAATATTTCTAATAGTTGGAGACGTCGATAAGGAGTTGCAGAGTACATTGTTCTGTAGCTCCCAGTCAGTCTTCTTTCTGTTAACTATAGGATTGAATCTACTAACACCTAACCCTATGTTAAAGTCAATATAGCGATGATCGGATAGGGAGCAGTCATCCCCAACCCTCCAACCGCTAACCAGATTGGTGTGCTCTGCACTAACCAATGTTACATCTAAAACCTCTCTACGGTTAGACACAATAAAAGTGGGTTCTGAACCCCTGTTGACAATTTCAAGATTATTATTTAAAATGAAATCGAAGAGACACTCACCCCGCTAGTTAGTATCGCTACTACCCCAGGAGGTGTGATGTGAATTGGCGTCAGCACTTATTATTATAGGCGTCCTCGTGCTTATCGCCCTGGACACAATGCCACGCACCTTGCCATTTGGTGGACTGCCCTCATGGTCATGCGCCATATAGCTCGAGACCAGCCATACCGTACCGGACGGGGTCTCCAGAGCAGCTGCTACAGTATCCCCATCACTGAAATCAGATAGGATAAAGATACGCAAAGAGTTTTTAGCCAAGATACAAGATCTAATATTACCTGTGCCTTTGGCAAACAATAGCTTGTAGCCCTTTAATGTCAGTCCATGAACCCGTCCTTGGTGGACCCAGGGTTCCTGGACCATAACCAGCTCCTCCTTCCTCCTCCAGAAAGCATTACAATGTTATGGAATGTTGAACTCGCTAGTGAAAATGAGAGACCAATTTTCTTGCTTACAGCTTTTCGCAATAATAACAATAAATTTATACATTGCGATTTTACTGATGTAAAAGTTCCTCTCAACTCAGATACATATCCTTACGATGATTTAAATCTTAAGTTCGAACGAAATCGGTTCGCTCTATTATATGATATGTATTCAAAGTTGCAATATAATTATTATTTACGCGATCCCCAACTATTACTAAAACGAGACAATTTTAAATCAACTGCACCAATCATTGTCCTAGATGTATCTCATCAAATTGAAACTGTTAAAACTGGACGCATCGATGTGCGAAATTAAACAAACCGACAGTATTGCGACATTTTCATCAAATTCTTTTGTTAAATAACCGAAGGATGGTGAAACGAAAATCGGTTACCGTTGACAACAATGTTGTCAATACTCTTCATGATATTAAAACGGACGCGTTACACCACCCCTTTTTATAAAGAAAGAATTAAACACTTTGTTTAACCATTATTTTCAAAATATTTAATTCAAAAGTTTCCTCTTAAAAATACATATATTAAAATTATGTACTTAATAATTAATTTTTATAATAATAATATTTTACATGTATTGATTAATAACGTTATTTAGTTTTTATATCGTGTTTCTCTTTTAAGGTATAAAATTACTTATTAATTATTTATTTATCTTTTTCCATATGCATGTTTTTGTTTTTATGCTTTTCTAATTCTGTTCTTATGAACAGTTCGTTCTTTCTTTGCTATTTTATCGTAAACTGTTACGTTGCATCCATTCACACTTTTTACAAGATATGGACCTTCATAAATACGTTTATGCTTATCGTAGGGTTGTTTCTGAATCAATGTGGTATCGTTAATATCTACTTCTAATGGTTTGGCGTATCTATCATAACAACTTTTATTTTTTTTAAATAAATTTTTAATTATAAAATGTAAAAAATTTACATGATTCGCCCCAGCGCCATATTGGCATTATAGAGGCTTGTTGGCAAAAAATATTTACAAAATAAAAATTTATGTTACAATAGTTTTTATAAATTAAATTTTTGCTATATAAAAATAAAATCGAAATACATAATATTAGAAAAAAAATTTTAATTATATTCAATTAAATCAGAAGTTCATCAACATTTTGAAGTAAAATTTGCTTTAAAGAAGATTTCAACTGTGAAAGACTTGATGTACATTTGATACAAGATGGCAAGCTATTGTATTCCATACAACCAGAGTGTTCAACACGTTGTTTTGTTGTTTCCGATCGGCAAATGGCTACTCTTAAATTGTCACTATTTCTAGTGTTGAAAATGTTTTGATTTTGCGAAAATTGTATGGTATGATGTCCAATACCATTAAGGCATTTAAAAACGTAAGTTAATAGTTGCAATTTGCAAAGCCAGTGAATTGGCAAAACAGTGGGAAATACATCCCTGTACAAGGTAACGGTTGGAAATTGGATAGGTAAATTTGCTACGGTCTTCAGTGCTCTATTTTGCATCCTCTGAAGTGATTTAAACTCTGTAGTTTTTTTGAATCCATACAGTAAAGCAAGATAATTGCAATGGTTTTGAACTAAAGCCTGGAAAATTAAAAATTTCGCATTTATATTAAACTTGTTTTTAAATTTGTATAGTAAGCCCAAAGAAGGGGAAATTTTAGATATATGATTTATAATATGTTGATCCCACATAACGTTACCCCGAAAAGTAACACCCAAATATTCAACAGATGGAACTTCTTTAACCTCCTTGTCATCAACAAAAATACTAAAATCGTTATTAAAACCAGAGCGCGGCTTGAATCTTATAAGTTTGGTTTTAGCGTGATTTAAAAAAAGTTTATTTATACGAATATATTCAGAAATTAATGTCATATACGGTTTAACTGCAGTCATCTGCATATAGAAACATTTTTCCCGTTAACTCCAGGTTTTTTAAATCATTAATGTAAATTACAAATAACAAGGGACCTAAAACACTTCCCTGAGGAACACCATGAATAACAATTTCTGAAGTACTAGACTTTCCGTTAATTTGAACAAATTGTCTCCTATATGTTAAATAACTCTGCATAAGAGAAAGCTCCTGCCCATTAAACCCATAGTAATTCAACTTCTGCAATAATATGTTATGATCTAAAATACTCCTCCAACAGCACTGTAACCTTCGTCTAGACCCTTACAAATATAATTTTGTACATTGACAGTAGCCTCTTCAGTGCTGCAACCCTTTCGAAAACCATACTGAAACTCATTTAACAAATTATGCTGCATGAAAAAAGTGATAATTTGTTTATTAAGCGTTCAAAAATTTGCTAATTATTGGAAGTATTGATATAGGACGGTACTGATCCACATTCAATGCTTTATATACTTTGGGAATAGGGATCACTTTATGTATTTTAGGATGTTAGGGTAATCTGCGTTATTAATCATATTATTGAAAATACTTACTAGAATCGGCGAAATAGTATTTGAACAGTGTATAAATACATTAGGGTAAATATTGTCCTGGCCACATCTTTTCCCTGGAGAAAGGTTTAAAATAATGTCTTCAACTTTACCCAAAGAGGTATGATCGAAACAAAATCTGTTGTAAAACGGTCGTAAAGTCCTCAAACCGTTACACAAATCCGAAGGTGATTGAGCAATTTGTTATAAAGCAACAAATTGCTTTATAACAAATAGACAGTCAATAGACTATAAAAAATTGGAATTGAGAATCTCACCTTTTCTAACATCGTCTTTAACATGTACCTCGTTTGTTGTATATACAATAATTGCCATCTGGCATCCTAATTTTGTAAACAATCATTATTAAAATAAATAAAGACGGTCAACTAAACTGAAGAATAACACACCGTTCACATCAACAATAGAAATCTCCAAGAGTTTCATTAACAAATTTCCAAGTCTTTTTAGGATCATTATTAAAATTTTCTATTTTAACAACGTAAAAGTTATTCATAGATGCCCTAAGAGCCATCTTTATTACATTACTAATCGGTTTTAATTTTGTTTCAATTACAATATCACGTCTTTGCTTCAATAGACTAATTTTAATAGCAAATAGTTTTTTTCAAATTACCATTTATCCATGGCGTTATTCTATCTCTTTTATTTGTATTGAAACGGGTTATTACAGTGGAATGGTCAATAGCTCTTCTAATTAATGAAGTCAGATTAGAAGTGTCAGTCGACGAGTTACCAGTGCAGATAAAATTTGACAATTCATCTTGTAAAATACGTTTTAAATTTCCGTAGTCACACTTTAAAGTATCTCTTAATTCAAAATCATTAGTTCTCAATTTGATATCAAGTCTGCACGATATTATATTATGATCTGAAATTTCACATTTAACAGAATCAACTATTATTGGTCTATACATATTGGAGTAAACATGATCAATTGATGTTCCACTACTTTGACGCGTAATTAGTTCACGACAATTTCTAAAATCAAAACTTTGCAGGGTTTTATAGATCAAATCAAATTTTATGTATCTCAATCATTTCATTTGCTAGTTGATGTGATTTCTGTAACCAGTATTTAACCTCCTTGCTGTAATTTTCTATATTATATATTGGGTTGATCTTCCCCCTTAATATCTCTTTAGGTAGCGTTGGATATTTGCCAAAAATCAATTCATTATGACGTATACTAAAACAAAGTTTTTAAAAATAGCACGGGCAAGAGTATTTGCATTTTTATCTGGTTTTGCAATCATTACCAGATATTTTGATAAATCACACATGAGTGTTAATGCATATTTTTTCCCATTATTTGATTCCATAAATGGCCCAATCGTATCAAAAAGAACAATATCGAATGGTTTCATTGAGGTTGGTGTCAAAACGAGTTAATCTTTATTTCCAGGCTTTACCATATTTAAAGTGCATTTATTAACATTTTTTACAAAGCTAGCAATATCTTTTGACATATTTTTCAAAAAATATTTAGTTCTTAATTTCGCATACAATTTCTTACGCCCAGAATGACCTCCTAAGAGTGGATCATTATGATAAACGTTCATTATAGTTTGGGTCTCATTCTTATCGAGTACTGTTTCTAAGGATCTGTTAACACAATTTCGAAATTTTTTAATACTTTTAAGCCATGGTCCTTTAATTCCCGTATAGTACAAATTGTAAAAAAATATCATTTTCGGCCATTCCAGTGCAAAATTTTGTGATTGATGACTTCTCTTTGAAGCCTCAAAAGCATCTCATCTAGATCCAATGTTTCGTTATCAATCATAAAATTCAAAACTAGCACTAGTACTATTTTAAATTTTATGTAAATATTTAATCGTATTTTGGACAATTTATCATTAGTATATAAAATTTCAGTTCTAACTTTTGGTATTTATTTATTTTTATGCCCTTCACAAAAAAGTGAAAGGGTATATATAGGTTTGTCATTCCGTGTGTAATTTCTTCGATATGTACATGGGACCTCATAAAGTATATTCTGGATCCTTATGAATAGCGATGACGATTGAGCGATGTCCGTCTGTCCGTCTGCCTGTACGTGAAATCGGTTTTCCAAGCCCCCAGAAGAGCTAGAGACTTCGTTCTTGAACCGTTGGATTGGAAATGAACTTAAATAGAGTGGAATTGGAATTCAGAAAAATCCGATTCCAGAGCTGGGAATCTTACACCTATTTCTCGACGCAAAATTTATACCAAAAATCAATTATTGGTTTTTTGTTTGTAAATTAAACCTATTTCGTGCTTTGGGAATCCTCAATGGTCTATTAAAAACTAAAAAAATAAAACTTCTTTTCCAGGAATAGAAAATTAAAATTTTTTTTTCGGCCCATTCCGTATTTTGTAGTACATGAGTAACTAAAATTGTTAAAAATTTAAAATTTTTCTTTAACTTTATACGTCATGAAGATTTGCATTGGCCAAAAAAAAATATTTTTTTAAATTCAAATTTTGCTTCCACGGGTGGGAAAATGAATTTTTTATACATGAAAGTAATCAAACACGCAACTGATGTTGTTTTTTTTTTGTTTGTTGGTAACTAAAACTGTCTTATAATTTAGGAAGAACAAAATTGGTATCAAAAATTCAAAAATAAAATTTCGAATCCAAGGATGGACAAGTGCAATATTTTATGGTACATGAAAGTTACCAAAATGGTAACAAATTTTCAATTTTTCTTAAATAAAACTACTTTATACCTCAAGAAGCGTTGCACTGATAAAAAAAAATAAATTAAAATTTCGTTTCCAGGGTTGGAAAAATTTAATTTTTTTTGGTACATGCAATATTTTGTAGTTAATGTAATAACCAAAATGGTTGCAAAATTAAATTTTTTCTTAAACAAAACTACTTTATGCCTCATGAAGATTTGCATTGATAAAGAAAATTTTAAAAAAATTTAAATTTCGCTTCCAGGTTTGGGAAATTGAAATTTTTTTTTTATACATAAAAGTAACCAAAAAGGCAATTGACGTTTTTTTTTTGACTAATTAAAACTATTTTTTAGTTCAGGAAAAACAAAATTGGTATCAAAAATTAAAAAAAAATCAAATTTTAGATTCCAGCGTTGGATAACTGCAATATTTTGTGGTACATAAAAATGACCTAAATGGTTACAAATATTAAGATTTTCTTAAATAAAACTATTTCATGCCTCATTAAGAGTTGCATTGGTAAAAAAATTTAAATTTCGTTTCCAGGGTTGGGAAATTGAAATATTTTTTCTGCATAAAAGTAACCAAAAAAGCAATTGACGTTGTTTCTCTTTGCTAATTAAAGCTGTTTTATAATTCAGGAAGAATAAAATGGGTATTAAAATCTTAAAAAATCAAAATTTCGACTCCAGGGTTGGACAAATGATATATTTTATGGTACATGCAAGTGCTAAAAAAGTTTAAAAATTTTATTTTTTTGTCAAGTAAAACTAAGAATTGCATTGGTAAAAAATAAAAATTCGCTTCCAGAGTTGGAAAATCAAAATATTTTTCGTACATAATAGTACAAACATAAATTAAAATTTTGTGCTTTTAGTGAATTAAACCTATTAGATATATGAGAAAAAATTAAACTAGTATCAGAAAATTAAAAAATCGGTTCCAGGGTTGGAAAATCGAAATTTTCTGATTCATAAAAGCAGCAGTTTTATTTGTTATTTTTGATTTTTATGATGAATTATACCTACTTTATATATCAGAAAGAATTAAACTGGTATTAAAAACCAACAAAATCTAAAAGACGATTCTACGGTTGGACAATTAGGACTTTTTGGGATACAGGAAGCGGATTTTTTGTTTGTTTGTAAATTGAATATATATAATATTTTTGAAAGACGTTCATAGGTATTAGATATAAGAAGAGCCAAACATTTAGCTTCCTAGCCGAAAAATTTAAACGTTTTCTTAAATATAAAAGTAACCGATAACATCATTTTGATTTTTTAATTAAACCTACTTTCTGTTTTGGCAAAAAAGAAAGAAGAATTACATCTGTGAAGGGTATTTAAGATTTGGCATAGCCGAATATAGCACTTTTACTTGTTTTTTTTTTAGGTAGGACCAGCACTCAAGGGATAACCCCTACATATGCAGTGCATTGTGCTGGAACTAGGAAAATAGATTTTGGGAAGGAGGATGAAGGGAGTAGTGCCAGTGGATATTCCATTTGAACCTCCTCAAATTGCAAGTGGCGGGGAAGACCTCTGCAGGTAGTTTGTTCGACATACGGAGTGTTCGGCGCCAAAAAACGAATTTTCTCTGTAATGCGTAGTGCGATTCGTTGGAATATCGACCACAAACGCATGCGCTCTTGATGAAAACCGCGTTGAGCGTAAGAAAGAATGGGTTTCAGGAACAAGTTCCCTAATTTTAGAAGAGCACTTGCCATTGTAGTAACGATAAAACAACGATACGCACCCCACATTGCGTCGATGCTCAAGAGATTCAATAGAGTTGGCTACCCTACTGTCTCCGATGAGTTTCATCGCCCTCTCCTGTACGCGGTCGAGTAACTTCAAAATAGACTTTGAAGCACCGGCCCAAACATCAGAGTTGTATTCCATCTTCGGTCGGATATAAGTGGTGTAAATATTAAGAATATCAGAAGGGGTGAAGTATCTCTTGCACCGTCTTAAGAAGCAAAGGCACTTGAATGCTTCTTTTGCGACCTAAAAGACATGTTCCGTCCATCTGACATCACACAGCACTTTCATGACCAGAACATCAAGAGCTCCTGACTCCATAATACTTACACCACCCATAGAAACAGATGAAGCAGCTTGGTCATACGTACGTCGATGGGTAAGCATACAACACTGGGTGTTCCGGGCATTAAAATCGACCCTGTTCGCCTGACCCCATTCGGAAATCTTCGCGAGGTCACTATCCAGAACGTCATTCATAAACTGCCTCCTCGTCTCGATTTCAGACGTTGACGGCCTGCAGTTAAATGAATAAGTATGCGAAAGGCTGCTATCATCTGCGAAAGAGTAAATAAGACAGGAAGTTTGGGAAAGTAGATCGTTAAGAAAAATTAGAAATAGAGTAGGAGCCCTGCGGTACCCCTGAGTTGACTCTGAACTCATCGTGTGAGATTCCATCTATAACAACTCGTATACGGCGATCCCTGAGAAAGCTCGATATAAACAGAGAAAAGGTATCTCCGACAACAAATGCAATAAGTTTGGACAGGAGTGCTCCATGCCACACTCTATCGAACGCCTTACCACTTTACTTTTGCCAAAACGGTGTATGGAACTACACCAGCTTTCCGAAAGAAGGGCCAATAGGTCACCCGTATAACGGCCTCTGCGGAAACCATACTGGCGGTCGTTTCATAAACTGTTGGACTCCAGATATTTCACAAGATAGAAGTGAAGCATAGTTTCCATCACCTTCGATATAGCAGAACATATTGCAATTGGGCGGTAATTTTCAGGGTTATTAGCCGCTCCCTCTTTGGGGATTGGCGTTACATTAGCAACCTTCCAGCACGTTGGAAATTTACCGGAGTGGTATAGTGTACTAAAAAGTTTGGCTAATGGACGTGCTAACGTCGAAGAGCGCTGCTTCAGGATCAGTGCAGGGATTCCATCCGGCCCAGGGGACCTTCTTGTGCTGAGTTCCGCAAGAACCCTTTTAATGCACGCTGTCGAAAAAGTAATTTAGGCATAGTTACTGATACTCTCTCGAGCGCGGGGAGTGGTTGAGAGCTATCAGGCAAGTGAGAGTTAATTGCAAATATTTCAGTCAATATATTAGCTTTATCAACCAGGTCAGTAAATATTTGGTCATTCCTCAGAGTCGGACTTGAAAAACTAGCACTTTCCTTAACACTTTTGACGAATGACCAAAAACTCTTACTACCCTGGGGCCTTTTCGCTTCTTAACACTTTGGCACACGAAGATCTTGCCTTCTTGCGTAGCAAATCAGTATAGGCATTTTTGTTATTACGCCAAGTACTGAACGCTTCCTCTTTGGATCGCACTGCATCTTTACATGCCTGGTTAAACCAAGACTTCGCCCTAGGTTTAACCGAAATTTGCTTACAGGGAATAAAAGCTTTCATCCCCAGCAGAAATGTGTTTTCAATCATTTTCGCCATGGAATCGACATCATTGTCAAGAAAACATAGTTTCCAATTAAAATTCCGAAAGAATTCGTTGATCTCGGCGCAATGACCCTTTTCGAATGGCGAAGCCAAGATGTGTTATGAACATTGAAATCACCAGCAACAACAATTTCACTGCTCGGACAACTATCAAGAATTTTCGATATGGAGTCGGAAAGAGTATCGAAGCCATGTATGGTAGCATCTCATTCCGCGTTTTGACTTCTATAAAGAATCCCGTAATGTAAAAAGTGTGTACCGACTTTAAATTTAACCCAAAGAGAGCTAAATTCTGCGTCAGACATGCCTAATGGTTGCTGGCATTGGTACACAACTTCATTACGTACATATATTGCAAGGCCCCTATGAAGGATAAAAAGCGACCGGAGGTGATAACCGGGCAAATGAAAATCCTGTGTATCAGCATCCTCATGTACCTGGGTTTCACTTAAGGCGATAACATCCGGCCGATGGAGACAAACGTGAGAATATACAGAAAAGAAATTCGCTCTTAACCCACGTATGTTACAGAAGTCGATTCTAAACTTACCCGCCATCACAAGATGAGAGAAAAAAAACGAAATCCGAACTCTAGATCAGCGAATACGATGCGAAAATAACTGCAATGACCGTTCTTTAGCCAGTGTTATGCCTTCACTAGTGAAGGATCCAGCCGCACAAATGAATGTGAATGATCAGTACACCGCACCAATAGAATAGAGTTTTTTATTTTATTTATGGGAAGAGGGATGGGAGGTTCATAGCATTGCAGAAACACAGGTCATAAAAGCCCTGGTATGGTCCACTTCCATTTTCCCATAGTGACTCATATTGCCAATACTGGTATGGGGTGTCGTTACCGGAGCTCAGATTTACTCGCGAGTGAAAAATATTCGCGAAGAAGAGTACTCGAAGGTTACGAGTGTTACAAATAGCTTACTCTCCACTTGTTTGTTTTAGGTGGGAGTACGCGCGAGTACTCCTTTAAAAAGTAAGAGCGGGAGTAAAAATCTTCGAAATAGAGTGAGAGTTTACTCTTAAGAGTAAAATCGAGTGGAAAAATAGAAACTGTTTGTCTTTGCTGACTTGTGTGTGCGTGTGGCTTTTGTGTACTCTTTCAGTCTTTCCATACGGTGCGCGTCTGCGGAGCAATTAGTTGGTTTTATAAAAAAAGTTTTATTATATTTTTAAAAGTTTACTTATATTTTCTATATTATAATGAACAATAAAGACATAAATAATACTATACTTGCTACTACACACACACACACACGCACACACACAAATCGGCAAAAACAAACAGTTTCTATTTTTCCACTGTATGAGAAAGACTGAAAGAGTACTCGACAAGAGTATAATCTGCTCGTTTTCGAGCGTATTTTACTCGCACTCGAAATCGAGCAAAGCATATGCGCTCTTATTCGAGTGGCATAGAAAAATAGAGTTCACTCGATATTTTTTTTTCACTCGCAGGAGTACTCGCGCTCGAATTCGAGCGAGTTTCACTCTCTACTCGAATTCGAGCGAAGATTTCGGAGCTCTGGTCGTCACTGATGGTATGGAATGTACAGATTATTTTTGTTGTTATGTTGTTTTTTTTCTTATTTGGGTTATTGTTTATGTAGTTTGTTATTGTAATGATTTGTATTTTTTTTTAAGTTTAAGGTATTTATTGTTTTAATTTTCGGTTGGTATGCGCTTATTTACAACTTTATTTATTTGATCTCTTTCTGTTATTTTTTTTTTTTTGTTATTATTATTTCTTTTTCTGTTGATTGGTATTTTTTTTATCTTTAAATTTCTGTTTTTATTTTTGCCTATATGCTTTGACTTATATATGTCCTCATAAGTTCCTCATAAGTCATCTTTGCGTTTGCTACTGTTCGGTGAAGGTAGCCCTTAGCTGATTTTACAGCGGCTTCCAACAACCCTCCAAAATGTGGCGTTCTAGGTGGAATAAAATTAAATTTAATAAAGTTTTTATTACAAAAGTTGTATACGTTGTGTTGAAAAGACTTATCAGTAAATTTCTTGAGACCATTGAGTTGTGAGTTTGCGCCAACGAAATTTGTGGCGTTATCACAGAATATATTTGCGGGAATACCTCGACGACCGATTAATCGTTTTAACGCTGCAATAAATGCTTCAGAGGATAGGTCTGATATTGCCTCGATGTGGATTGCCTTAGTCGCAAAACAGATAAATACTGCAATGTAGCACTTGTACGGTTGTTTTCCACGAATTTTTAAATATGTATATATTGGTCCACAAAAATCCACACCACAGTTTTTAAACGGTCTCGTGACTGTCACTCGAGCTGCAGGCAATGAACCCTTGATTTGATTTAGAAGCTTCGGCCGGTAGCGAATGCAGCCGTGCTGTTCTACGTTCCATATACTGCAGTGTAATGACCGCTGTAGTTCTTCAGATTTTATTTCGATGTTATCTTTGATTTTAAGTTTGAATCTAAATATAGTGGATACGATTGTTAACAGGTGGTTATAGGAGCTGGTGCGATTTATTAATTTGAGTATCGGATTTTCGACAACTTCACACTTGAGAACTGTCTTTCTTACTGCTGAATCTGCTTCAGGGTCCTTAACTAATAAATTAGTTTTCGGCCAGCATTCCATTGGTTTTTGGAGAAAAATAGGGCCTTGTAACCAAAGGGAGTCTGATAATCCTTTTACTGTGCATGCTCTTGAAATAATATCTGCCGGATTGGATGATGTTGGAACATGTTGCCAAGTACAGTGCTCTGTTTCCTCTTGTATTTCTGAGACTCTATTTCCGACGAAGGTTATAAGCGTAGACGAGTGCTTTTGTAACCACTGTAATACCACGGTGGAATCTGTACACAAAAACGTTTGCGGATTAAATTTTTCGAATATGTGACAAATTTTGCTATACAGTTTTGCCAGCAAATGTGCACCGCACAATTCTAGCTGTGGCATTGTTTTCTTTTTTGTTGGTGAGACTCTACATTTGGCCGTGAATAGTTCTACATGGACGGTGCCACTGCCGTTTGTTGATCTGATATAAAAACAACAGTCACATGCGCGAAGTGAGGCTTCGCTGAATCCATGTAATTGTACTGTCACGACGTTCGTCTGGAAAACAAAACGATAAAAATTGATGAAATTAATGACAGTACTGATCGTTTCGTTATACTACAATACTTATTCTTGGGGTGGAACGAGAAGAGAAACTGATCTGCAATAGAATCCCAAGTGATTTCAAGTGCACTTGTAACAGCCGGTTCAATGTTGTAAATTACTTTATTTTCCGTTTCTGCTGGACGGAAGAGACAGTTGTATATGTAACAATCGGTTGATCCTCGTTTTCTCTCCAAAGTATTTGCTGAAACTGTCTTTGATCTTGGTGCAATAAAACCATTCGATACATGTTGCAAATGTCTGCCGTCAAGACATATTTCCATAACCGAAATCTTAGAAACAATAAGAACAATTCATCTTGAATGGTCGGCCCAGTACGTAAAATATCGTTAATTGACTTCTTCGAAGATGTTTTTGCTGAAGCATCGAAAACTACGCGCAGTTTGGTACTAGTACTATTTGTCTTTAAAACATTCTGATACGGTAAATAAAAATGCGGTTTTCTTAAATCTGGTTCCACTGGCGCCATGTGGCCTAGTTCCTTATACTCTCTCATGAAGTTTACGTATTGTTGTTTTATGTTAATATCCCGGAATAAGCGCTTTTCTAGCAGCAAAAAACGATTTAAAGCTAAACTAGATGATATACCCAGTACAGAAGGATCTTCTTTAAAAGGAAGCATTACTTGGATTTTACCACTTTTCATTATACTAACGTGATTCTTAAAATGAGACTCGCACGCGTCATGTTGTAAAGTAGATTTTTTTTGGTGTTGATGGAATTTGTTCCATTGACCACAAAAGCTAAATTTTCCGACTTAAATGCTCGTCAGATTTGTCATTTGACATGGTGCTATATAAATAAAAATTGCTATGATTAGAGAATGTTTTGTAGCTACCTGACACGATATATCCAAAGCAGGTCTCTTGTAAATATGGTAAATTTGAGCCAAGTTTTATTTTATCCTTCCCAATGCTTTCGAAAAAGGCTTCAGCATCGAGCAACATTTCGATTGGCTGTGATTCATTGAAATGCTCATCTGCCAAGTCAATGTTGAAAGGTATGTTCCAATTTTTAACATCCAAGTTTGTATCAGGTTGGTAACCGGATATGCGATTAGTCACATAAAAGTTAAAGTGAATATTGTGATTCACTGTACCTTGAACCAATTGTCGTATTTGTTTCGTATCTAATTTTCGATACGTCATTGTCAACTCCGCGAATATTAGTTGATGTTTTGTGTTTTGGTAAATATAATAATCGAGAAATAAGATTTACCTGTGAGCACGAATCCAGGAGCGTACGACAAACCTTCCATTGTCCATTGCTATCTGTAACTAGAATTACCGCTGTTGCTAAAATTACTATATCTGATGAGTTTTCTAAATGTACGTTTACACATGCTGACGGACTAGATGCATGAACCGGAAGTGATTGAACAATATTTTGTGATAGATTTTCGGGTGTGGGACGATGAAGAAGCGTATGATGCGATTTTTTGCACACTTCGCATTTATGTTTTGATTTGCATTTGTTGACTGTGTGGCCTTCGTTGAGGCAATTAATACAGAGTCCCAATCTTTTAATGTCATTAAATCGATTATCAAATGTTAAGGCTTGCAGGCTTGTGCAGTCACTAATCCAATGTTCAAGTGACTTGCAATGACTGCAGGATTTTCGTTGAGTATATATGTTTGAACGCTGCTGTTGACGACAAGACACAAGAAAGGAAAATATTGTTGCTCTACATAAGTTTATATATGTGCATGAAGGTGATCGATCCAACAGACAACGTTTGAGAGACTTTGATGGTTTCAACTTCGACGAAAACGACGACTCATACAAGAAAAAGGCTGCATACATAGAAAATAATTTAACTTTGATGGAGTTGACAACAATTTGTAACGTATTGTGTATCGGTTTTAACGACGAAGATTTAAAATTACATATTTTCAAACAGCTAAAAAAAGTGAGTTGCTGAGCGAAGACAAGCAGGACGATAATGATGACGAAAGCTGCGAAGAAGGAGACGTCGCAGTTTGTAGCAATAATCAACAAACACAAAAAATAAAAAACCCATCTAATGAGAAGGATGATAGTTTTTTGTCTGTAGAGAACAACGACTGGAAGAATACAACGAAACCACAGACCACTCAACAACAGTTTTCAGGATTTGCCTTGAGCTTTCGCGATATTGAGGACTAAATAAGAACATTTGATGGAAAGGGAAGTTTACCTATTGACGTTTGGGTAGCAGAATTTGAGGAGACATCCGCTATTATGAATTGGGATGAATTTCAGATGTACGTGTTTGCCGAAAAAATCGCTAAGTGGTATAGCAAAGTTGTGTATTCAAGGCGAACGTGGTATAACGTCGTGGAAGAAACTAAAAGCGGCACTGATTGAAGAATTTGGAGCAACAGTGAACAGTGCGCAGCTTCACAAACAATTGTCTGAAAGAAAAATGAAAAAGCGAAAGTGTATAGGAATACTTTTTAAGCATGAAAGAAAACACGTCGCGCGGTAATATAGACGATAGTTCGATCATTCAATACATTATTGACAGTATCAATGATTTGAGCATGAACAAGGCGATGTTATATGGTGCGAACAGTATTAAAGATTTTAAGAGTAAATTGTCGTGCTATGAAACATTTAGGGCAAAGATGAATAGACCTGTTGAGAATGAACCAGGCTCGGAGAAATCTGAAAGTAAATTTAAAAATGTCAAAGACTTAAAATGTTTTAATTGCGGCTCAAGAGGGCATAAATCTAAAGAATGTCTAAATAAGGATATGGGAACAAAATGTTTCCAGTGTAATAGTTACGGCCATATAGCTAGGGAGTGTCCGGAGAAGAAAGATAATGGTAGAGTGAATACCAGATTTTGAAGGTGCAAAGTAAATTTATGACAAAATGTGTAACCGGGAATATACAGTGCTTTTTGATACTGGCAGCAAGTTTAGCATTATAACCGACGTCGTGTATAAGGACTTGAAAAATGCAAAACTGAGTGGCGCAGACTTTTATCTCGTCGGTTTCGGTCATAGAAAAATAAAACCTGATGGACAATTAGAATTTGAAATAGAAGTCGATGGCGAAATATATAGCGTGCGTTTTGTGGTTGTTTCTCATAAGTTGATATAATTATCGGTGAGGACTTTTGTGAAGATGCCGATATATACATTTGCCGCGACGGGCTACATTTAAAAAAAAAGCAAGATGGATTTCGGTTAATGAAGATAGACGTTGTTCCAGATGAGATTGATATCTGAATAAATACGGATCCTATAATTAAACAGAGAGTTATTGAAATGGTCAGAAATTATAAACCGAATAAGTGCAAAACTACTAATGTTGAATTGAACCTCATTTTAAAAGACAAAACTCCAATATATGCAAGACCAAGACGGCTACATTTTGCTGAAAGAAAAGTAGTGGAAGAGCAGATTGATCAGTGGCTACGTGAAGGTGTTTCAGAGCCGTCCGACGCAGAGTTTAGTAGTCCTATAGTGATGGTTAGAAAACGTAATGGTACTATGCGGCTGTGCGTCGACTACAGAAAAGTCAACAAAGTGATATGTAAGGATCGATATCCGGATGGATCCTTACATATCGACTACAAAACGCCAAAATATTTAGTTCGACCTAAAGAACGGATTTTTCCATATAAGTGTCAGCCCACCAAGTCGTAAGTACACATCTTTTGTGACCCACAATGGTCAGTTTCAATTTAAGAAGGTACCATTTGAATTGTCGATCTCGCCGGCAATCTTCCAAAGATTTATCAACACTGTATTCAGAGACTTGACGCGCAATGGTGCTGCTCTCCCATATGTAGATGACGTAGTTATTCCTAGCAAAGATGAAGATGAGGTTCTCAAGAATTTAGAACTGGTTTTTAACATATGTCGATATTACGGCCTTGAGCTAAAAATAAAAATATTTAAATTTATGAAGAATAGAATTGAATTTTTAGGGCGTGTTGAAGTTTCCGATCCCAAAAAGCGTAAAGCAGTTGCAATCATTTTTAGGCTTAGCCGGATATTTTCGTAAGTTTATACCCCAATTTTCTATAATTGCGGAATATTTAACCGATTTAACGAAGTCCAACAATAAGTTTGATATAAAGGATGCCCAGATAGCCGCGTTCAACAATTTAAAAGGTGCCTTGTCTAATGATCCAGTCCTAAACATATATAGTCAGACCAGCCATTCCAAGGTTCACACCGACGCTTCGATGGAGGGGTATGGTGCAGTGTTGATGCAGAAATCATCTTATGATGGAGACTTCCACCCACTATACTTCATGAGTAAGAAAATACTCAAGCAATGAGCTAGATATATTAGCCGTGGTAAAGGCTCTGAAGAAATTTAGAGTATATCTTCTCGGAATATATTTTAGGCTAGTCACCGATTGTATCGCGTTTATCAAGACCCTGGAGAAGAAAGATCTGTGTACACGAGTAGCTAGGTGGGTACTTCTGCTGCAAAAATATGATTATGAAGTAGAGCACCGCGCGGGCACGAGAATGAGACATGTAGACAGCCTGAGTAGGAATCCTGTTCTTCGTATAACTGAAGAAAGTACGCTAACAAGAGTAAAAAATGCACAGCTGAAAGATAAGGAACTAGTTGAAGTTAGTAGATAAGAAGTGTATGTGCGAGAACAATTAAAATACTCAAATTTCAGCAATTAAATTTTAAAATTTTTAAATTTTAATTGCCAAATTTGTGTTAATTGGTTTTTTTTGCAATTTGATACTTTAATGTGTGTGTGTATTTTCCCACGGTTGAATAGGAGTGTTCACATTGTTGTTGTTTTTTTTATTATGGTGGGGTAGGCGTGGGAATTTTTGTCCGTCCATATAAGACCTTGGGAGTTTGTGTCCGCCCATATGAGACCGTGGGAATTTCTGTCCGTCCATATGTGAGGGCAGTTTGGTGGAGGGGTGTTGTAGTAACCAAAACGAGTTTGTATATGTGAGCATGAGACCGTGGCAATTTTTGTCTGTCCATATGAGACCTTGGGAGTTTGTGTCTGTCCATATGTGACCTTGGTAATACATGTCCGTCGGTATGTGAGCCTGGGAATTTGTGTCCGTCCATATGTGAGCGTAGGAATTCTATCTGTCCATGTGTGCTATGGCCTAATAGAAAATAAGAAATTTTTAGTATCTGACACAACATTTTTTTAGGAAGTACAATATTTCAAAAGTGTTGTATAAATGGATGGCCCTAATGTTTGTGGTTCGTTTCTTCTTGCTGGAGGGAGATTTCTTCTTTTACTTTTTGCTTGTTTTTAATTTTGGTGTGTGTTTACTTAAGATATTTTGTCCAGCAATTCAGTTATTTCTTTTTTGTGTGCAATGCTTGAGTGTGAGGGAATAATTTGATTATTCTGATCTTGAAGACGTTCGGAAAAAACAATTTACTATTGCATAAATATTGAATCTGATATTTTGTTTATTTTATACATTACGATCATCGATGGATTTTATTTGGTGATCTGGATGGTGGTGCGATTTCTGTATTTTGTAGAATATGAATATTTATGCTATGTTTAAGTGTGTGTGTGTGTTTTTGTGTTCTGAGTGGCGATTGGAATGTCTGCTTGTCAAACAGGGTGTGTTTGTGACGATTGGTGAGTCTGTATGACATTTCGCTTTTTTGCTTTCCTAGATTTAGCGCAAGTGGGTCAGTATAAAATGAAATAAATTTGTATATATTTATGTACGCATATACATCCAAACAAATAATAAGCGTTCATTCTTTGTGCCCAAATATTCCCTTGACCATTTGAATGAATGAACCATTGTGTTTGTTTGTTGTGTGTTCTCTGAAATAAATATGTATGTAGTTTTTTATTTGAAATAAAAAGACATTTATTTTAATTTTTATAAGCACTTATTAAAAGTTTGTTAACATTTTAATTTTTAAGTAAAATTGCATTCCTTAAGGCACAAACACCAGTAGTTAATAACTGTATGTGCGAGAACAATTAAAATACTCAAATTTCAGCAATTAAATTTTAAAATTTTTAAATTTTAATTGCCAAATTTGTGTTAATGGGTTTTTTTGTAATTTGATACTTTAATGTGTGTGTATTTTCCCACGGTTAAATAGGGATGTTCACATTGTTGTTGTTTGATTTTTTATGATGTTGGGGTAGGCGTGGGAATTTTTGTCTGTCCATATGAGACCTT
The DNA here is from genome assembly GCA_951800035.1 of Linnaemya tessellans. NCBI lineage: Eukaryota > Metazoa > Arthropoda > Insecta > Diptera > Tachinidae > Linnaemya > Linnaemya tessellans. Next base: position 30,182,905 of record OX637537.1, read on the forward strand.
GGGAGTTTGTGTCTGTCCGTATGAGACCGTGGGAATTTCTGTCCGTCCATATGTGGGGGGTAGTTTGGTGGAGGGGTGCTGTAGTAACCAAAATGAGTTTGTATAAGTGAGCGTGAGACCGTGAGAATTTTTGTCTGTCCATATGAGAGCTTGGGAGTTTGTGTCTGTCCATATGTGACCTTGGGAATACATGTCCGTCGGTATGTGAGCGTGGGAATTTCTGTCTGTCCATATGTGAGCGTAGGAATTCTGTCTCTACATGGGTGCTATGGCCTAATAGAAAATAATAAATTTTTAGTATCTGACACAACATTTTTTAGGAAGTACAATATCTCAAAAGTGTTGTATAAATGGATGGCCCTAATGTTTGTGGTTCGTTTCTTCTTGCTGGAGTGAGATTTCTTCTTTTATTTTTTAGCTTGTTTTTAATTGTGGTGTGTGTTTACTTAAGATATTTTTAATTTTGGTGTGTGTTTACTTAAGATATTTTGTCCAGCAATTCAGTTATTTCTTTTTTGTGTGCAATGCTTGAGTGTGGGGGAATAATTTGATTATTCTGATCTTGAAGACGTTGTGAAAAAAATTACTATTGCAAAATATTGAATTTGATATTTTGTTTATTTTATACATGACGATCATCGATGGATTTTATTTGGGGATCTGGATGGTGGTGCGATTTCTGTATTTTGTAGAATATTAATATGTGTGTGTTTTTGTGTTCTGAGTGGCGATTGGAATGTCTGCCTGTCAGACAGGGGGTGTGTGTGTGACGATTGGTGAGTCTGTGTGACAGTCCGCTTTTTTGTTGCTTTCCTGGATTTAGCGCAAGTGGGTCAGTATGAAATGAAATAAATTTGTAGATATTTATGTACGCATATACATACAAACAAATAATAAGCGTTTATTCGTTGTGCCCAAATATTCCCTTGACCATTTGAATGAATGAACCATTGTGTTTATTTGTTTGTGTGTTCTCTGAAATAAATATGTATATAGGTGTTTATTTGAAATAAAAGACATTTATTTTAATTTTTATAAGCATTTATTTAAAAGTTTGTTAACATTTTCATTTTTAAGTAAAATTGCATTCCTTAAGGCACAAACACCATAGTCGTGATAGCTACAATAGAAATATGTTAAATGGTTAGTTTCCATTTGTTTAAAATTAATGCAGCCAATGTCTTCAATGTTATAAACTGTTTGATGAATCATTTTTTCTAGCCATTTTTTCCGCTGAAATAAGTATTTTGATTACAATTAAAATAAAAAGCCATTAGTTTTTTGTTTTAATTTTTTAGATGCATTTATTTATAAATTTTTCAGATATTTCACTTTTAAAGTAAGTTTTCCACCGAACGAGCTGCCTCATCCAAAATTGCATCGTCCGAGTTTTCATACATTGCCAAAAATATTGGCAAATCGATTGGTGGGAGGATTTCCACACTGATTATATCAACAAGTGGGCGATGCGTTTCTTCAAGCTGTTGAGAGTTTATTGCAAGTAATGCATCCTCATCACCTTGCAATAGCGTCTCGAACTCTTCGTCTTCTTCAGTTCGGTGCTGAGTATTTAGCGAGAGAAATAACTCTTCGTCCCCTTCCAGGTGTCTTTCGAATTCCCGCATCATAACTGCTTTAGCCCAGTCTTTTCGAATCTGACGCATGACCCTTTTATATAGAGGTGTCTTCCAAATGGAGGGCATTGTTGAAATGAAATAATGATAGCATTATAAGTTAACAAGTAGATTCGCTGAAAAGTTCTCTTTTTTCTTTAGCTACAAAACTTTTGTAGTTTATCATATACCACAAAGTTTTGTCTACGTAGCAGTTTCTTTTGCTACAAAATTTTGCAGCGTCTCTACATACATAAGCATGCCAACGTATTCTGTGCATATCACTTATCCAAATGTTTTTTTACATAAATATTGTCCACGTAGCAGTTTTTTTTGCTACATAATTTTGGAACGTCTCTGCATGCATAAGCATGCCTATGTATTCTGTGCATATCACTTATCAAAATGTTTGTTTACATAAATATTGTCTACGTAGCAGTTTCATTCCCTTTAACATTTTGTATCGTATATGCATGCATAAGCATGTCTCTGTACTCTGTATACATAACATTCCGTTCAAAACTTTGTAACGTATCTGCATGCACAAGCATGTCTCTGTACTCTATACATATCACTTATCAAAATGTTTGTTTACATAAATATTGTCTACGTAGCAGTTTCATTCCCTTAAACATTTTGTATTGTAGAGGCATGCATAAGCATGCCCCTGTACTCTGTATATATCACATTCCGTTCAAAACTTTGTAACGTATCTGCATGCACAAGCATGTCTCTGTACTCTATACATATCACTTATCAAAATGTTTGTTTACATAAATATTGTCTACGTAGCAGTTTCATTCCCTTAAACATTTTGTATTGTAGAGGCATGCATAAGCATGCCCCTGTACTCTGTATATATCACATTCCGTTCAAAACTTTGTAACGTATCTGCATGCAGAAGCATGTCTCTGTACTCTATACATATCACTTATCAAAATGTTTGTTTACATAAATATTGTCTACGTAGCAGTTTCATTCCCTTAAACATTTTGTATTGTAGAGGCATGCATAAGCTGTATCTCATATACCCGCTGAACTTCTAAAACTACTTTTTTAAAATTTTACAACCAACGATTTTTGTAGCTACAAGTTACTAACTATGCAAATACTGAAAACTACTTTTTGAAATGTAGCGTACTAGACCATACTAAACATTTTCACGAATTACTGTAAGTCAAATATTTTAAGATTGAAGTCAGTACATTTTTGTATATAAAACCAATAAGTCGTGAATATTTCTAAACTCCTTGTGTTTTAAAAAATAGAACTTTTTTTATATTACAAACTAAAAACAATATATAAAGGCATTTATAAGTTGTTTCAACATATATATATATATTAAGGTTTTTTCAATAAATAAATATAAAAAAAAAATTAAAAAAAAAAAAAAAAATGAGTTCTTCAGTTTTCCGTTGTAATATCTGTAATAAGCAATTCAGATACCAAAAGTGCTACTTAAATCATTGCAAAAGTCATGTTCAACCCCAAGATGTGCAGCAGTCCGTACAACCCCAAGATGTGCAGCAGTCCGTACAACCCCAAGATGTATATCATTCCATACAACCCTATAACCCAATGGTCTACAACAATTTGCTATATCAGTATCCCGTGCAATATCAGTATCCAGTGCAGAATCAGTATCCCGTGCAGTATCAGTATCCAGTGCAGAATCAGTATCCCGTGCAGTATCAGTATCCAGTGCAGAATCAGTATCCCGTGCAGTATCAGTATCCAGTGCAGTATCAGTATCCAGTGCAGAATCAGTATCCAGTGCAATATCAGTATCCAGTGCAGGCTCCAGCGTATCCGTATCCAGTGTCAACCAACCAATTCACAGCACCTATGGAAATTCCATATCCCATTGAATATAGTGTACCTATACAGTTGCAGCAAAATAATAGACCCAATAATAATTACCCAAGCTATTTGCCCGTAGAGAATTCTCCTCAAGACATGGATATAAGTCAAGTTATTCCACATGATCAAGCAAATACTCAAAATGATGAAGTAGAAATGGATATCTCAAATTCTGCGGATGATCTACTCTCTCAAGCTCCAAATGAACGCAAATATTATATAATAAATAGTGCTTTTAAGAATAATATTACAACATTTGGAGTTCTAATAAATAAGGATTGTATTCTATTTGAAGATGTGATTGTGGATAATAAAACTATAATCAAAGAAAGACTTGAAAATAGTCTTGCCGTGCACAACATCATTAAATTTAATATTACTCTAATTGGAGAGTATATTAAAATTGCAAGCGATGAAATGGAATTGTGTACTATTTCCCACCGGGCAAAGATGGATCTTCTATGCATTGGAGATGATGTTGAGGAAGTTATGGCAAAGCAATTTCAAGAAATCCACAACAAAATGTCTGAATTCCAAGAACGGGATTCAGGATGGACATTAATTAGAATTGTTCGCCTCGAAATCGCCATAAATAAGTCATCTTTGGTGAGAGGATCGAACTGGATAAGTACGCCGGAGAAATTAAAAAGTAGAGCTGCCTGCATAAATGTTGAAAACAAGGACATTTACTGCTTTAAATGGGCTATAATATCTGCACTGGATACCTCTGTTATTAAAACACCACAACGTTGCAGCTCATACAACATTGCAGACATCAGCGCTGACATCATATACATGCAAAACGGAAATGAGCTTGATTTTAAAAATTTAAAGTTTCCGTTGGCATTAAAGAGTATTAGGATATTTGAAGAAAGTAATCCTAATATCAGCGTCAATGTGTTCGGATACAACGATGAAAGGAATGAAATTGTTGGACCATTCTATAACACCAAAAATGAAAAATCAACACATATAAATTTGTTATTATTAGAAAATGCTGGAGGATATCAGCATTATATTCTTATAACAAATATATCAAAGTAAGTAAAGAAATATACATTTATTTACGTAAATATATTAATATGTATTCTTATAACTTTTTTCTTTCCACAGACTTTTAAAATCCCAGACTACCAAGCACTGCAGAAAACTTCTGTTTTGTAACAGCTGCCTCCAATATACCCACAATGAGAGGACGTTAGAACAACATAAAGAAGAATGTGGGAAAATTGTTGCGGAGCTACCCTCTGAGGAAAAAGCGGTGTTGCAGTTTAAAGACCAACAACGACAAATGGATGTACCATTTGTTGTGTATGCAGACTTTGAATGCATACTGCAGGAGGTTAGTATTAGAGTAAGTGATAAAAGTAATTATATTAAGAAGCACATACCATGTGCTTATAGTTATTATATTAAATGTAAGCATAATGATAGTTTAGATAAATTTAAATTATATACGGGTAGGGATGCAGCAGAAAAGTTTGTAGAAAATTTGATTGAAGATTGTGAAGATATTTACAATGAATATCTAGCAAACAAGAGGAAAATGGATGCTTTATCTCCTTTCGAAATTTTTAATTTACAAAATGCAATAAATTGTCATATTTGTCACAAACATCTAGGCAATGATAGAGTGCGAGATCACTGTCACATAAGTGGTAAATTTAGAGGCGCAGCTCATAAGATTTGCAATTTAAAATTTCAAGTTCCTAAATTTATACCAGTTTATTTCCACAATTATTCTTCCTATGACTCGCACCTTTTTGTTAAAGAGTTGGGTAAAAAATCTGACAATATAAAAGTCCTTCCGCTCAACAAAGAATTATATATATCACTGTCTTCATTTTCAAAAATGACCGACAACTACAACCTTGAAATTAGATTTTTAGATACAATTCGTTTTATGTCAGATAGTTTAGAATCTTTAGCCAATAATCTTTCAGAGCAAGACTTTAACATTATTAAAAAACAATTCAAAACCAAAACAGAGTTTGATCTTGTGAGAAGAAAAGGCGTTTTTCCCTATGATTTTCTAAATTCTTTTGAAAAATTGAATGTTGGTGAACTTCCAGCAAGGGAAGATTTCTTCAACCAGCTCAATAATAAGGAGTGCTCGATTGAAGACTATGATCATGCAAAAGAAGTTTGGAATGCTTTCAGCTGCAAAACCTTACAAGATTACATGGAAGTATATTTAAAAACGGATGTGCTCTTACTTGCAGATATATTTGAAAGTTTTAGAAAGGTTTGCAAGAACATCTACCACTTAGATCCATGTCAGTATTACACTGCACCAGGACTATCGTGGGATGCTATGTTGAAGCATACAAATATAGAATTAGAGCTTTTGACGGATATAGATATGTACAATTTCTTCAAGAAAGGAATACGTGGTGGGCTTGTACAATGTAGTAATCGTTATTCAAAAGCTAACAATAAATATTTAGTTGATTATGATAGAGAGAAGCCCTCAGAATTTATTGTGTACTTAGACGCAAATAACCTTTACGGTTGGGCAATGTCTGAGTATCTACCTTATGGTGGATTCAAATGGATGTCAACTGAAGAGCTAAATCTAGATCCGACAACCATAGAGGATAGTTCAAGCGATGGATATGTCTATGAAGTTACTTTAGACTATCCTTCTCATTTGCATGACTCTCACAATGACCTTCCTTTCTGTCCAGAAAATAAAAAAATTTTGCAAACAAAGCACATTAAATTACTAGCAGATTTTTCTACAAAACAAACATATGTCATACATTATAGAGCTCTTAAACAATGTTTGCAGTATGGTCTAGTTCTAAAGAAAGTACATCGAATTCTCACCTATAAGCAATCAACCTGGTTGAAAAGTTATATAGACTTGAATACCAAACATAGGGCTACTGCAAAAAATGTTTTTGAAAAAAATTTCTTTAAATTGTTAAATAATGCAGTATATGGTAAAACTATGGAGAATGTGGAAAAGAGAAAAGATGTACGAATAGTTACTAACTGGAATAGGACAAACTGTAATCATTTAGGAGCTCAAGATTGGATATGTAAACCTAATTTTCATAGTTTGTCAATATTTTCTGAGGATATGGTAGCGATTGAAATGAAAAGAGTGAAAACCTATTACAATAAACCCATATATTTAGGATTTTGTGTATTAGAGCTTTCCAAATGGAAAATGTATGATTTCCATTATGGGTACATGCAACCCAAATTCAAGACAAACCTATCATTAAACTATATGGACACAGACTCTTTCATTTACACAGTACAAACTGAAGATTTCTATGCTGACATAAAAACTGACGTCGACCATAAGTTTGATACTTCAGATTACCCAAAAGACAATGTATATGGATTTCCTCTGGTAAACAAAAAGGTGTTGGGTATGATGAAGGATGAGAATTGTGGAAAGGTAATGAAGGAATTTGTAGGATTGCGATCAAAAATGTACTCTTTTAGTGTGCAATATCAAAGTGATATTAAAAAATCGAAAGGAGTAAAGAACTGCATTCTTAATAATTATAGTATAGCTTCATATAGAAATTGCTTATTCCATAAGTCGACTGTGTATGATGATATGCTAACATTTAAATCAAAAATTCATCAAATTTACTCAAATCAAATAAATAAAGTAGTATTAAATTATGCAGATGATAAAAGAAAAATAAGAAGTGATGATAAAAGTACGTATGCATGGTATCATTTTCGAATCGAAGAAACCAATCCCGATTACGAACTTGATATGCTATTGTGGGAAATTTCAAGATTAGAAAAGGAAGAAGCAATGGAATAACTGCAACTAATTTTTTAGCTAATAATTTCTATGTGTAAGTAGTTAAATCTAGTAATAAAAGAAAACATGTTTTATTTTTAAGTTAAAAATTGTTTTATTGTTAAGAGAGAGTGAGAAAAAACCAGAATTTTACAAATATATTATATATTAAAAAACATTAAAGATTTTGTTTTATTCTGATTATTTACTTTTAATGAAATAATGCATAATATGAATTAATTAAATGGCTAATTGCCATTTTTCTTAAATAATATACCGAACACCGGCAGGTGTCTGGTCCCTCCACACAATCCGGATGGCTCCAAGGACAGGATTTGAAATGGCCATCGTCCTTGTCTTCATCTTCCATTATACCCATTTCTTCGTTTTGATCCAACATGTCTAGGAAATATTTCATCATATCCCGGTGTTCATGTAGTTGACATCCTTCAAAGTTGATTAGGAATTGGACAATCTTGTCTCTTATTTGACTCATGTTTTTTATTTTAAATTTAACCTTTTTATTAGCAAAATTTACTTGCGTTCCGTTTTACTGTTACTTTGCAACTATAATGGATCATTTCAACGAACCAGTACGAAGGTGCATGTTATGAAATTTAAAAAACGAAGCCTGATCGTTTTTAATCCGAAAAATAATTTAAAATTTTGTGTGAACGACTCAAAAAAATGTATACATATTTGTATCATCTCTCTATCTTTTTTCAACTACTTAGTTTTAAATACTTATATAAATTTCATTTCTCCTCACTTTGTCTTTTGTCAAAATAAAACAAAAAAATCATTGTATAACGATTTTCTGTTAGGCTTCTTACAGTCTAGAAAGCTAAAATCGAGATTAGTTTGCAATAAAAGTTCAAAGCTATAAGTTGTGAAAAATTTCTATCGCAATGGATCTGGTGAAAAAATTTAATTCGTGCAATACAAAAACCTTAATACATATAAAGGATCTAGATGATTCAATCAAATACAACATCCTACGTGCAAAGCGGGTAACAACAAAGTACGGAGAAACAATTCAACTTGAGCTGGAAAACCATATAATGTTTCTCCCGAACCGATATAATGCATTAACCAATGTAGAATTAGAAGATCTTTCGAATGATAAATATCGACTACAAAGAAAAGGAGAGCGAAACCTGATCTTAGATAGCGAGATGCACGAGTTTTTGATACCAAACTCCCAGTACCCTGTTTGGCAGTAAAAATAAAAAAAAAAAAAATTTTATGTACATATATTTTGTAACTAATACAATAAAACAACGAAAGAATTTTTTAAAATATACAAATATATGCTTGTGTTTTATTTCAACTCTTTAGTTGCTTCATAAAGAAATTTTAAACATAAATGGCCACAATTAAATGTATTAAAGTTTTGATGTGTATTGTAGTTGTATTCAATATTTCTACCTAGATATTTGATTAATTCTAAAGGAGGTTGTAAATTTCCAAAGCTGTCGAAATATTGTTTTTCATCCTTGTTTCTATAGTATGCTACCCAATGAGTACCTGGTCCTGCTGATAAATCTAAATTAATTATTCCACATTCTACTGTCCTTGGCCGTTTTGGTAGAGAATCCAACATATAAACTCCTCTAAAGTGTGGAATATTTCTTGAAAATTTTCTTAGATCAAATTCTGATAATGGTCTGTTGGGTAGCATTTCTAATAGTTTTTTGAATGATCTTTACAAACAAGTCCATAACCCTTTTTATATGGTTTAAGGTACAGTCCTTCTCCCACAGCAATAGACTCCATTGCCTTATTGTGTCTGGTGGCTTCCTCAAGTTGTTTTTTTGCGTCCTTTGTTGCATTTACAGCCTTAGCTATAGCGGCACCTCCAGTTGTTAGACTACCAAGTGCACCTAGAGCAGTTAGAATTGGAATTAGCGGTAAAAATCCACCAATTTTTGGAACATTGATTATGCGTGGTATTACAACGCGTGCCTTTTTCCCCTTAAGTGATCTGTTGATAACTTTACGAGCGATTTTAATGGCCGAGTTAATGTCTTGTGGTTTTTCTTCCCGTAATGTTTTTGTTGCTGCTCTAATTGAACTATTGAACAGCTTTTTATCATTTAAATGAGTTCGTAACGATAGTCTTTGCCTATTTCTGCTCTTCTTCTCCATACCCATACCAAATTTAGTTTTTGCTTTCATTGCATTGGTCACCATATATGCAAATGTTTTTTCTGCAAGACTGCTATTGTTTGAAAGAACTCTTTCCCAAGCTTTATTTTCAAGAATTTTATCAGCTTGGTGTCTACTGTTTAATTCTTTGTTTTTGGAGTAAGCTATATCGTGATTTTTGCAAGCAGCATCCAATAAATTAATTCCTTTATCTCCTCTATCTAAACGCTTTTGTAATCTTGTGCCAGGTCCACAGTACTGATATCCAGGAAGATGTAATTCAAAAGGTAGAGAATTTATTGTTTTATTTAGTAAACCTTCTCCAACGATAGTTTTCTTATGACTGAATGTTTTTTTATAAAACGTAACCATATTATTTTATTCTAGAATAAAAGATATTGTTTTGTGAATTTTACAAGTAGTTATTGAAATGCGCTTAGTAAAACAACACAAAAATATTTTAGTTCGTAATGTGGATGTATTTTCAAATGACAGTACAAAAATAAGACATAGTTCCTTGCTACCAAATTCTATTCGAGCATTAATAGTTGGTCCCTCCAATTGTGGAAAAACTAATGTAATGATCAGTTTGCTAGAAAGTCCTAATGGTCTCAAGTTTGAAAATATCTATTTGTACTCAAAATCTCTGTATCAACCTAAATATGAATACCTAAAGAATTTAATTTCGCCAATTAAAGGAATGGGATACTACACATTCGCAGACAATGAGTCCGTTGTTCCTCCTAGTGAAGCTAAAAGCAATTCAATTATGATTTTCGATGATGTTGCATGTGAAAACCAAAACAATATACGTGCATATTTTTGTATGGGGCGTCATAAGAATGTAGATTCATTTTACTTGTGTCAAACCTACACAAGAATTCCAAAACATTTAATAAGAGATAATGCCAATTTAATTATAATGTTTAAACAAGATGCGAAAAATATGAGACATGTATACGATGATCATGTTGCCAGCGATATGAAATTTGAAAAGTTTCAGTATATATGTCAAGAATGTTGGAAGGATAAATATGGATTTTTGATGATAAGTAAAGATAATGAACTAAACAATGGTCGCTATAGAAAATCATTTGATTACTTCATCGTAATATAAATTACTGTTCATCAAGGGTATCGCTTAGTACATAATCTGGCTTTAAACTTTATACATGTGATTGTTATAACTGGTCATCTAAGCAAAAACTTGATCTGATACATAATAATCTGATCAGATACCTAACAAGCTGATCTGATAACCTCATCTGATAAACTGATCTGATAACCTGATAAACTCATCTAATACGTGATCTGATAACCTGATCTGACACCTGATAAGCTGATCTGATACCTGATAAACTGATCTGATACCTGATCTGATAACCTGATCTGACACCTGATAAGCTGATCTGATACCTGATAAACTGATCTGATACCTGATCTGATAACCTGATCTGACACCTGATAAGCTGATCTGATACCTGATAAACTGATCTGATACCTGATCTGATACCTGATCTGATAACCTGATCTGATACTTGATAAGCTGATCTGATAGCTGAAAAGCTAAAATGAATGAAAAAATTCTAAAAGACTTGGTGACAACAAGAAATATATTAAAGAAAAAGCTTCGTAGTATAAAAAATGGTGAAATAGATACACATCAGCAATTAAGTGATACATTCAAGCCCATAACAGAACCTTTAAAAGAATTTATAAATAGCTCTAAATATATTGATATACCGAATAAAAAAGAAAAGAATGATAAGAAAACTGAATATGAGGACAGTGTCAGTTTTCATCCTCAGAACTCAACAATGAAGTTGGAAGCAAGTACCCCTAAGAAACTAATTGAAGAATCAATGTTTAAACAGTCTAATAGTAAAAGTAACAGCGATTTTGATGAAGATGACTTTTATTCACAACATTCTAATCATGACGAGAGTTATCCTGACTTATCACTATTGCAATCGAGAAATGAACTAGATACTAACTATGGTCCACATAGAGATTATAATAACGAATGGAAATTTGGTAGTAGCAACATCGAGTTAAATCAAGATAAAATACAAGTTGGTGGTCAAATATGGGCTCTCACCCCAGGACTGTTTTCTTTGATGTTTCATAAAACACCAAAAAGCTATGATAAATTTGAGCTTGAAATCTATAAAAAAATATTACTTACTACCAATGCACACAGAAGAGATTATAAGTCCGATGGTCAAATCAAGGGGACTAGAGGGTACAAGTACAAAAATATTATTGGAAAACTTTTTAAAGAGAAAAATCATAAGAGCTCATCGGAATTAACAAAGGCTAATTATTTAGGTAAGGGATTGATGCAGATAAATCCTCATAAATCAAACTATATATACTGGGATGATCCAAACGAGTTGGTAGATCGACTTAGACTACTGCTTGCATCACAGTCTGCAGGTCATACTAATCACAACAACGAGATTGTTTCAATTATTGAAGAACTACGTGAAGCTAATATAATAGTATAAACTATATAAACGGATACACATTTTAAATATAAATTATGTCTGTTGATAAATTCGGACATTATCTAAACGACACTAGCAGTATAATTTCATTGAAAAATGCACCTAAATTGTTGGGCTTATTTTTGGATGCGAACAACAACATTGATGTCCAAAACAAAAGAATCAAAAATGTTGCAAAAGCTTTGGAGGAAAACGATGCTATCAATAAATTGTTTTTGCAAACTCAAATGGAAGAAGTAGAACACAAAATTATAAAAGAATTTAAAGAAGATAACAACAAAATGCACAATACTCTAAAAAATCAAATCGAAATGCAACAACATGAAATAATATTACAGTTGGAAGAGAATAAAAAATTGCAAGAAAGCATTTCCAAGATCAGAGCATCCTTCGAAGAAGAAATTGAAAGATTAAATGAAAAAATGTATAGATTTGAAAATTACATGTTTGTGTCAATTGGTGAAAGCGCATCAGATAGATCACAACACACCCCAAAGACTTCTTAAAGCTTAGACATGGATACAAAAAGAAATTTAGTGAACGAGCTCCATAAGCAAGCTCGAAAAATGTTTGGACGTCGTAGAGTTGTTATGAAAGGAATAGACGATCTTTGGCAAGCGGATTTAGTTGAAATGGGGAACTATTCTACATACAATAAAAATTATAGATTTTTGCTAACTGTAATTGACACATTCTCTAAATATGCTTGGGCAGTACCTCTGAGAAGAAAAACAGCTGTTGACACAACGCAGGCAATGGAGACTATTTTTCAGTTGGGGCGTGTGCCAAAAAACTTACAAACAGATGATGGTAAAGAATTCTTCAACAAACACTTTAATCAATTGATGGATAAATACAACATCAAACACTACTCAACGTATAGCATCATGAAAGCATCAATAGTAGAACGATTCAATAGAACATTAAAAGGAATGATGTGGAAAGAGTTTAGTTTTAATGGTTCCTACAACTGGCTTGATATATACAAAGATTTACTTAATGCATACAATAGAAAAGTTCATCGCACCATTAAAATGCCACCGATTAAAGTCAACTCAAAAAATGAAAAACAACTTCTAAATACAGTATACAGTCATTTAAAGATGTACAAAATGTCAAAATTTAATGCAGGAGACCATGTACGTATTAGCAAATATAAACATATTTTTGAGAAAGGCTATACTCCGAATTGGACAACAGAAATTTTCACAATCCAAAGAGTTCAGAATACATATCCTACAACATACATATTAGAAGATTATCTTGGAAATCCTATTAAAGGTGGCTTCTATACGGAAGAACTGTCAAGAACTAGATTTCCAAATACATATCTAGTTGAAAAGGTGATTCGACTGAAAGGGGGCAAAGCATTAGTTAAATGGCTGGGATTTTCTAATCAACACAATTCCTGGATAAGCAAAGATGAAATACTATAGATCGAAAACGAAATAAATCGTCATCCGCAATGATAACAACGACAATAACATCAATATTTTTAATAACTAATGTTAATTTTAAAATAAGATTATGAAATATATATGCAAATTATTCTTATAAACCATGGTGTGTATTAAACTTTATTTATTTGTGAACAGGCTGTTATAATGTCAATAACACTTACTCTGAGCTCTAACTCATCAGCGCTATATGCTAATTATTTTCCTCCCATTGACTTAAACGACTCATATGAGTGTGCGCTAACTGATTTTCATTCATACAACAGTATTCCAAATGTAGACTCATATAACAATATGTTTCATATAGGGGAATATGTAATTGAAATACCAATTGGATCTTATGAATTGAAAGATATAGTTGACTACATAGAAGAGCAATACAAACGACTCAGTCCTGGAGAGCATATTTTTATAGAAGCTAACAACAATACGATGCAAGTTAAAATAAATAGTTCTAAAGACCCGATATATTTTAATAAAGAAAATACAATTGGGAATCTTTTAGGATTCAATAGTAAAATCCTAACACCGACCGAAGATCATTACTCAGATCTTCCAGTTAATATTTTTAAAGTAAATCTCTTGCGAATTGAAAGTAGTATCGCTACTAACACATATATGAACAATTCAAAATCACACACACTTCATGAGTTTCCGATTAATGTACCTGCAGGCTATAAAATAGATGAGATTCCACGGAATCTCATCTATTTACCTGTAAACACCAAAGAGATAAGTTCTCTATCACTGCGCGTGGTTGATCAGAACGGTGATTTAATTAATTTCAGAGGAGAGGAAATTACAATACGAATACATTTAAGACCAACTAAGTAATGATAATATACAATACAAGTATATCACAAAATACGGCAGCCACGTCTCATCCACAGATATTACAACCTAAACCACAATTGAAAAGATCTGCTCGTCAAAGGTCACTTACAACAACAAACAAAAGTTTTCTCAAGTCTTTGAATTTCAAACTGAAAACAAAATGAGCTCAATAATAAACGTATTGGATAAGCCATTGTCTGACGAAAATATAATAAAAAAGGACTATCATACCTACATACCATATCTACAATCGTACAATAATAATGATGAGATTCGAATCTCAATACAAAATCAAGATTTGTACGTGTTACCTAGTGAGAGCTATATATATGTGGAAGGTTTCGTTGTAGATGAAAAAACTGGAAAATTTTCAGAAAATTTTAAATTGAAAAACAACTTTGTTGCACATCTATTTGATGAAATCCGCTATGAGCTTAATGGTATTGAAATCGATCATACAAGGTATTTAGGAACAACAACCACAATAAAAAATTTGGTATCTCTATCACCAACTCAAAGCGTTGTAATGCAAAATGGTGGATGGCATAAAACTGATGATTTGAATCTTAAGAATGGATATTTTAATTTTTATGTACCACTAAAAATGCTTTTGGGGTTTGCTGAAGACTACAACAAAGTTATACTTAATGGAAAGCATGAATTGATACTCTTGCGCAATAAAAATGATGAAGCTCTTGTACACTCGAGCGTTTCTACTGAAAAATCGAAACTTACAATTTCACTCATCTCCTGGAGAATTCCACACGTACAATTATCTGATCAGAGCAAGTTGAATATGATTAAAATTATTAACAATGGTGCTTCTATACCGATGGCATTTCG
>OX637537.1:30198138-30338138 GCA_951800035.1 Linnaemya tessellans
TGTTTGTGACGATTGGTGAGTCTGTATGACATTTCGCTTTTTTGCTTTCCTAGATTTAGCGCAAGTGGGTCAGTATAAAATGAAATAAATTTGTATATATTTATGTACGCATATACATCCAAACAAATAATAAGCGTTCATTCTTTGTGCCCAAATATTCCCTTGACCATTTGAATGAATGAACCATTGTGTTTGTTTGTTGTGTGTTCTCTGAAATAAATATGTATGTAGTTTTTTATTTGAAATAAAAAGACATTTATTTTAATTTTTATAAGCACTTATTAAAAGTTTGTTAACATTTTAATTTTTAAGTAAAATTGCATTCCTTAAGGCACAAACACCAGTAGTTAATAACTGTATGTGCGAGAACAATTAAAATACTCAAATTTCAGCAATTAAATTTTAAAATTTTTAAATTTTAATTGCCAAATTTGTGTTAATGGGTTTTTTTGTAATTTGATACTTTAATGTGTGTGTATTTTCCCACGGTTAAATAGGGATGTTCACATTGTTGTTGTTTGATTTTTTATGATGTTGGGGTAGGCGTGGGAATTTTTGTCTGTCCATATGAGACCTTGGGAGTTTGTGTCTGTCCGTATGAGACCGTGGGAATTTCTGTCCGTCCATATGTGGGGGGTAGTTTGGTGGAGGGGTGCTGTAGTAACCAAAATGAGTTTGTATAAGTGAGCGTGAGACCGTGAGAATTTTTGTCTGTCCATATGAGAGCTTGGGAGTTTGTGTCTGTCCATATGTGACCTTGGGAATACATGTCCGTCGGTATGTGAGCGTGGGAATTTCTGTCTGTCCATATGTGAGCGTAGGAATTCTGTCTCTACATGGGTGCTATGGCCTAATAGAAAATAATAAATTTTTAGTATCTGACACAACATTTTTTAGGAAGTACAATATCTCAAAAGTGTTGTATAAATGGATGGCCCTAATGTTTGTGGTTCGTTTCTTCTTGCTGGAGTGAGATTTCTTCTTTTATTTTTTAGCTTGTTTTTAATTGTGGTGTGTGTTTACTTAAGATATTTTTAATTTTGGTGTGTGTTTACTTAAGATATTTTGTCCAGCAATTCAGTTATTTCTTTTTTGTGTGCAATGCTTGAGTGTGGGGGAATAATTTGATTATTCTGATCTTGAAGACGTTGTGAAAAAAATTACTATTGCAAAATATTGAATTTGATATTTTGTTTATTTTATACATGACGATCATCGATGGATTTTATTTGGGGATCTGGATGGTGGTGCGATTTCTGTATTTTGTAGAATATTAATATGTGTGTGTTTTTGTGTTCTGAGTGGCGATTGGAATGTCTGCCTGTCAGACAGGGGGTGTGTGTGTGACGATTGGTGAGTCTGTGTGACAGTCCGCTTTTTTGTTGCTTTCCTGGATTTAGCGCAAGTGGGTCAGTATGAAATGAAATAAATTTGTAGATATTTATGTACGCATATACATACAAACAAATAATAAGCGTTTATTCGTTGTGCCCAAATATTCCCTTGACCATTTGAATGAATGAACCATTGTGTTTATTTGTTTGTGTGTTCTCTGAAATAAATATGTATATAGGTGTTTATTTGAAATAAAAGACATTTATTTTAATTTTTATAAGCATTTATTTAAAAGTTTGTTAACATTTTCATTTTTAAGTAAAATTGCATTCCTTAAGGCACAAACACCATAGTCGTGATAGCTACAATAGAAATATGTTAAATGGTTAGTTTCCATTTGTTTAAAATTAATGCAGCCAATGTCTTCAATGTTATAAACTGTTTGATGAATCATTTTTTCTAGCCATTTTTTCCGCTGAAATAAGTATTTTGATTACAATTAAAATAAAAAGCCATTAGTTTTTTGTTTTAATTTTTTAGATGCATTTATTTATAAATTTTTCAGATATTTCACTTTTAAAGTAAGTTTTCCACCGAACGAGCTGCCTCATCCAAAATTGCATCGTCCGAGTTTTCATACATTGCCAAAAATATTGGCAAATCGATTGGTGGGAGGATTTCCACACTGATTATATCAACAAGTGGGCGATGCGTTTCTTCAAGCTGTTGAGAGTTTATTGCAAGTAATGCATCCTCATCACCTTGCAATAGCGTCTCGAACTCTTCGTCTTCTTCAGTTCGGTGCTGAGTATTTAGCGAGAGAAATAACTCTTCGTCCCCTTCCAGGTGTCTTTCGAATTCCCGCATCATAACTGCTTTAGCCCAGTCTTTTCGAATCTGACGCATGACCCTTTTATATAGAGGTGTCTTCCAAATGGAGGGCATTGTTGAAATGAAATAATGATAGCATTATAAGTTAACAAGTAGATTCGCTGAAAAGTTCTCTTTTTTCTTTAGCTACAAAACTTTTGTAGTTTATCATATACCACAAAGTTTTGTCTACGTAGCAGTTTCTTTTGCTACAAAATTTTGCAGCGTCTCTACATACATAAGCATGCCAACGTATTCTGTGCATATCACTTATCCAAATGTTTTTTTACATAAATATTGTCCACGTAGCAGTTTTTTTTGCTACATAATTTTGGAACGTCTCTGCATGCATAAGCATGCCTATGTATTCTGTGCATATCACTTATCAAAATGTTTGTTTACATAAATATTGTCTACGTAGCAGTTTCATTCCCTTTAACATTTTGTATCGTATATGCATGCATAAGCATGTCTCTGTACTCTGTATACATAACATTCCGTTCAAAACTTTGTAACGTATCTGCATGCACAAGCATGTCTCTGTACTCTATACATATCACTTATCAAAATGTTTGTTTACATAAATATTGTCTACGTAGCAGTTTCATTCCCTTAAACATTTTGTATTGTAGAGGCATGCATAAGCATGCCCCTGTACTCTGTATATATCACATTCCGTTCAAAACTTTGTAACGTATCTGCATGCACAAGCATGTCTCTGTACTCTATACATATCACTTATCAAAATGTTTGTTTACATAAATATTGTCTACGTAGCAGTTTCATTCCCTTAAACATTTTGTATTGTAGAGGCATGCATAAGCATGCCCCTGTACTCTGTATATATCACATTCCGTTCAAAACTTTGTAACGTATCTGCATGCAGAAGCATGTCTCTGTACTCTATACATATCACTTATCAAAATGTTTGTTTACATAAATATTGTCTACGTAGCAGTTTCATTCCCTTAAACATTTTGTATTGTAGAGGCATGCATAAGCTGTATCTCATATACCCGCTGAACTTCTAAAACTACTTTTTTAAAATTTTACAACCAACGATTTTTGTAGCTACAAGTTACTAACTATGCAAATACTGAAAACTACTTTTTGAAATGTAGCGTACTAGACCATACTAAACATTTTCACGAATTACTGTAAGTCAAATATTTTAAGATTGAAGTCAGTACATTTTTGTATATAAAACCAATAAGTCGTGAATATTTCTAAACTCCTTGTGTTTTAAAAAATAGAACTTTTTTTATATTACAAACTAAAAACAATATATAAAGGCATTTATAAGTTGTTTCAACATATATATATATATTAAGGTTTTTTCAATAAATAAATATAAAAAAAAAATTAAAAAAAAAAAAAAAAATGAGTTCTTCAGTTTTCCGTTGTAATATCTGTAATAAGCAATTCAGATACCAAAAGTGCTACTTAAATCATTGCAAAAGTCATGTTCAACCCCAAGATGTGCAGCAGTCCGTACAACCCCAAGATGTGCAGCAGTCCGTACAACCCCAAGATGTATATCATTCCATACAACCCTATAACCCAATGGTCTACAACAATTTGCTATATCAGTATCCCGTGCAATATCAGTATCCAGTGCAGAATCAGTATCCCGTGCAGTATCAGTATCCAGTGCAGAATCAGTATCCCGTGCAGTATCAGTATCCAGTGCAGAATCAGTATCCCGTGCAGTATCAGTATCCAGTGCAGTATCAGTATCCAGTGCAGAATCAGTATCCAGTGCAATATCAGTATCCAGTGCAGGCTCCAGCGTATCCGTATCCAGTGTCAACCAACCAATTCACAGCACCTATGGAAATTCCATATCCCATTGAATATAGTGTACCTATACAGTTGCAGCAAAATAATAGACCCAATAATAATTACCCAAGCTATTTGCCCGTAGAGAATTCTCCTCAAGACATGGATATAAGTCAAGTTATTCCACATGATCAAGCAAATACTCAAAATGATGAAGTAGAAATGGATATCTCAAATTCTGCGGATGATCTACTCTCTCAAGCTCCAAATGAACGCAAATATTATATAATAAATAGTGCTTTTAAGAATAATATTACAACATTTGGAGTTCTAATAAATAAGGATTGTATTCTATTTGAAGATGTGATTGTGGATAATAAAACTATAATCAAAGAAAGACTTGAAAATAGTCTTGCCGTGCACAACATCATTAAATTTAATATTACTCTAATTGGAGAGTATATTAAAATTGCAAGCGATGAAATGGAATTGTGTACTATTTCCCACCGGGCAAAGATGGATCTTCTATGCATTGGAGATGATGTTGAGGAAGTTATGGCAAAGCAATTTCAAGAAATCCACAACAAAATGTCTGAATTCCAAGAACGGGATTCAGGATGGACATTAATTAGAATTGTTCGCCTCGAAATCGCCATAAATAAGTCATCTTTGGTGAGAGGATCGAACTGGATAAGTACGCCGGAGAAATTAAAAAGTAGAGCTGCCTGCATAAATGTTGAAAACAAGGACATTTACTGCTTTAAATGGGCTATAATATCTGCACTGGATACCTCTGTTATTAAAACACCACAACGTTGCAGCTCATACAACATTGCAGACATCAGCGCTGACATCATATACATGCAAAACGGAAATGAGCTTGATTTTAAAAATTTAAAGTTTCCGTTGGCATTAAAGAGTATTAGGATATTTGAAGAAAGTAATCCTAATATCAGCGTCAATGTGTTCGGATACAACGATGAAAGGAATGAAATTGTTGGACCATTCTATAACACCAAAAATGAAAAATCAACACATATAAATTTGTTATTATTAGAAAATGCTGGAGGATATCAGCATTATATTCTTATAACAAATATATCAAAGTAAGTAAAGAAATATACATTTATTTACGTAAATATATTAATATGTATTCTTATAACTTTTTTCTTTCCACAGACTTTTAAAATCCCAGACTACCAAGCACTGCAGAAAACTTCTGTTTTGTAACAGCTGCCTCCAATATACCCACAATGAGAGGACGTTAGAACAACATAAAGAAGAATGTGGGAAAATTGTTGCGGAGCTACCCTCTGAGGAAAAAGCGGTGTTGCAGTTTAAAGACCAACAACGACAAATGGATGTACCATTTGTTGTGTATGCAGACTTTGAATGCATACTGCAGGAGGTTAGTATTAGAGTAAGTGATAAAAGTAATTATATTAAGAAGCACATACCATGTGCTTATAGTTATTATATTAAATGTAAGCATAATGATAGTTTAGATAAATTTAAATTATATACGGGTAGGGATGCAGCAGAAAAGTTTGTAGAAAATTTGATTGAAGATTGTGAAGATATTTACAATGAATATCTAGCAAACAAGAGGAAAATGGATGCTTTATCTCCTTTCGAAATTTTTAATTTACAAAATGCAATAAATTGTCATATTTGTCACAAACATCTAGGCAATGATAGAGTGCGAGATCACTGTCACATAAGTGGTAAATTTAGAGGCGCAGCTCATAAGATTTGCAATTTAAAATTTCAAGTTCCTAAATTTATACCAGTTTATTTCCACAATTATTCTTCCTATGACTCGCACCTTTTTGTTAAAGAGTTGGGTAAAAAATCTGACAATATAAAAGTCCTTCCGCTCAACAAAGAATTATATATATCACTGTCTTCATTTTCAAAAATGACCGACAACTACAACCTTGAAATTAGATTTTTAGATACAATTCGTTTTATGTCAGATAGTTTAGAATCTTTAGCCAATAATCTTTCAGAGCAAGACTTTAACATTATTAAAAAACAATTCAAAACCAAAACAGAGTTTGATCTTGTGAGAAGAAAAGGCGTTTTTCCCTATGATTTTCTAAATTCTTTTGAAAAATTGAATGTTGGTGAACTTCCAGCAAGGGAAGATTTCTTCAACCAGCTCAATAATAAGGAGTGCTCGATTGAAGACTATGATCATGCAAAAGAAGTTTGGAATGCTTTCAGCTGCAAAACCTTACAAGATTACATGGAAGTATATTTAAAAACGGATGTGCTCTTACTTGCAGATATATTTGAAAGTTTTAGAAAGGTTTGCAAGAACATCTACCACTTAGATCCATGTCAGTATTACACTGCACCAGGACTATCGTGGGATGCTATGTTGAAGCATACAAATATAGAATTAGAGCTTTTGACGGATATAGATATGTACAATTTCTTCAAGAAAGGAATACGTGGTGGGCTTGTACAATGTAGTAATCGTTATTCAAAAGCTAACAATAAATATTTAGTTGATTATGATAGAGAGAAGCCCTCAGAATTTATTGTGTACTTAGACGCAAATAACCTTTACGGTTGGGCAATGTCTGAGTATCTACCTTATGGTGGATTCAAATGGATGTCAACTGAAGAGCTAAATCTAGATCCGACAACCATAGAGGATAGTTCAAGCGATGGATATGTCTATGAAGTTACTTTAGACTATCCTTCTCATTTGCATGACTCTCACAATGACCTTCCTTTCTGTCCAGAAAATAAAAAAATTTTGCAAACAAAGCACATTAAATTACTAGCAGATTTTTCTACAAAACAAACATATGTCATACATTATAGAGCTCTTAAACAATGTTTGCAGTATGGTCTAGTTCTAAAGAAAGTACATCGAATTCTCACCTATAAGCAATCAACCTGGTTGAAAAGTTATATAGACTTGAATACCAAACATAGGGCTACTGCAAAAAATGTTTTTGAAAAAAATTTCTTTAAATTGTTAAATAATGCAGTATATGGTAAAACTATGGAGAATGTGGAAAAGAGAAAAGATGTACGAATAGTTACTAACTGGAATAGGACAAACTGTAATCATTTAGGAGCTCAAGATTGGATATGTAAACCTAATTTTCATAGTTTGTCAATATTTTCTGAGGATATGGTAGCGATTGAAATGAAAAGAGTGAAAACCTATTACAATAAACCCATATATTTAGGATTTTGTGTATTAGAGCTTTCCAAATGGAAAATGTATGATTTCCATTATGGGTACATGCAACCCAAATTCAAGACAAACCTATCATTAAACTATATGGACACAGACTCTTTCATTTACACAGTACAAACTGAAGATTTCTATGCTGACATAAAAACTGACGTCGACCATAAGTTTGATACTTCAGATTACCCAAAAGACAATGTATATGGATTTCCTCTGGTAAACAAAAAGGTGTTGGGTATGATGAAGGATGAGAATTGTGGAAAGGTAATGAAGGAATTTGTAGGATTGCGATCAAAAATGTACTCTTTTAGTGTGCAATATCAAAGTGATATTAAAAAATCGAAAGGAGTAAAGAACTGCATTCTTAATAATTATAGTATAGCTTCATATAGAAATTGCTTATTCCATAAGTCGACTGTGTATGATGATATGCTAACATTTAAATCAAAAATTCATCAAATTTACTCAAATCAAATAAATAAAGTAGTATTAAATTATGCAGATGATAAAAGAAAAATAAGAAGTGATGATAAAAGTACGTATGCATGGTATCATTTTCGAATCGAAGAAACCAATCCCGATTACGAACTTGATATGCTATTGTGGGAAATTTCAAGATTAGAAAAGGAAGAAGCAATGGAATAACTGCAACTAATTTTTTAGCTAATAATTTCTATGTGTAAGTAGTTAAATCTAGTAATAAAAGAAAACATGTTTTATTTTTAAGTTAAAAATTGTTTTATTGTTAAGAGAGAGTGAGAAAAAACCAGAATTTTACAAATATATTATATATTAAAAAACATTAAAGATTTTGTTTTATTCTGATTATTTACTTTTAATGAAATAATGCATAATATGAATTAATTAAATGGCTAATTGCCATTTTTCTTAAATAATATACCGAACACCGGCAGGTGTCTGGTCCCTCCACACAATCCGGATGGCTCCAAGGACAGGATTTGAAATGGCCATCGTCCTTGTCTTCATCTTCCATTATACCCATTTCTTCGTTTTGATCCAACATGTCTAGGAAATATTTCATCATATCCCGGTGTTCATGTAGTTGACATCCTTCAAAGTTGATTAGGAATTGGACAATCTTGTCTCTTATTTGACTCATGTTTTTTATTTTAAATTTAACCTTTTTATTAGCAAAATTTACTTGCGTTCCGTTTTACTGTTACTTTGCAACTATAATGGATCATTTCAACGAACCAGTACGAAGGTGCATGTTATGAAATTTAAAAAACGAAGCCTGATCGTTTTTAATCCGAAAAATAATTTAAAATTTTGTGTGAACGACTCAAAAAAATGTATACATATTTGTATCATCTCTCTATCTTTTTTCAACTACTTAGTTTTAAATACTTATATAAATTTCATTTCTCCTCACTTTGTCTTTTGTCAAAATAAAACAAAAAAATCATTGTATAACGATTTTCTGTTAGGCTTCTTACAGTCTAGAAAGCTAAAATCGAGATTAGTTTGCAATAAAAGTTCAAAGCTATAAGTTGTGAAAAATTTCTATCGCAATGGATCTGGTGAAAAAATTTAATTCGTGCAATACAAAAACCTTAATACATATAAAGGATCTAGATGATTCAATCAAATACAACATCCTACGTGCAAAGCGGGTAACAACAAAGTACGGAGAAACAATTCAACTTGAGCTGGAAAACCATATAATGTTTCTCCCGAACCGATATAATGCATTAACCAATGTAGAATTAGAAGATCTTTCGAATGATAAATATCGACTACAAAGAAAAGGAGAGCGAAACCTGATCTTAGATAGCGAGATGCACGAGTTTTTGATACCAAACTCCCAGTACCCTGTTTGGCAGTAAAAATAAAAAAAAAAAAAATTTTATGTACATATATTTTGTAACTAATACAATAAAACAACGAAAGAATTTTTTAAAATATACAAATATATGCTTGTGTTTTATTTCAACTCTTTAGTTGCTTCATAAAGAAATTTTAAACATAAATGGCCACAATTAAATGTATTAAAGTTTTGATGTGTATTGTAGTTGTATTCAATATTTCTACCTAGATATTTGATTAATTCTAAAGGAGGTTGTAAATTTCCAAAGCTGTCGAAATATTGTTTTTCATCCTTGTTTCTATAGTATGCTACCCAATGAGTACCTGGTCCTGCTGATAAATCTAAATTAATTATTCCACATTCTACTGTCCTTGGCCGTTTTGGTAGAGAATCCAACATATAAACTCCTCTAAAGTGTGGAATATTTCTTGAAAATTTTCTTAGATCAAATTCTGATAATGGTCTGTTGGGTAGCATTTCTAATAGTTTTTTGAATGATCTTTACAAACAAGTCCATAACCCTTTTTATATGGTTTAAGGTACAGTCCTTCTCCCACAGCAATAGACTCCATTGCCTTATTGTGTCTGGTGGCTTCCTCAAGTTGTTTTTTTGCGTCCTTTGTTGCATTTACAGCCTTAGCTATAGCGGCACCTCCAGTTGTTAGACTACCAAGTGCACCTAGAGCAGTTAGAATTGGAATTAGCGGTAAAAATCCACCAATTTTTGGAACATTGATTATGCGTGGTATTACAACGCGTGCCTTTTTCCCCTTAAGTGATCTGTTGATAACTTTACGAGCGATTTTAATGGCCGAGTTAATGTCTTGTGGTTTTTCTTCCCGTAATGTTTTTGTTGCTGCTCTAATTGAACTATTGAACAGCTTTTTATCATTTAAATGAGTTCGTAACGATAGTCTTTGCCTATTTCTGCTCTTCTTCTCCATACCCATACCAAATTTAGTTTTTGCTTTCATTGCATTGGTCACCATATATGCAAATGTTTTTTCTGCAAGACTGCTATTGTTTGAAAGAACTCTTTCCCAAGCTTTATTTTCAAGAATTTTATCAGCTTGGTGTCTACTGTTTAATTCTTTGTTTTTGGAGTAAGCTATATCGTGATTTTTGCAAGCAGCATCCAATAAATTAATTCCTTTATCTCCTCTATCTAAACGCTTTTGTAATCTTGTGCCAGGTCCACAGTACTGATATCCAGGAAGATGTAATTCAAAAGGTAGAGAATTTATTGTTTTATTTAGTAAACCTTCTCCAACGATAGTTTTCTTATGACTGAATGTTTTTTTATAAAACGTAACCATATTATTTTATTCTAGAATAAAAGATATTGTTTTGTGAATTTTACAAGTAGTTATTGAAATGCGCTTAGTAAAACAACACAAAAATATTTTAGTTCGTAATGTGGATGTATTTTCAAATGACAGTACAAAAATAAGACATAGTTCCTTGCTACCAAATTCTATTCGAGCATTAATAGTTGGTCCCTCCAATTGTGGAAAAACTAATGTAATGATCAGTTTGCTAGAAAGTCCTAATGGTCTCAAGTTTGAAAATATCTATTTGTACTCAAAATCTCTGTATCAACCTAAATATGAATACCTAAAGAATTTAATTTCGCCAATTAAAGGAATGGGATACTACACATTCGCAGACAATGAGTCCGTTGTTCCTCCTAGTGAAGCTAAAAGCAATTCAATTATGATTTTCGATGATGTTGCATGTGAAAACCAAAACAATATACGTGCATATTTTTGTATGGGGCGTCATAAGAATGTAGATTCATTTTACTTGTGTCAAACCTACACAAGAATTCCAAAACATTTAATAAGAGATAATGCCAATTTAATTATAATGTTTAAACAAGATGCGAAAAATATGAGACATGTATACGATGATCATGTTGCCAGCGATATGAAATTTGAAAAGTTTCAGTATATATGTCAAGAATGTTGGAAGGATAAATATGGATTTTTGATGATAAGTAAAGATAATGAACTAAACAATGGTCGCTATAGAAAATCATTTGATTACTTCATCGTAATATAAATTACTGTTCATCAAGGGTATCGCTTAGTACATAATCTGGCTTTAAACTTTATACATGTGATTGTTATAACTGGTCATCTAAGCAAAAACTTGATCTGATACATAATAATCTGATCAGATACCTAACAAGCTGATCTGATAACCTCATCTGATAAACTGATCTGATAACCTGATAAACTCATCTAATACGTGATCTGATAACCTGATCTGACACCTGATAAGCTGATCTGATACCTGATAAACTGATCTGATACCTGATCTGATAACCTGATCTGACACCTGATAAGCTGATCTGATACCTGATAAACTGATCTGATACCTGATCTGATAACCTGATCTGACACCTGATAAGCTGATCTGATACCTGATAAACTGATCTGATACCTGATCTGATACCTGATCTGATAACCTGATCTGATACTTGATAAGCTGATCTGATAGCTGAAAAGCTAAAATGAATGAAAAAATTCTAAAAGACTTGGTGACAACAAGAAATATATTAAAGAAAAAGCTTCGTAGTATAAAAAATGGTGAAATAGATACACATCAGCAATTAAGTGATACATTCAAGCCCATAACAGAACCTTTAAAAGAATTTATAAATAGCTCTAAATATATTGATATACCGAATAAAAAAGAAAAGAATGATAAGAAAACTGAATATGAGGACAGTGTCAGTTTTCATCCTCAGAACTCAACAATGAAGTTGGAAGCAAGTACCCCTAAGAAACTAATTGAAGAATCAATGTTTAAACAGTCTAATAGTAAAAGTAACAGCGATTTTGATGAAGATGACTTTTATTCACAACATTCTAATCATGACGAGAGTTATCCTGACTTATCACTATTGCAATCGAGAAATGAACTAGATACTAACTATGGTCCACATAGAGATTATAATAACGAATGGAAATTTGGTAGTAGCAACATCGAGTTAAATCAAGATAAAATACAAGTTGGTGGTCAAATATGGGCTCTCACCCCAGGACTGTTTTCTTTGATGTTTCATAAAACACCAAAAAGCTATGATAAATTTGAGCTTGAAATCTATAAAAAAATATTACTTACTACCAATGCACACAGAAGAGATTATAAGTCCGATGGTCAAATCAAGGGGACTAGAGGGTACAAGTACAAAAATATTATTGGAAAACTTTTTAAAGAGAAAAATCATAAGAGCTCATCGGAATTAACAAAGGCTAATTATTTAGGTAAGGGATTGATGCAGATAAATCCTCATAAATCAAACTATATATACTGGGATGATCCAAACGAGTTGGTAGATCGACTTAGACTACTGCTTGCATCACAGTCTGCAGGTCATACTAATCACAACAACGAGATTGTTTCAATTATTGAAGAACTACGTGAAGCTAATATAATAGTATAAACTATATAAACGGATACACATTTTAAATATAAATTATGTCTGTTGATAAATTCGGACATTATCTAAACGACACTAGCAGTATAATTTCATTGAAAAATGCACCTAAATTGTTGGGCTTATTTTTGGATGCGAACAACAACATTGATGTCCAAAACAAAAGAATCAAAAATGTTGCAAAAGCTTTGGAGGAAAACGATGCTATCAATAAATTGTTTTTGCAAACTCAAATGGA
Source organism: Linnaemya tessellans (assembly GCA_951800035.1). NCBI lineage: Eukaryota > Metazoa > Arthropoda > Insecta > Diptera > Tachinidae > Linnaemya > Linnaemya tessellans. Next base: position 30,210,848 of record OX637537.1, read on the forward strand.
AGAAGTAGAACACAAAATTATAAAAGAATTTAAAGAAGATAACAACAAAATGCACAATACTCTAAAAAATCAAATCGAAATGCAACAACATGAAATAATATTACAGTTGGAAGAGAATAAAAAATTGCAAGAAAGCATTTCCAAGATCAGAGCATCCTTCGAAGAAGAAATTGAAAGATTAAATGAAAAAATGTATAGATTTGAAAATTACATGTTTGTGTCAATTGGTGAAAGCGCATCAGATAGATCACAACACACCCCAAAGACTTCTTAAAGCTTAGACATGGATACAAAAAGAAATTTAGTGAACGAGCTCCATAAGCAAGCTCGAAAAATGTTTGGACGTCGTAGAGTTGTTATGAAAGGAATAGACGATCTTTGGCAAGCGGATTTAGTTGAAATGGGGAACTATTCTACATACAATAAAAATTATAGATTTTTGCTAACTGTAATTGACACATTCTCTAAATATGCTTGGGCAGTACCTCTGAGAAGAAAAACAGCTGTTGACACAACGCAGGCAATGGAGACTATTTTTCAGTTGGGGCGTGTGCCAAAAAACTTACAAACAGATGATGGTAAAGAATTCTTCAACAAACACTTTAATCAATTGATGGATAAATACAACATCAAACACTACTCAACGTATAGCATCATGAAAGCATCAATAGTAGAACGATTCAATAGAACATTAAAAGGAATGATGTGGAAAGAGTTTAGTTTTAATGGTTCCTACAACTGGCTTGATATATACAAAGATTTACTTAATGCATACAATAGAAAAGTTCATCGCACCATTAAAATGCCACCGATTAAAGTCAACTCAAAAAATGAAAAACAACTTCTAAATACAGTATACAGTCATTTAAAGATGTACAAAATGTCAAAATTTAATGCAGGAGACCATGTACGTATTAGCAAATATAAACATATTTTTGAGAAAGGCTATACTCCGAATTGGACAACAGAAATTTTCACAATCCAAAGAGTTCAGAATACATATCCTACAACATACATATTAGAAGATTATCTTGGAAATCCTATTAAAGGTGGCTTCTATACGGAAGAACTGTCAAGAACTAGATTTCCAAATACATATCTAGTTGAAAAGGTGATTCGACTGAAAGGGGGCAAAGCATTAGTTAAATGGCTGGGATTTTCTAATCAACACAATTCCTGGATAAGCAAAGATGAAATACTATAGATCGAAAACGAAATAAATCGTCATCCGCAATGATAACAACGACAATAACATCAATATTTTTAATAACTAATGTTAATTTTAAAATAAGATTATGAAATATATATGCAAATTATTCTTATAAACCATGGTGTGTATTAAACTTTATTTATTTGTGAACAGGCTGTTATAATGTCAATAACACTTACTCTGAGCTCTAACTCATCAGCGCTATATGCTAATTATTTTCCTCCCATTGACTTAAACGACTCATATGAGTGTGCGCTAACTGATTTTCATTCATACAACAGTATTCCAAATGTAGACTCATATAACAATATGTTTCATATAGGGGAATATGTAATTGAAATACCAATTGGATCTTATGAATTGAAAGATATAGTTGACTACATAGAAGAGCAATACAAACGACTCAGTCCTGGAGAGCATATTTTTATAGAAGCTAACAACAATACGATGCAAGTTAAAATAAATAGTTCTAAAGACCCGATATATTTTAATAAAGAAAATACAATTGGGAATCTTTTAGGATTCAATAGTAAAATCCTAACACCGACCGAAGATCATTACTCAGATCTTCCAGTTAATATTTTTAAAGTAAATCTCTTGCGAATTGAAAGTAGTATCGCTACTAACACATATATGAACAATTCAAAATCACACACACTTCATGAGTTTCCGATTAATGTACCTGCAGGCTATAAAATAGATGAGATTCCACGGAATCTCATCTATTTACCTGTAAACACCAAAGAGATAAGTTCTCTATCACTGCGCGTGGTTGATCAGAACGGTGATTTAATTAATTTCAGAGGAGAGGAAATTACAATACGAATACATTTAAGACCAACTAAGTAATGATAATATACAATACAAGTATATCACAAAATACGGCAGCCACGTCTCATCCACAGATATTACAACCTAAACCACAATTGAAAAGATCTGCTCGTCAAAGGTCACTTACAACAACAAACAAAAGTTTTCTCAAGTCTTTGAATTTCAAACTGAAAACAAAATGAGCTCAATAATAAACGTATTGGATAAGCCATTGTCTGACGAAAATATAATAAAAAAGGACTATCATACCTACATACCATATCTACAATCGTACAATAATAATGATGAGATTCGAATCTCAATACAAAATCAAGATTTGTACGTGTTACCTAGTGAGAGCTATATATATGTGGAAGGTTTCGTTGTAGATGAAAAAACTGGAAAATTTTCAGAAAATTTTAAATTGAAAAACAACTTTGTTGCACATCTATTTGATGAAATCCGCTATGAGCTTAATGGTATTGAAATCGATCATACAAGGTATTTAGGAACAACAACCACAATAAAAAATTTGGTATCTCTATCACCAACTCAAAGCGTTGTAATGCAAAATGGTGGATGGCATAAAACTGATGATTTGAATCTTAAGAATGGATATTTTAATTTTTATGTACCACTAAAAATGCTTTTGGGGTTTGCTGAAGACTACAACAAAGTTATACTTAATGGAAAGCATGAATTGATACTCTTGCGCAATAAAAATGATGAAGCTCTTGTACACTCGAGCGTTTCTACTGAAAAATCGAAACTTACAATTTCACTCATCTCCTGGAGAATTCCACACGTACAATTATCTGATCAGAGCAAGTTGAATATGATTAAAATTATTAACAATGGTGCTTCTATACCGATGGCATTTCGTAGCTGGGATTGTCATATGAATCCACAATTGAATACAGGAACAAGTCATATTTGGAATGTTAAATTAGCTGCAAGTAAAGAGCGACCACGTTTTGTATTGGTCGCATTTCAACGAGGTAACAAATTTGTTCACTGTGACCTCACTAATTTAAAAGTACATTTAAATTCAACCTCTTACCCATATGATGATCTTAACATAAAATTTAAAAATGAACGGTATGCAATTCTATATGATATGTATGTAAGATTTCAACAAAGCTACTATATGAATGAGCCTCAACCATTATTAACTGCCCAGGAGTTTAAAGACGACGCTCCAATTATTGTAGTAGATGTAAGCTATCAGAACGAATCAGTCAATACCGGACCGATTGACATAAAAATTGAATTTGAAACAGCAACAAATATTCCAGCAACGACATCAGCTTACTGCGTTCTTATTCATGACCGCGTAATAGAATACATACCAATAAAAGGTCAAGTCCGGAAGGTCTTATAAATTAAATAACATGGATGGTGATATTGTTTTTGTAGACTTGCAAGGTTTCAAAAATAATTCAAATGACTTCATCGCAAAAGAACTAGCTGTAGTTTTCAGCAACAACGAATGCCTCAATTTCATCATAAAACCTCCTTTTGATTTCGCATGTTTATCGGTCAAAAAACAGAGAGAAGCAGTTTGGTTAACAAAAAACTATCATCATATTAACTGGAATGATGGATCAGTCTCATTTCAAAGCGTTTGCAAGTTTTTAAAATCCAATATAAGAAATTCACAAATATATGTTAAGGGGGGAGAGAAGAAAAAATGGCTAGAAAAAATGATTCATCAAACAGTTAATAACATTGAAGACATTGGCTGCATTAATTTTAAACAAATGGAAACTAACCATTCAACATATTTCTATTGTAGCTATCACGACTATGGTGTTTGTGCCTTAAGGAATGCAATTTTACTTAAAAATGAAAATGTTAACAAACTTTTAAATAAATGCTTATAAAAATTAAAATAAATGTCTTTTATTTCAAATAAACACCTATATACATATTTATTTCAGAGAACACACAAACAAATAAACACAATGGTTCATTCATTCAAATGGTCAAGGGAATATTTGGGCACAACGAATAAACGCTTATTATTTGTTTGTATGTATATGCGTACATAAATATCTACAAATTTATTTCATTTCATACTGACCCACTTGCGCTAAATCAAGGAAAGCAACAAAAAAGCGGACTGTCACACAGACTCACCAATCGTCACACACACACCCCCTGTCTGACAGGCAGACATTCCAATCGCCACTCAGAACACAAAAACACACACATATTAATATTCTACAAAATACAGAAATCGCACCACCATCCAGATCCCCAAATAAAATCCATCGATGATCGTCATGTATAAAATAAACAAAATATCAAATTCAATATTTTGCAATAGTAATTTTTTTCACAACGTCTTCAAGATCAGAATAATCAAATTATTCCCCCACACTCAAGCATTGCACACAAAAAAGAAATAACTGAATTGCTGGACAAAATATCTTAAGTAAACACACACCAAAATTAAAAATATCTTAAGTAAACACACACCACAATTAAAAACAAGCTAAAAAATAAAAGAAGAAATCTCACTCCAGCAAGAAGAAACGAACCACAAACATTAGGGCCATCCATTTATACAACACTTTTGAGATATTGTACTTCCTAAAAAATGTTGTGTCAGATACTAAAAATTTATTATTTTCTATTAGGCCATAGCACCCATGTAGAGACAGAATTCCTACGCTCACATATGGACAGACAGAAATTCCCACGCTCACATACCGACGGACATGTATTCCCAAGGTCACATATGGACAGACACAAACTCCCAAGCTCTCATATGGACAGACAAAAATTCTCACGGTCTCACGCTCACTTATACAAACTCATTTTGGTTACTACAGCACCCCTCCACCAAACTACCCCCCACATATGGACGGACAGAAATTCCCACGGTCTCATACGGACAGACACAAACTCCCAAGGTCTCATATGGACAGACAAAAATTCCCACGCCTACCCCAACATCATAAAAAATCAAACAACAACAATGTGAACATCCCTATTTAACCGTGGGAAAATACACACACACACATTAAAGTATCAAATTACAAAAAAACCCATTAACACAAATTTGGCAATTAAAATTTAAAAATTTTAAAATTTAATTGCTGAAATTTGAGTATTTTAATTGTTCTCGCACATACAGTTATTAACTACTAACACCATAGCATACAATAGAGATATTTTGGATGCTTAGTTTCCATTTGTTGAAAATTAATGCAGCCAATGTCTTCAATGTTATAAACTGTTTGATGAATCATTTTTTCTTCTCTTCCCCCTTAACATATATTTGTGAATTTCTTATATTGGATTTTAAAAACTTGCAAACGCTTTGAATTAACACTGATCCATCATTCCAGTTAATATGATGATAGTTTTTGGTTAACCAAACTGCTTCTCTCTGCTTTTTGGTTGATAAGCATTCGAAATCAAAAGGCGGTTTTATGATGAAATTGAGGCATTCGTTGTTGCTGAAAACTACAGCTAGTTCTTTTGCGATGAAGTCATTTGAATTATTTTTGAAACCTTGCAAGTCTACAAAAACAATATCACCATCCATGTTATTTAATTTATAAGACATTCCGGACTTGACTTTTTTTTGGTATGTATTCTATAACGCGGTCATGAATAAGAACGCAGTAAGCTGATGTCGTTGCTGGAATATTTGTTACTGTTTCAAATTCAATTTTTATATCAATCGGTCCGGTATTGACTGACTCGTTCTGATAGCTTACATCTACTACAATAATTGGGGCGTTGTCTTTAAACTCCTTAGCAGTTAACAAGGGTTGAGGCTCTTTTATATAGTAGCTTTGTTGAACTCTTACGTACATATCATATAGAATTGCATACCGTTCATTTTTAAATTTTATGTTAAGATCATCATATGGGTAAGAGGTTGAATTTAAATGTACTTTTAAATTAGTGAGGTCACAGTGAACAAATTTGTTATCTCGTTGAAATGCGACCAATACAAAACGTGGTCGTTCTTTACTTGCAGCTAATTTAACATTCCAAATATGACTTGTTCCTGTATTCAATTGTGGATTCATATGACAATCCCAGCTACGAAATGCCATCGGTATAGAAGCACCATTGTTAATAATTTTAATCATATTCAACTTGCTCTGATCAGATAATTGTACGTGTGGAATTCTCCAGGAGATGAGTGAAATTGTAAGTTTCGATTTTTCAGTAGAAACGCTCGAGTGTACAAGAGCTTCATCATTTTTATTGCGCAAGAGTATCAATTCATGCTTTCCATTAAGTATAACTTTGTTGTAGTCTTCAGCAAATCCCAAAAGCATTTTTAGTGGTACATAAAAATTAAAATACCCATTCTTAAGATTCAAATCATCACTTTTATGCCATCCACCATTTTGCATTACAACGCTTTGAGTTGGTGATAGAGATACCAAATTTTTTATTGTGGTTGTTGTTCCTAAATACCTTGTATGATCGATTTCAATGCCATTAAGCTCATAGCGGATTTCATCAAATAGATGTGCAACAAAGTTGTTTTTCAATTTAAAATTTTCTGAAAATTTTCCAGTTTTTTCATCTACAACGAAACCTTCCACATATATATAGCTCTCACTAGGTAACACGTACAAATCTTGATTTTGTATTGAGATTCGAATCTCATCATTATTATTGTACGATTGTAGATATGGTATGTAGGTATGATAGTCCTTTTTTATTATATCTTCGTCAGACAATGGCTTATCCAATACGTTTATTATTGAGCTCATTTTGTTTTGAGTTTGAAATTCAAAGACTTGAGAAAACTTTTGTTTGTTGTTGTAAGTGACCTTTGACGAGCAGATCTTTTCAATTGTGGTCTAGGTTGTAATATCTGTGGATGAGACTTGACTGCCGTATTTTGTGATATACTTGTGTTGTATATTATCATTACTTAGTTGGTCTTAAATGTATTCGTATTGTAATTTCCTCTCCTCTGAAATTAATTAAATCACCGTTCTGATCAACCACGCGCAGTGATAGAGAACTTATCTCTTTGGTGTTTACAGGTAAATAGATGAGATTCCTTGGAATCTCATCTATTTTATAGCCTGCAGGTACATTAATCGGAAACTCATGAAGTGTGTGCGATTTTGAATTGTTCATATATGTGTTAGTAGCGATACTACTTTCAATTCGCAAGAGATTTACTTTAAATATATTAACTGGAAGATCTGAGTAATGATCATCGGTCGGTGTTAGGATTTTACTATTAAATCCTAAAATATTCCCAATTGTATTTTCTTTATTAAAATATATCGGGTCTTTAGAACTATTTATTTTAACTTGCATCGTATTGTTGTTAGCTTCTATAAAAATATGCTCTCCAGGACTAAGTCGTTTCTATTGCTCTTCTATGAAGTCAACTATATCTTTCAATTCATAAGATCCAATTGGTATTTCAATTACATATTCCCCTATATGAAACATATTGTTATAGGAGTCTACATTTGGAATACTGTTGTATGAATGAAAATCAGTTAGCGCACACTCATATGAGTCGTTTAAGTCAATGGGAGGAAAATAATTAGCATATAGCGCTGATGAGTTAGAGCTCAGAGTAAGTGTTATTGACATTATAACAGCCTGTTCACAAATAAATAAAGTTTAATACACACCATGGTTTATAAGAATAATTTGCATATATATTTCATAATCTTATTTTAAAATTAACATTAGTTATTAAAAATATTGATGTTATTGTCGTTGTTATCATTGCGGATGACGATTTATTTCGTTTTCCATCTATAGTATTTCATCTTTGCTTATCCAGGAATTGTGTTGATTAGAAAATCCCAACCATTTAACTAATGCTTTGCCCCCTTTCAATCGAATCACCTTTTCAACTAGATATGTATTTGGAAATCTAGTTCTTGACAGTTCTTCCGTATAGAAGCCACCTTTAATAGGATTTCCAAGATAATCTTCTAATATGTATGTTGTTGGATATGTATTCTGAACTCTTTGGATTGTGAAAATTTCTGTTGTCCAATTCGGAGTATAACCTTTCTCAAAAATATGTTTATATTTGCTAATACGTACATGGTCTCCTGCATTAAATTTTGACATTTTGTACATCTTTAAATGACTGTATACTGTATTTAAAAGTTCTTTTTCATTTTTTGAGTTGACTTTAATCGGTGGCATTTTAATGGTGCGATGAACTTTTCTATTGTATGCATTAAGTAAATCTTTGTATATATCAAGCCAGTTGTAGGAACCATTAAAACTAAACTCTTTCCACATCATTCCTTTTAATGTTCTATTGAATCGTTCTACTATTGATGCTTTCATGATGCTATACGTTGAGTAGTGATTGATGTTGTATTTATCCATCAATTGATTAAAGTGTTTGTTGAAGAATTCTTTACCATCATCTGTTTGTTATTTTTTTGGCACACGCCCCAACTGAAAAATAGTCTCCATTGCCTGCGTTGTGTCAACAGCTGTTTTTCTTCTCAGAGGTACTGCCCAAGCATATTTGGAGAATGTGTCAATTACAGTTAGCAAAAATCTATCATTTTTATTGTATGTAGAATAGTTCCCCATTTCAACTAAATCCGCTTGCCAAAGATCGTCTATTCCTTTCATAACAACTCTACGACGTCCAAACATTTTTCGAGCTTGCTTATGGAGCTCGTTCACTAAATTTTATTTTTACTTTTGTTTTTATTTTACTTTTTGATATATTGTATTTGCATATGCTCAGTCCTGTGCTGCAATATAAGACTATAATGTCTTGTGTGCGGGACATAAAAATAATTTAAATAAATAAATAAATAACAGTGTGTCCTTAATAAAGCTTTAAGAAGTCTTTGGGGTGTGTTGTGATCTATCTGATGCGCTTTCACCAATTGACACAAACATGTAATTTTCAAATCTATACATTTTCTCATTTAATCTTTCAATTTCTTCTTCGAAGGATGCTCTGATCTTGGAAATGCTTTCTTGCAATTTTTTATTCTCTTCCAACTGTAATATTATTTCATGTTGTTGCATTTCGATTTGATTTTTTAGAGTATTGTGCATTTTGTTGTTATCTTCTTTAAATTCTTTTATAATTTTGTGTTCTACTTCTTCCATTTGAGTTTGCAAAAACAATTTATTGATAGCATCGTTTTCCTCCAAAGCTTTTGCAACATTTTTGATTCTTTTGTTTTGGACATCAATGTTGTTGTTCGCATCCAAAAATAACCCCAACAATTTAGGTGCATTTTTCAATGAAATTATACTGCTAGTGTCGTTTAGATAATGTCCGAATTTATCAACAGACATAATTTATATTTAAAATGTGTATCCGTTTATATAGTTTATACTATTATATTAGCTTCACGTAGTTCTTCAATAATTGAAACAATCTCGTTGTTGTGATTAGTATGACCTGCAGACTGTGATGCAAGCAGTAGTCTAAGTCGATCTACCAACTCGTTTGGATCATCCCAGTATATATAGTTTGATTTATGAGGATTTGCCTGCATCAAACCCTTACCTAAATAATTAGCCTTTATTAATTCCGATGAGCTCTTATGATTTTTCTCTTTAAAAAGTTTTCCAATAATATGTTTGTACTTGTACCCTCTAGTCCCCTTGATTTGACCATCGCACAGAGGGGTATTTGTCCAATTTAAGCGGCCAAAATTCGAATTTTCAAAACTCACTTTTTCTTTAACTACCCACCGTAGGGTGAAGAGAATAGAATGCTGGACTAGATCCCGTTATTTTTTAATTCCTTTTTGCTTTCGTTCGCTCTCGCCACGCAGTCAAAGTTTCGTGTTGCTAATTGGGCATATGCTTTTTTGCTGTGTTTGAGACAAGTCAACGTGAAAAAAACTTGAGTAAAAGCGTGTTTTCAGTTTATGAATTTTATTAAAATGGATAATTGTAATGCAGGTAAATATGATATAATTCACATAGTTTAATAGGAATATAATATATTCTGGTACCGGCAGAGCTATATTGAATATGATGGTATTTTTGTTAATTTTAATTGATTAAAAAAATTAACTATAGTCATAAAGTTGTATAACACCACTTAACGCAACTCAGATTCTCGCTCGGGTGTGTTAATTGATATTTCATTGTTTGGAAAAAAAAAATTGGCTGCGGATATGTGCGGATGACTATTTTATAGCCCTTTGAAGTATGCTACTGCTGAAAAATGTACCAAAAATTCTGATGCTTTACTGTACATGCTGCTTTATTGCACACTTCTTTTACACATTTCATTTTAAAATTTAGCATTTACAATATTTTTTGTTTCCAAATCTAGGTTCTTCAAAGGTCAAGTTCATAGTTCGTGAAGACGTTTTACGAATTTCCGAAATCTGCAATATTTCATCAATAATTGCTAATATAGCTGCTGCCGAAAAACATGAAATACGTATTTTTGCTTGTTTATATAAATTTACAATTTTAAATGCCACAACATGTCTTTTCTAAATATTTTGCATACAAAATTCAATCAAAATAATTTTGGCCGCCTAGATTGGCCAAATACCCCTCTGTGCATCGGACTTATAGTCTCTTCTGTGTGCATTGGTAGTAAGTAATATTTTTTTATAGATTTCAAGCTCGAATTTATCATAGTTTTTTGGTAGTTTATGAAACATTAAAGAAAACAGTCCCGGGGTGAGAGTCCATATTTGACCACCAACTTGTATTTTATCTTGATTTAACTCAATGTTGCTACTACTAAATTTCCATCCGTTATTATAATCTCTATGTGGACCATAGTTAGTATCTAGTTCATTTCTCGATTGCAATAGTGATAAGTCAGGATAACTCCCGTTATGATTAGAATGTTGTGAATAAAAGTCATCTTCATCAAAATCGCTGTTACTTTTACTATTAGACTGTTTAAACATTGATTCTTCAATTAGTTTCTTAGGGGTACTTGTTTCCAACTTCATTGTTGAGTTCTGAGGATGAAAACTAGCACTGTCCTCATATTCAGTTTTCTTATCATTCTTTTCTTTTTTATTCGGTATATCAACATGTTTAGAGCTATTTATAAATTCTTTTCACCAGTTTTTATACTACGAAGCTTTTTCTTCAATATATTTCTTGTTGTAACCAAGTCTTTTAGAATTTTTTCATTCATTTTAGCTATTAGCTATCAGATCAGCTTATCAAGTATCAGATCAGGTCAGGTATCAGATCAGCTTATCAGGTATCAGATCAGTTTATCAGGTGTCAGATCAGGTTATCAGATCAGGTATCAGATCAGTTTATCAGGTATCAGATGAGGTTATCAGATCAGCTTATTAGGTATCAGTTTTGTTTAGATGACCAGTTATAATAATCACATGTATAATGTTTAAAGCCAGATTATGTACTAAGCGATACCCTTGATGAACAGTAATTTATATTATGATGAAGTAATCAAATGATTTTCTATAGCGACCATTGTTTAGTTCATTATCTTTACTTATCATCAAAAACCCATATTTATCCTTCCAACATTCTTGACATATATACTGAAACTTTTCGAAGTTCATGTCGCTGGCAACATGATCATCGTATACATGTCTCATATTTTTCGCATCTTGTTTAAACATTATAATTAAATTGGCATTATCTCTTATTAAATGTTTTGGAATTCTTGTGTAGGTTTGACACAAGTAAAATGAATCTACATTCTTATGACGCCCCATACAAAAATAGGCACGTATATTGTTTTGGTTTTCACATGCAACATCATCAAAAATCATAATTGAATTGCTTTTAGCTTCGCTAGGAGAAAAAACGGACTCATTGTCTGCGAATGTGTAGTATCCTATTCCTTTAATTGGCGAAATTAAAATCTTTAAGTATTCATATTTAGGTTGATACAGAGATTTTGAGTACAATTGGAGGGACCAACTATTAATGCTCGAATAGAATTTGGTAGCAAGGAACTATGTCTTATTTTTGTGCTGTCATTTGAAGATACATCCACATTACGAACTAAAATATTTTTGTGTTGTTTTACTAAGCGCATTTCAATAACTACTTGTAAAATTCACAAAACAATATCTTGTATTCTAGAATAAAATAATATGGTTACGTTTTATAAAAAAACGTTCAGTCATAAGAAAACTATCGTTGGAGAAGGTTTACTAAATAAAACAATAAATTCTCTACCTTTTGAATTACATCTTCCTGGATATCAGTACTGTGGACCTAGCACAAGATTACAAAAGCGTTTAGCTAGAGGAGATAAAGGAATTATTTTATTGGATGCTGCTTGCAAAAGTCACGATATAGCTTACTCCAAAAACAAAGAATTAAACAGTAGACACCAAGGTGATAAAATTCTTGAAAATAAAGCTTGGGAAAGAGTTCTTTCAAACGATAGCAATCTTGCAGAAAAAACATTTGCATATATGGTGACCAATGCAATGAAAGCAAAAACTAAATTTGATATGGGTATGGAGAAGAAGAGCAGAAATAGGCAAAGACTATCGCCACGAACTCATTTAAATGACAAAAAGCTGTTCAATAGTTCAATTAGAGCAGCAACAAAAACATTACGGAAGGAAAAACCACAAGACATTAACTCGGCCATTAAAATTGCTCGTAAAGTTTTTTTTTTTTTCTTGGACCAGCACTCAGGGAATGACCCCTACATATGCGATGCATTGTGCCAGAACTAGGAAAGTTGGTTATGGGAAGGAGGATAGAGGGAGTAGTGTTTGTGGACGTTCGATTTGAACCTCCCCAAGTTAAAACTGATAGGAAAGACCTCTGCTGCAAGTTTGTTCCACGTACGAACCGTTCGGCCAAAGAACGAATTCTTTCTGTAATGCGTGGTGCGATTCACTGACAACTCAACCACAAAAGGATGTGCCCTATGTGAAGAGCGGGTAGTTCGCAGAAATAAACGGTTATCCGGCACAAGCTCCCTTATTTCACCAGAACACATTCCGTTGTAGTATCGGTAGAACAGTGAAACACACCCCACGTTGCGTCGATGCTCCAGTGAGTCAATAGAGTTGGCTACCCTACTGTCACCGATGAGCTTCTTCGCTCTCTCTTGTACGCGGTCGAGCAACTTCAAAACAGACTTTGAAGCACCGGCCCATACATGGGAGTTGTATTCCATCTTTGGTCGGATGTAGGTGGTATATATATTGAGGAGATCAGTTGGGGTGAAGTATGTCTTACACCGTCTTAAAAAGCCGAGACACTTGAATGCTTCTTTTGAAATATGAAAAATGTGATCTGCCCATCGAACGTCACACTGTATTTTCATACCAAGAACATCAAGAGCTTCTGATTCCCCAATACCTATACCATCCATAAACACAGATGGCGCAGAACCTTCGACCAGCCGCCTATGCGTAAGCACGCAGCACTGCTTCTTATGAGGGTTAAAGTTAACCCTGTTCGCGAGGCCCCATTCGGAGATTGACACGAGATCACTTGTGAGTGACTCGTTCATCCTTTGTCTCCTGGCGTCAATCTCCTCCAGGCTTGGCCGGCTGGTGAAAGAGAAAGAATGGATAATGCTGCTACCATCCGCGAAAGAGTAGATAGGGTTTGAAGTCTGACATAGAAGGTCATTTATAAAGATGAGGAAGAGAGTAAGAGATAGAACAGAGCCTTGCGGCACCCCTGAATTTACCTTGAACTCGTTTGATGAGACCCCGTCTATAACAACTCGTATAGTGCGGTCTCTGAGGAAACTCGCTATGAAGCGAGAGAAATCATCACCGACACCAAAAGCAGTCAGTTTTGACAGAAGTGCATCATGCCACACTCTATCAAATGCTTTAGAGATTTCTAGAGCCACCACCTTACTCTCGCCGAAATGGTGAATGGAATTGCACCATTTTTCTGTTAACAGAGCGAGCAGGTCTCCTGTAGAGCGAGCTCTGCGAAAACCATACTGCCGGTCGTTAAGTAAGGTGTTGGTCTCCAGATACCTTACCAGGTGGAAGTTGGTCATACTTTCCATGACCTTGGAAATTGCAGAACAGACTGCAATTGGGCGGTAATTTTCGGGGTATTGCGCCTCTCCCTTGTTAGGGATTGGCGTTACATTGGCTAACTTCCAACACATCGGAAATTTACCGGCATGGTACGATGCACTAAAAAGCTTAGCCAATGGACGCGCTAGCGTCGAAAAACACTGCTTCAAGACCAGTGCTGGAATGCCATCCGGCCCAGGAGACTTGTTTATGTTGAGATTCGCTAAAACCTTTTTAACTGCATGTGGTCGAAAGAATATTCTTGGCATAGTAACTGATACTCTTTCCACCACGGGCAATTGCTGATTGCTACCTGGCAAGCAAGAATTACCTGCAAACATCTCAGCCAAAAGGTTAGCTTTATCAACAGATTCAGTGAATATTTGATCATCCCTTAAAAGAGTTGGAATTGATGAACTAGCTTTATCCTTTACTCTTTTAACGAATGACCAGAAGCTTTTACTACCTCTCGTGGCGGTAAGAACTTTAGCACGAAGGCGCTGCTCGTATAAAGCTTTTTCACGCCTTAGCACTCTGGCACACGAAGACCTCGCTTGTTTGCGCAGCGCATCAGTATTTGCGTTTTTGTTATTCCGCCAAGTACTGAATGCTTCCTCCCTGGATCTGATTGCCTCTTTGCAAGATTGGTTAAACCAAGATTTTTGTCTCGGCTTAACCGAAATTTTTTTGGATGGGATGAAGTATTTCATTCCCAGCAAAATTATATATCCAACCATTTCCGCCAAAGTTATCAACAGATCACTTAAGGGGCGTTGTAATACCACGCATAATCAATGTTCCAAAAATTGGTGGATTTTTACCACTAATTCCGATTCTAACTGCGCTAGATGCACTTGGTAGTCTAACAACTGGAGGTGCCGCTATAGCTAAGGTTGTAAATGCAACCAAGGATGCAAAAAAACAACTTGAGGAAGCCACCAGACACAATAAGGCAATGGAGTCTATTGCTGTGGGAGAAGGACTGTACCTTAAACCATATAAAACGGGTTATGGACTTGTTTGTAAGGAACATTCAAAAAACTATTAGAAATTCTACCCAACAGACCATTATCAGAATTTGATCTAAGAAAATTTTCAAGAAATATTCCACACTTTAGAGGAATTTATCTGTTGGACTATCTACCAAAACGGCCAAGGACAGTAGAATGTGGAATAATTAATTTAGATTTATCAACAGGACCAGGTACTCATTGGGTAGCATACTATAGAAACAAAGATGAAAAACAATATTTCGACAGCGTTGGAAATTTACAACCTCCTTTAGAAATAATCAAATACCTAGGTAGAAATATTGAATACAACTACAATGAATATCAAAACTTTAATACATTTAATTGTGGTCATTTATGTTTAAAATTTATTTATGAAGCAACTAAAGAGTTCAAATAAAACACAAGCATATATTTGTATATTTTAAAAAATTCGTTCGTTGTTTTATTTTATTAGTTATAAAATATACATAACATTTTTTATTTTTACTGCCAAACAGGGTACTGGGAGTTTGGTATTAAAAACTCGTGCATCTCGCTTTCTAAGATCAGGCTTCGCTCTCCTTTTCTTTGTAGTCGATATTTATCATTCGAAAGATCTTCTAATTCTACATTGGTTAATGCATTGTATCGGTTCGGGAGAAACATTATATTGTTTTCCAGCTCAAGTTGAACTGTTTCTCCGTACTTTGTTGTTACCCGTTTTGGACGTAGGATGTTGTATTTGATTGAATCATCTAGATCATTTACATGTATTAAGGTTTTTGTATTGTACGAATTAAATTTTTTTCACTAGATCCATTGCGGTAGAAATTTTTCACAACTTATAGTTTTGAACTTTTATTGCAAACTAATCTCGATTTTAGCTTTCTAGACTAAGAAGCCTAACAGAAAATCGTTATACAATGATTTTTTTTTATTTATTTTGACAAAAGACGAAGTGAGGAAAAATGAAATCTATATAAGTATTTAAAACTAAGTAGTTGAAAAAAGATAGAGAGATGATATAAATATGTATAAATTTTTTTGAGTCGTTCACTCAAAATTTTAAATTATTTTTCGGATTAAAAACGTCCAGGCTTCGTTTTTTAAATTTCAAAACATGCACCTTCGTACTGGTTCGTTGAAATGAGCAATTATAGTTGCAAAGTAACAGTCAAACGGATCGCAAGTAAATTTTGCTAATAAAAAGATTAAATTTAAAATAAAAAAACATGAGTCATATAAGAGACAAGATTGAGCAATTCCTAATCAACTTTGAAGGATGCCAACTACATGAACACCGGGATACGATGAAATATTTCCTAGACATGTTTGATCAAAACGAAAAAATGGGTATAATGGAAGATGAAGACAAGGACAATGGCCATTTCAAGTTCTGTCCTTGGAGCCATCCGGATTGTGTGGAGGGACCAGACACCTGCCGGTGCTCGGTATATTATTTAAGAAAAATGGCAATTAGTCATTTAATTAATTCATATTATGCATTATTTCATTAAAACTAAATACTCAAAATAAAACAAAATCTTGAATGTTTTTTAATATAATATATTTGTACAATTCTAGTTTTCTCTCTCTCTCTCTCTCTTAACAATAAAACAATATTTAACTTAAAAATAAAACATGTTTTCTTTTATTACTAGATTTAACCACTTACACATAAAAATTATTACCTAAAATATTAGCTGAAGTTATTCCATTGCTTCTTATTTTTCTAATCTTGAAATTTCACACAATAGCATATCAAGTTCGTAATCGGGATTGGTTTCCTCGATTCGAAAATGATACCATGCATATGTACTGTTATCATCACTTCTTATTTTTCTTTTGTCATCTGCATAATTTAATACTACTTTATTTATTTGATTTCTGTAAATTTTATGAATTTTTGATTTAAATGTTAGCATATCATCATACACAGTCGACTTATTGAATAAGCAATTTCTATATGAAGCTATACTATAATTATTAAGAATGCAGTTCTTTACTCCTTTCGATTTTTTAATATCACTTTGATATTGCACACTAAAAGAGTACATTTTTGATCGCAATCCTACAAATTCGTTTTTATTTATTTATTTATTTAATCAGCCTATGAAAAAAATTCTTACAGGCCATTGAAAATATTTTATTACAGCATTAAATTTAAATCAAAATAGTATAATTGAGATAACGCATTAAAATTAACTACTTAAGTGATTAATGATATGCCTTTTAATGGTGTCAGGATGGGATGAATAATCAATTAAGTCGTAAAGGCTGTTGAATTCTGCACACATTCGACGGAATGGATCAAAGTTACCATAATTAGTGCGAAAATATTGTAGCTTGAGAGGCATGTAATACCTTGTCGGGCGTTGTGGAATTATAAATTCAATTTTACTCAGCAGTACGTCGGAAACGGTAATACCGTTGATTAAGTTTAAAATAAATGAAACATTCATACATTTTCTTCTAGTTTTTAATGTAGGGAGCTTGATAAGAGATAGGCGGCTTTCATATGATGGAAGATTTGCATTTGCATTCCAGGGCAGACTTCTAAGACAGAATATCAAAAATTGTTTTTGAACAGATTCAATTTTCTTAATCTTCATATTGCGGATCCCAGACCACACATCCATATTCCAAAATTGGTCTAACAAGAGAAGTATATAATTGCTTTATAACATACGGATCGTCAAACTCCTTTCCCCAACGTTTAATAAAACCAAGTACTCCTTTAGCTTTATTTATAATCTGGGAGATGTGATGGTTGAAAGTTAGCTTAGTGTCCAGTAATACACCAAGATCACGAAATAAATCAACTTTTTCAACAGCATATTCGTTAATTCTGTAGGTACACTGTACGGAAAATCCTCTGTGAAACGACATGTATTTACACTTCCTTAAGTTTAACTCCATTAAGTTTAGATTGCACCTTTGGTTGAGGTTATTCAAATCCGTTTGGAGTAATGAGGACACATTAGAATTATTAAAGCTAGCGAAAAGCTTTACATCATCAGCGTACATTAGTATGTTGGAATGGTGAACACAGGACGGTAGATCATTAATGAATATGAGGAACAATAAAGGACCCAAATGGCTACCTTGAGGAAGTCCAGAAAGTACAGAAATAGGTTTAGATTTACGATTTCTAAACAAAACACATTGATGTCTGTCCTTAAGATAAGTCGATATCCATTTCAGGAAAATAGGAGAAAATCCAACTAATTCCAGTTTTGATATAAGAAGGTCATGATTTACTTTATCAAATGCCTTGCTAAAGTCTATATAAATAGTGTCGATTTGGTAACCTGAGCAGAACGAATCTATTACATAAGATGAAAATTCCAAAAGATTAGTAGCAGTAGAGCGTCCTTTTCTAAATCCATGTTGAAGTGGTGACAAATAAGATGATAAATGATGTGATAGATGGTCTGTTATGATTTTCTCGAAAAGTTTCGGGATAACACTTAATTTAGCAATACCTCTGTAATTTGAGATGTTTGATCTACTTCCGGACTTAAACAACGGCAAAATAAATGATGCTTTCCAATATGTAGGAAAATAGCCAGCCGATAGCGATATATTAAATAAGTATGTTAAAGGCATAGCTAGTGGAAATAAACACCGTTGTAGGATACAGCTAGGAACACCATCTGGACCATATGTTTCGGAACTTTTTAATTTTCTAATAGCGCTTATAATTGTTGTTGCATGTATTTTAGGAGAACTAATGTGTGTAGCTTCGGGAATTAAATATGGATATTCAGAAAGGTGGTTGAATTGTTTCCGTGAAAATGATGTGGAGAAAAAATCAGCAAACATGTCACAAATCTCTGAATCATCTGAAGATTCGTTATCACAGAACGTCATCATCGAAGGAAACCCAGAAAATTTTCGCTTTGAGTTAACGAACTGGTGGAACGATTTGGGATTGTGTTTGAAACATGATTTAACCTTAGAAAGATAGTTATTATAACATTATGTATTAGCTAAATTGTAATGTGCCCTTGATGTTGAATATTTTGCGTAATCAGTTTTTTTGAAGACTCTATAATGTTTATTCTTTAAGTTTTTGAGTCTAGCAAGATGCGATGTGTTCCACGGGGGTCCATTAGTGATTTTTCTTTTTCTTAATGGAATAGATTTCTGAAAGCAGTCAAATAATACTGCGTAAAATTTTGATAACTTTTTATCAATTTCTTGTGGATTTAAAGCATTGTCTGTATGATAGACCAGTTTTCCATAAATAGAAGGTTATTTAATTTGTTAAAATCTGCTTCCTTAAAATCAAATGATCTGTCATTATATAACCGGCGAGTTGATTGTAATGGAGTTTGCAAGAAGAAACTTATTTCCAAAGTAGGGTGATACGGATCTTCAGGTGACAACACTGGAATCACACGTTTAACGCCAAAGTCTTCAGGATGAACAACAAATACCAAATCAATTAGTCTTTCTAATGTGTTCCGTATGCCATTTATTTGCAAAAGCCCAAGATCAGCAAAACAGTCGACTAGAAAAAAGTTTGATTCCTGGCCAGTTGCTGGAGTAAAAAAGTTTGAGTCCGGTTCTTTGCACCAACTGATATTTGGCATATTAAAATCACCTAGTACAATAACGGTGTCGGCAGGTTTTGATTGTTTCACGACGAACTCTATACATTTCAAATGGGTTTCATAACTCTGAGTACTTAAAGCAGGAAGAATGTACGAACATGTTATAAACATTGTGGTAAACTTCAACTTAATACATATAGCTACGATTTCGATATCCCTTGCAATATTTAAAACAATCTCTTCAGATGGTAAGCAAGTAGAAACTGCAATTAAAACTCCACCACCATCTTTTTCAACTCTATCACATCTATAAATATGGAATTTATTGCACATTATTTCAGATTCATGGACATTTTTTCCAGGTTTATTGCGAAGCCAAGTTTCCGTAAATGCAATAATATTGTACTCGATATCGAAACTTTGAAGGTATAACGATTTTAGTTTGGTATTCATACCACGAATGTTTTGGTAAGCAATAGAAATAGATGACAAATCAAGATAATTTCTTGTAGAAGAATTTGTTTCTAGTTTTTTGAACTAGAGGCTGTAGCCTTGGGAAGAGTTACATTATTTTCGTCTCTATAAATAAACTCTCTAACTATCGTATGTTCTGGCCAAAAGCTTGGGTTTACTATTTTATCAAAAAGGCATTCAGGAACAATTATTTTAAATTATTGCGTGTATTTAATTTAAAAATTTTTGAATCATTGGATAATTCACTACCAAGTTTTGTTTTAATATAGCATTCAACATCACTTGCGGATGTATCAGTTGTAAAGCGTGTAGCAAATATAGTCTTTTTCGGAGGAATAGTTTTTAGAATTTGGTTTGAAGGACCTGTGAACTTCATATTAACAGGATTTTCGATTGATAAGACGCTAGGTGTGGGAGACGGAGAGGGTGTAAAAAATGTGCGTTCGGAAGAATTTACAATCGTAGCGTGACCTGGCGGGCAATTAATTTCTGCTGGAACACTCAGCGAACGATTATCTGCATAATTTGATTTAGAAAGCACCTGTACAGAAGTAGATGGATTTAAGTTTAAAGGGTGAGGTGCTGACACAGAGTTATTATTGGAAAGATTACAAGAATCAGCAGTAGATGGCAACTCCGGAGAATATACCAACAAATTTTCATTTGGTTTATCCTTGTTAAGGTTCCTTGGTGAGTTGCGTCGCTTTGGAGATGTCTGAGGCGATTTTAAATTGTCTAAAGATGATTTAAAATCATCAAATAGAGATCCATACGCGGAAATACGGATTGAGAGCTTTGCACATTCATTTTGTATTTCCAAAAACTGGGTTTTAGTACTTTGGAAAAATCGATCAAAATTAGCTCCAATTTTTTTACAGCTATTACAACACCAATGCAGCCCATCATACCTCTTAATGGATTCCGCAACATTCGCCGACATGCCACAGCATTTATAGTGGCATAGCCCATGGCATAACCAACAACAAATCATACTTTCATAATTAAGTTCAAGTTTGCAGTTTTTATTTAAGCAAGACATTTTTAATTTAAATTAGGGATTAAATGAAAAGTTTACTGCGGTAACACTGTTTTTATATTAGTGAAATGTGAGCAAGAGTATATTTATTATTATTGTTGAAAACGAATTAACGTTTCATTACCTTTCCACAATTCTCATCCTTCATCATACCCAACACCTTTTTGTTTACCAGAGGAAATCCATATACATTGTCTTTTGGGTAATCTGATATATCAAACTTATGGTTGACGTCAGTTTTTATGTCAGCATAGAAATCTTCAGTTTGTACTGTGTAAATGAAAGAGTCTGTGTCCATATAGTTTAATGATAGGTTTGTCTTGAATTTGGGTTGTTTGTACCCATAATGGAAATCATACATTTTCCATTTGGAAAGCTCTAATACACAAAATCCTAAATATATAGGTTTATTGTAAAAGGTTTTAACTCTATTCATTTCAATCGCTACCATATCCTCAGAAAATATTGACAAACTATGAAAACTAGGTTTAGATATCCAATCTTGAGCTCCTAATTGATTACAGTTTGTCCTATTCTAGTTCGTAACTATTCGTACATCTTTTCTCTTTTCACATTCTCCATAGTTTTACCATATACTGCATTATTTAACAATTTAAAGAATTTGTTTTCAAAATATTTTTTGCAGTAGCCCTATGTTTAGTATTCAAGTCTATATAACTTTTCAACCAGGTTGATTGCTTATAGGTGAGAATCCGATGCACTTTCTTTAGAACTAGACCATACTGCAAACATTGTTTAAGAACTCTATAATGTATGACATATGTTTGTTTTGTAGAAAAATCTGCAAGTAATTTAATGTGCTTTGTTTGCAAAATATTTTTATTTTCTGGACAGAAAGGAAGGTCATTGTGAGAGTCATGCAAATGAGAATAGTCTAAACTAACTTCATAGACATATCCATCGCTTGAACTATCCTCTATGGTTGTCGGATCTAGATTTAACTCTTCAGTTGACATCCATTTGAATCCACCATAAGGTAGATACTCAGACATTGCCCAACCGTAAAGGTTATTTGCGTCTAAGTACACAATAAATTCTGAGGGCTTCTCCCTATCAAAATCAGCTAAATATTTATTGTTAGCTTTTGAATAACGATTACTACATTGTACAAGCCCACCACGTATTCCTTTCTTGAAGAAATTGTACATATCTATATCCGTCAAAAGCTCTAATTCTATATTTGTATGCTTCAACATAGCATTCCACGATAGTCCTGGTGCAGTGTAATACTGACATGGATCTAAGTGATAGATGTTCTTGCAACCTTTATAAAACTTTCAAATATATCTGCAAGTAAGAGGACATCCGTTTTTATATATACTTCCATGTAATCTTGCAAGGTTTTGCAGCTGAAAACATTCCAAACTTCTTTTGCATGATCATAGTTTTCAATCGAGCACTCCTTATTATTGAGCTGGTTGAAGAAATATTCTCTTGCTGGAAGTTCACCAACATTCACTTTTTCAAAAGAATTTAGAAAATCATAGGGGAAAACACCTTTTCTTTTCACAAGATCAAACTCTGTTTTGGTTTTGAAATGTTTTTTAATAATGTGAAAATCTTGCTCTGAAAGATTATTGGCTAAAGATTCTAAGCTATCTGACATAAAACGAATTGTATCTAAAAATCTAATTTCAAGGTTGTAGTTGTCGGTCATTTTTGAAAATGTAGACAGTGATATATATATATATAATTCTTTGTTGAGCGGAAGGACTTTTATATTGTCGGATTTTTTACCCAACTCTTTAACAAAAAGATGAGAGTCATAAGAAGAATAATTGTGGAAATAAACTGGTATAAATTTAGGAACTTGAAATTTTAAATTGCAAATCTTATGAGCTGAGCCTCTAAATTTACCACTTATGTGATCTCGCACTCTATCATTGCCTAGATGTTTGTGGCATATATGACAATTTATTGCATTTTGTAAATTAAAAACTGCGAACGGAGATAAATCATCCATTTTCCTTTTGTTTGCTAGATATTCATTATAAATATTTTCACAATCTTCAATCAAATTTTCTACAAACTTTTCTGCTGCATCCCTCCCCGTATATAATTTAAATTTATCTAAACTTTCATTATGCTTACATTTAATATAATAACTATAAGCACAAGGTATGTGCTTCTTAATATAATTACTTTTATCACTTACTCTTACAGGTTAGTATTACCTCCTGCAGTATGCATTCAAAGTCTGTGTTCATGTAAATTATTTATTGTAATTTAATATTTTATTTACTTATGATTTAGTTGCTGACAAACAATGCTCAATGTGTTAAATTAGGTCAATATTATTTTCATTCGCTATGCACAAATAAATGGCAATAACCGTATGCACAATTATAAACATTTAAGTTAGCATTTTAGTTCCTGAAATAAATATAGGTCACTGTTAAACTAGCATTTTTAACACAATTTAATAGATAAGCAGTTTTTACTTTAATTAATTTGTATGAAAGAAAGTCAAATAAAGTTTACAATCGGAGTTTTTATTAAGACAGTAAACGAATTGTTTTATTAGAACTCTTCCTCCAGGTTAAAGTGCTTGAGAGGACATAAAAACCATATCATTTCTTCAGGCTACATGTGCTTGTAAGAAACCACAATTCAACACAAACATTTTGGTGACCCCGACGTGATCCTGTAACAAGTGCAGGACAGTAATCGATTGAATCCGCAACAGGACACTATTTAATCATGGCTTCGTTTGAAGAACTGGTCAACAGGCAAAAATTGACCGGAGAACGGATTGAAATAATAATCCGCAACTTTAAAAAGGACCCTTCATCGAGAAAGGAGTCCACTAGCTATTTCCAAGAACGGTTAAGAAGACTGGACGAGGAATGGTCGAACTTCGAGGTGACCGACAACCAAATCCGATTGCTGGAAGATTTACCGCTGGAACATAAATATTTTAGTGAGGACTACTACCAGGCAATAATGGACGTCGTGCATCAATACAAAGAGCTATTTGAACAAGGAATACTAAAAGTAGCTCCAGCTGAATCAAGGAAACAGCCCATCAGCCAGCAAATAACTAAGCATTGTGAGGCAACAGCCAGTTGCAATAATGAACTCGTTAAGAGTATGCGCCGACAAGCTGCCATGATGGCATCGCTAGAACGTTTATTAACTAATGGTTTCACAAATGAGGAAACCCAAGTTGCCCACAGACTATGGGCAAATATTGAAGAGCTACATTACAATATAGCGGGAATGAGTGACGATCCGGTGAGTCAGGGCTACAACATGGAGCGATACATTCAACTAGAAATGAAATTGCGAGAAACTATTAAAGATTTCACCAGCAATTCATCAAGTCCTTGCCATTCGGAAAATAACAATGGGCATCTAACTGTACCAATTCCCAAAAATAACGCTACCGAAGTTTGATGGAAATTACTTGAAATGGAAAGAGTTTCATGACTTGTTTTCATCCTTGATAGTTATGCAGCCAATACCTAGTGTTCAAAAAATCTGGTATCTAAAAACACATGTGGTAGGAGAAGCTGCAAATCTAATCAAGCACTTCACGGCTACCGGAGAAAATTTCGACGCAGCTTGGGCCGTAGTAACCGATCGATATAACAACAAAAGACTACTAGTCAGTAAGCTAGTGCACGAACTGGTAGATACTCCAGGTAAAACCACCTCTGATAACTACAAGTTACTACATGACAGAACACAGGAGTGCCTTTTATCATTAAAAAATCTTCAAATAGATACGTCATCCTGGGATCCACTTCTGCTACACTTGCTATTAAGAAAGCTAAACCAAGCTACACGTCTTCGGTACGAACAATCTCTTTTGAACCCACGAGAAGTGCCAACTGTCAAAGAATTTCTACAGTTTTTGGAAAGGCATTTCCAATCAATGGAAGCAATAACGGAAAAGGGTAAACATTTAACTACAACGACAAGGGTGTGCAATTCCATTACAGCAGAAGGCCAACACAGCGGTTCCTGTATCATATGTAAGAACACCGGGCACCCATTATTTTCATGTAAAAGGTTTCTCCAGCTATCACCATCAGCTCGCCTCCAACTCATTCAAAAACAAAACTATTGCGTTAACTGTTTAAAACCTGGTCATAGCGCAAAAAATTGCATGCGAAGAAGTTGCATGAAATGTTCTAAAAAACACAACACTTTGTTGCATCTAGAGCATGTGGAACAGATCAACAAGTCATCAACAAAAAATATGGATCGCGTACCAACAGACAAAACCAGTTTACAGATGAATCAGGAAGCCACGTCGCTTGCTACATCTAAACATTGCAATTCTAACAGCTATGTACTTCTTAGTACGGCACTGATCAAAGTTAGAACGAATGAAAAAGAAATACAATGCAGAGCAATTCTCGATTCAGGATCACAGCTCAACCTGGTTAGCGAACGGTTAGTCAAACGTCTCGGAATTTCGCCCAAAGCAGCTTCAATCTCTATTAGCGGCATTGGATCAAGCAACACTAAAGTTCAACATCGAGTGAACATCGCTCTACATTCTCGAGTTGGCAACTTTTCTACTCGTTTGGAGGCAGCTGTTCTACCACACATAATTTCACCGCAACCATCTCAACTTATCAATATTGACCACTGGTCAATTCCCAAAAACATTCTACTAGCTGATCCAGAATTTCATCGAAAAGACAAAGTAGATGTGTTATTGGGTGCAGAGTTTTACCATCAACTATTAGCAAAAGGGCAGATTCAACTAGCAAAGGATTTACCCACTTTACAAAACACTGTACTTGGATGGGTTGTATCTGGAAAAATATGCGGATACAATTCACATACAAGTGCATGTGGAATATGTACTAATCACGAGGACAACTTAGAAGAAGCCATTGCTCAACTCTGGGAAATTGAAACCATAAAAACAACTGATAAGGGAATGTCAACTTCAGAAAGACTATGCGAAGAACATTTTAATCAAACTCGTACAATCGAAAACACGGGGAGATATATGGTGAGACTACCATTTTGCAACAACCCTAACGTAATAGGCGACTCACACGGAATTGCATTCAACCGATTTTTGGCACTAGAAAGACGACTAGCAAAAGTGCCAGCAATTAAATCCCAATATAAGGCCTTCATGAAAGAATATGAAGCATTGGGCCACATGACTCAAATAGATATTAATACTGAATCAATGCCAAGATATATTATCCCTCACCACTGCGTACTCAAGCCTGATAGCTTAACAACAAAATTACGTGTCGTCTTCGATGCTTCTACAAAAACGTCTGAGGGCATGTCGCTAAACGACTTAATGTACACAGGACCGACAGTTCAAAGTGAACTATTTTCTATCTTACTTCGGTTCCGAATGCCACGTTTTGTTTTTACGACAGATATTGAAAAGATGTACAGACAAATACTAATACATCCTGAAGATAGAAGATTTCAAACCATTATATGGAGGGAGGATCCAACAATAGCAGTAAAATATTATCAGCTAAATACTGTTACCTATGGTACACGAGCTGCCCCATATTTGGCAACAAAATGCTTGGAGACTATAGCTAAAACAAACATGAGTAGATACCCATGGGGATCCCAATTTTTGCTTGAAAACTTTTATGTGGATGATGGGATCGGTGGAGATGATAACCTAAACACAGCCATAGCAATTCAGAAAGAGTTGAAGTATATACTTAGCCAGCATGGATTTAAGCTACAAAAGTGGACTGCAAATCATCCACAACTACTTCAAACAATTGGAGAAGCTCAACAAGAAGTTAATTTTGACTTCAACAGTGAAAATAATCACACAGTAAAAACCTTAGGTTTATCCTGGATGCCAAAATGTGATAAATTTTGTATTAAGGTAGTGCTCAACGAAATACAGGTAGTTACCAAGCGAACAGTTACTTCAGATTTAGCTAGACTATTTGATCCGTTAGGATTGCTGTCACCAATTGTAGTCTCTGCTAAAATGTTCATTCAAGAGCTTTGGCAAACAAGACTGGAATGGGATGATGTGTTACCAACAACTCTTCATATGAGGTGGACAACATTCCGTAATGAATTGCAACATCTAAAGAATCTGGAAATTCCACGACACATCTTTGAAGGGAACATCTCCTCCAGGATACAAATTCATGCGTTTGCGGACGCTTCAGAAAAGGCTTATGGTGCAGCTATTTACGTAAGATCAATCCTCAAGAACAATCAGGTAATGGTGAGACTATTATGCGCAAAATCACGGGTAGCTCCATTAAAACGCCAAACCTTACCTCGTCTTGAACTTTGCGCAGCGCTGTTAAGCGCTCAATTAACCGCAAGAGTAAAGAAGGATTTAAAACTAGAGAGTGCACCCACATTTCTATGGACTGACTCAGAAATAGTTTTAGCCTGGATCAACTCTGAATCGTCATCGTATCAAACATTTGTATCTAACCAAATCTCTGTCATACAGGAAATCTCTATTGCAGAACAATGGAGACACGTTAGATCTAAAGAAAACCCGGCGGATATGATATCACGAGGACTTCCCCCATCAAAATTAACAGCCAGCACTTTATGGTTCTACGGACCCATGTTTCTACACGGGAATGAAGAAATTTGGCCAGCAGCATATTCCAAGGCTAGTGTTATAAGTGACAATACCAACATGGAACTTAGAAAAATTGCTGCAGTCACCACATCAACTAATGTACCAAGTGACACGTCAAGCATAGTTTATAACGTACAGCACAATGTGTCCTTTAGAACGCTACAACGGGTGGTAGGTTACATGCTCAGGTTCATCAATAACGCAAGAAGACGCACACGAAAATACGAGTTAGCGCTGTCAGTTCAAGAATTAGAACAGGCTCTAGTAGTGATCGTCCGTGGAATGCAAAGTTCAGATTTTGAAGAAGATTTAAAAAACTTAAGAAAATATAAGGAGGTCAGTAGAAATAGTCCGTACAAGAATCTTACTCCGTTTATTGATACCAACAGCATTATAAGGGTCGGAGGACGACTAGAGTCATCATCACTTCCATATGATGCCAAGCATCCAATGCTGATTCCTTACAATGACCCTATTTCAAAATTGCTCATGCAAGAGGTGCACAAACAAAATCGGCACTGTGGTCCGCAAGCACTCTTAGCACATGTGAGGCAAAGATTTTGGCCAGTTAAGGGAAAATCAGCAGCTCGATCAATTGTACATTGTGTAAAATGTACCAGAGCCAAACCACAATTACGTACTCAAATCATGGGTAACTTGCCATCTACTCGAGTCACTCCAGCTAGAGCATTCATAAATTCCGGTGTAGATTTTTGTGGACCTGTCTGGATTCATCATAAAATAAGAGGTAAACGTCCTCACAAGGCCTACGTAGCTGTGTTTTGTTGTTTTGCAACTAAAGCGGTTCACTTGGAATTGGTAAGCGATTTAACAACAGACGCTTTTTTAGGTGCATTAAGGCGGTTTATAAGCAGGCGAGGCCATTGTAAAAATTTGTATTGTGACAACGGAACAAATTTCGTTGGTGCAAAAAATCAGCTGAAGGAACTTTCCGATACAATTCACACAGGCTCAGCTCAAAAAAAAATAAATAAAGAGTGTACATCCAGAGGAATCACGTTTCACTTCATACCACCTAGAGCACCTCACTTCGGGGGTTTATGGGAAGCCGCAGTTAAATCGGCAAAACATCTAATTAGAAGTACTGCTACTGCATCTTTGACGTATGAAGAACTTGATACTGTAATCATGGAAATCGAAGGTATCCTTAATTCTCGTCCAATAAGTCCAATGTCAGACAATCCAAATGACTTAACGGCACTAACCCCTGGTCATTTTCTCATTGGAGAGCCACTGAATGCTCAAGTCGACGTAAGTGCGGCGGAACACAAGACAAGTCTGTTGACAAGATGGAAACTGGTAACACACTTAAAGGGCGAATTTTGGAGACGATGGTCACAAGAATACTTGTGTGAACTCCAATATCGACATAAGTGGAAGACACAGAATAATAATATTAAAACTGGAGACATGGTCATAGTAAAGGAAGATAACACAACACCACTAAACTGGCCATTAGGAAGAGTCATAAAGGTGCATCATGGAGATGATGGAATTGTTCGAGTAGTTGATGTAAAAACATCGACTGGAGTTTGCAAAAGAGCTATTGCGCGCCTAGCACCATTACCAGTAGACAATGTAGAATGTGGTGAAGCGCTTCACCACCAAGACTCTCATGATCCAAGTAGCTCGCAACAAAATAAAACATCTGAAGCACATAAGGAAGAGTGGATTACGACGCAACAAGAAAAAGTGGAAACTCCTAAAAAAAGAAGGAGGGTTTCTCTAACCCATAATATCGTCACTATAATGATGGCTCTTATCCTAATACCAATGGTATTAGGAGCACAAATACATAACAAAAGATTTGGAAATCAGTTGGGCATACATTTTGAAGGAATCGGATCGGCAGCAATTTCGTCCACAGAATGGCAATTAGTGATCTATTATGATTTAAAAGAATTTTGGTCTGAAGCAGCGGTATTCGCGCAAGGTACAAAGACGCTAAATCATTTGTGTAAAGAAATGCTAGAAAAAGCAACATGTGCAAATCTAGTAAAATATTTTGAGCACACTGAAGCAGAACTAACTTTAGACAGCACGTTACTCTCAGGAAGAATACACAAAAGAGCAGCTCTTGACGTGGCACAGTGTAAGATTTTCCCAATCTAGGGGGACTAAATAAAAAAAAAAGGTGCTCCAAATTTGATCAAATTTTCGTAGATGTAAGAAAAATATACTATTGTTACGAAAATAAACACAAAACATAATACAAAAATGTTGTTAATATGATGGCGGCTATCAAACAGCTGTTATTGAAATGTATTTAAAAACAAACATTGTCAGCTTGCAACCGTCATCAAATTAAAAGTGGATAGAATTAAATCGTGCGTGCTTTTTTTTCCAAAAAGTTTTTTTTTCTTTAATTTCAATAGTTTATCTATAAAATTTTCAATAAATCGGAAAAAACAACTTAAGTGGAGCATTTAAATAATTTTGCTTCGTAAAAAGTTATAAAGTAAGTAAGTACAAAAAAATTTTCAACTTTTCATAGACTTTTATATTCTATCGGATTCTGCGTTGGCACCATAAGGAAGATCATCGAATACATCCCAGAAACTGATTCCAAGAATAAAATCTTGCCCATATTTTGCCCAAAGTTATCGTTTTTTACTATGTCTGAAATATCGCGCGAGGAACTTTTACATGTTTGGTTAAATAACATCAAACGTGAAAGGTTTGAAGTGATTTTAAAATTTTGACTAGACAAAGTATAGTGGAATCAAAGCGGCTTTCAGCAGATGAAGCGCTGGCCATGATAATAGACGCAAATTTATCAATGCACCAATATCGAATTGTTTACCAGAAAAACATCAAGAGTGGACACGAATAGAGATTTATTGCACAGACTGCTTATATCATCGGATCCATTCATAGCTAGTTTGCGTTTAACTCCAAAAACCCAGCATGGAACTTTATCTGCGGAAGTGCTTGCGTTGTTGTTGGACCATCAAAATTTTGAAGAAAGCTCTCATTCAGATTAAATTTACTAAATTTACAAGTAAATGCAATTTTTGTTTAAATAAAAGATATAATACAATATTAAATACTATAAGGCAATACAACCCTGAAAACAACAACAAAAAATATTTTTTTTATTTATTTTATTCAATATTTCTATAGTAAAAAAATAGTTAATTTAATAACCTCTATAGTACCCCAATTATAGTTTATTAAAAATACTTTTTTTAGGCTTAATTCTAGAAAAAATGTGGGGCTTATATGGGAGTGGGGAGTGGCTTTTGTCCAATGTTCCTCATTTTAGATCTGAGCCTCCACATTAAAATTTAAAGCTTATGTAAATTGTTAATTTTTCCGGGCTTAAGTTCGAATCTGCATGACTGCAAATTATTTTTTGTTATTTTTTTATTAATAAATGAATTTGTTTAAATTCTATTTATTATTTTATATTAAGATTGGAATATTAAGAATATTTTCAATAATCATCAAACCAGCAGAACGGATCAGTACTGATTTCGAGGCCGCTACGCCATCTCATCAGCGTTCTTTGTTCAATTTTTCCACTTTTGCAAGTGGTGCTAGTTAGTAGGAATATCAACTATTTAACCAATATTTTAACGAAAATTGAATATGAGAAGTTATCACATTCATATTATTAAGTTATTACATTTTGGTTAGTACGAAATTCCCCAACCCTGACGATTAATATTCCCAATATTCCAATATCTCTTTTTGCTTTTTCCAGAGCCATCGGCTGCTGATAGGTAAAGCTTCTTTGTTATTTATGTTCAAGTAATTGAATTTAGTTGTCAATTTACTTTGAACAAGTGCGCGTGCCCCCGCAATGTTTTAAATTATGTATGAATTTTTATTAGTCGAACTTTTTCTTATGTAAATTGTTAATTTTTCCGGGCTTAAGTTCGAATCTGCATGACTGCAAATTATTTTTTGTTATTTTTTTATTAATAAATGAATTTGTTTAAATTCTATTTATTATTTTATATTAAGATTGGAATATTAAGAATATTTTCAATAATCATCAAACCAGCAGAACGGATCAGTACTGATTTCGAGGCCAATCTTAATATAAAATAATAAATAGAATTTAAACATATTCATTTATTAATAAAAAAATAACAAAAAATAATTTGCAGTCATGCAGATTCGAACTTAAGCCCGGAAAAATTCACAATTTACATAAGAAAAAGTTCGACTAATAAAAATTCATACATAATTTAAAACATTGCGGGGGCACGCGCACTTGTTCAAAGTAAATTGACAACTAAATTCAATTACTTGAACATAAATAACAAAGAAGCTTTACCTATCAGCAGCCGATGGCTCTGGAAAAAGCAAAAAGAGATATTGGAATATTGGGAATATTAATCGTCAGGGTTGGGGAATTTCGTACTAACCAAAATGTAATAACTTAATAATATGAATGTGATAACTTCTCATATTCAATTTTCGTTAAAATATTGGTTAAATAGTTGATATTCCTACTAACTAGCACCACTTGCAAAAGTGGAAAAATTGAACAAAGAACGCTGATGAGATGGCGTAGCGGCCTCGAAATCAGTACTGATCCGTTCTGCTGGTTTGATGATTATTGAAAATATTCTTAATATTCCAATCTTAATATAAAATAATAAATAGAATTTAAACAAATTCATTTATTAATAAAAAAATAACAAAAAATAATTTGCAGTCATGCAGATTCGAACTTAAGCCCGGAAAAATTAACAATTTACATAAGAAAAAGTTCGACTAATAAAAATTCATACATAATATTTAAAGCTTATCTTCCGAATTTCAAGTCTATATCTCTTAAACTTTAGCTGCAATTGAATTAAGTCCTCCTAGATTAGCAAAATCTTACACTGTGCGTGGTTGGGAATATTGCAAATTCCCTGTTTGGGGTATTAGATTCCGAATACGCAAAGGAAATGGCACATAAGATTTCACAAATTAACGAAAACGAAGCGCATTTGTTGAACCTGCTAAAAAATCAGACATCAGTCATAGATTCAACAATCAACATCATGAAAGCCGACCAGGAAGCAGTGAAGAAAAAGTTTGACCAAATCGATCTACAAATAGCAGAGGTGCACAATATGATACGGGACAATAGAGAAGAATATCATCAAGAAAAAATTTACCGTATTTTTTCATCACTATGTATTCAATTAAGTATTACGGCAGCAAATCTGCAGCGCACACAATCGTTAATACTTGACATTCTGACAAACACTCACCATGGCATAATAAGTCCATTCTTATTAACTCCTCACCAGTTACAGCAGGAAGTAGAAAAAATTAAATTCCACTTACCCGAATCGCTAGAACTACCTGTGAAAAGCGAAGATACGTTACAACTGTACAAACTAATGAGAATAAAGGGTGGACTCACAAAAAACACAGCAGTGTTTAGTATTACGTTACCATTAGTTGAATGCGACCGCTTTCAAATATTTAATATTATTCCAGTACCAAATTGGATCAACAAGACTCTTGTTGCGGTAAAGCCTTGTGCAGCCCTTTTAATCATTAACATTGCTCGAAGGCAATATTTTACCATAAGTAACACTGAGTTCGAATTATGCTCACTGCTTGCAGACGACACGTATTTATGCTCTCCGAATCAAGTAAGATATGACCAGGGCTCCTCAACATGTTCCTGTGAAATGAATTTGTTTTACAACAATACTCGACCAGATTGTCCTGTACAGCAAATTGAAGATACTCTAGCCTGGATCCCTCTCCGCCACAAGAACAAATGGATCTACGCAGTTCTGGGCACATCTCATGCAACAGCAGTGTGCAAACAGGAAATTACACAGCTAACACTTGAAGGATCTGGGTTGCTGATTCTGGAACCAGACTGCATTCTCAAATACAGATTCAGGACGATGCATGGACAACAAATTGTTGCTAGCTCACTGAAGACATCATACACTAGTTTTTGGGAACTAACCGAACAGAACCAGCAAGAACATTTGCAACCATTACTAAACAAAATACAAAAAAGCGAGTATCAGTCGCAAGTTAAAAATTTGACAATTCTACAAAGCTCATTGGCCGCACAAGAAATAATGAACTTACCAAACAAAATTGAAGTTCATAATTACCATCACATGGCAGTTGGCTACACAGCATTGGTCATCACAATATGCATTTCAATCTATCTACTTATCAAGCGAAAATTCAAATCACGACTGAATAACTCAACTCCAATTCCAGCGCCTCGTCTACAGCAAGCAGAAACTGACTTCACTGTACACATATAAGAACCAATCCAGCCTCTCATCTGATGACAGTGAATGCCAGCTCAGCATATTAATAATATAATTCTTATCTTAGTTTTTTCTTGTTTGTTTCTATTTTTGAGCTTCTCTCAACGCGGGGAGCATGTTCATGTAAATTATTTATTGTAATTTAATATTTTATTTACTTATGATTTAGTTGCTGACAAACAATGCTCAATGTGTTAAATTAGGTCAATATTATTTTCATTCGCTATGCACAAATAAATGGCAATAACCGTATGCACAATTATAAACATTTAAGTTAGCATTTTAGTTCCTGAAATAAATATAGGTCACTGTTAAACTAGCATTTTTAACACAATTTAATAGATAAGCAGTTTTTACTTTAATTAATTTGTATAAAAGAAAGTCAAATAAAGTTTACAATCGGAGTTTTTATTAAGACAGTAAACGAATTGTTTTATTAGAACTCTTCCTCCAGGTTAAAGTGCTTGAGAGGACATAAAAACCATATCATTTCTTCAGGCTACATGTGCTTGTAAGAAACCACAATTCAACACAAACAGTCTGCATACACAACAAATGGTACATCCCATTGTCGTTGATGGTTTTTAAACTGCAACACCGCTTTTTTCTCAGACGGTAGCTCCACAACAATTTTCCCACATTCTTCTCTATGTTGTTCTAACGTCCTCTCATTGTGGGTATATTGGAGGCAGCTGTTACAAAACAGAAGTTTTCTGCAAAAAAGTTATAAGAATACATATTAATATATTTACGTAAATAAATGGATATATGTATATTTCTTTACTTACCTTGATATATTTGTTATAAGAATATAATGCTGATATCCTCCAGCATTTTATATGTTGAGATTTTTCATTCTTGGTGTTATAGAATGGTCCAACAATTTCATTCCTTTCATCGTTGTATCCGAACACATTGACGCTGATATTAGGATTACTTTCTTCAAATATCGTAATACTCTTTAATGCCAACGGAAACTTTAAATTTTTGAAATCAAGCTCAATTCCGTTTTGCAAGTATATGATATCAGCCCTGATGTCTGCAATGTTGTATGAGCTGCAACGTTGTGGTATTTTAATAACAGAGGTATCCAGTGCAGATATTATAGCCCATTTAAAGCAGTAAATGTCATTGTATTCAACATTTATGCAGGCAGCTCTACTTTTTATGTAGTAATAATTTTAACGAACATTTTTATATTGCTATATTAAATTTGAATTAAGATTCTATAGGCTAATTGTTCGAAATTTTAATTTAAATCTCAGAAAGACATGATAAATATTCCAAGGCACAAAGGCAAGTCAACATCAGTTTTTATTCAACTTACACAGCAGAGCAGAACAGCTGTTTTCGAAAGACGCAACCCTTTCATCATCAGTGCTCATGTGTATTGTGTTTGTCACCACTTATTAGGTGGCTTAGTTGAATGTGATAACAGTTCCTATTTACACAAATTTTATTGTGAAAAAGAATACGGGAACTGTATCAACCTGATGTTAACATGTTATTGTTATAATACCCGTGTTACCGTTTGATTATTTTTCTTCATGTCCCATTTTTCTGAATTTTTTGTTCCATCATACCTAAGTCAAACTTTTTTGGTTTGAATTTTATACTTAAGTACATGTGAACGTTTTTCCAATTTTTATTATTGGGTAGCTCAAGCCATAGCTTAAATTTGTATGTAGTAATAATTTTAACGAACATTTTTATATTGCTATATTAAATTTGAATTAAGATTCTATAGGCTAATTGTTCGAAATTTTAATTTAAATCTCAGAAAGACATGATAAATATTCCAAGGCACAAAGGCAAGTCAACATCAGTTTTTATTCAACTTACACAGCAGAGCAGAACAGCTGTTTTCGAAAGACGCAACCCTTTCATCATCAGTGCTCATGTGTATTGTGTTTGTCACCACTTATTAGGTGGCTTAGTTGAATGTGATAACAGTTCCTATTTACACAAATTTTATTGTGAAAAAGAATACGGGAACTGTATCAACCTGATGTTAACATGTTATTGTTATAATACCCGTGTTACCGTTTGATTATTTTTCTTCATGTCCCATTTTTCTGAATTTTTTGTTCCATCATACCTAAGTCAAACTTTTTTGGTTTGAATTTTATACTTAAGTACATGTGAACGTTTTTCCAATTTTTATTATTGGGTAGCTCAAGCCATAGCTTAAATTTGTATGTAGTAATAATTTTAACGAACATTTTTATATTGCTATATTAAATTTGAATTAAGATTCTATAGGCTAATTGTTCGAAATTTTAATTTAAATCTCAGAAAGACATGATAAATATTCCAAGGCACAAAGGCAAGTCAACATCAGTTTTTATTCAACTTACACAGCAGAGCAGAACAGCTGTTTTCGAAAGACGCAACCCTTTCATCATCAGTGCTCATGTGTATTGTGTTTGTCACCACTTATTAGGTGGCTTAGTTGAATGTGATAACAGTTCCTATTTACACAAATTTTATTGTGAAAAAGAATACGGGAACTGTATCAACCTGATGTTAACATGTTATTGTTATAATACCCGTGTTACCGTTTGATTATTTTTCTTCATGTCCCATTTTTCTGAATTTTTTTGTTCCATCATATCTACTTTTTAATTTCTCTGGCGTCCTTATCCAATTCGATCCTCTCACCAAAGATGACTTATTTATGGCAATTTCGAGGCGAACAATTCTAATTAAAGTCCATCCTGAATCCCGTTCTTGAAACTCAGACATTTTGTTGTGGATTTCTTGAAATTGCTTTGCCATAATTTCCTCAACATCATCTCCAATGCACAGAAGATCCATCTTTGCCCGGTGAGAAATAGAACACAATTCCACTTCATCGCTTATAATTTTAATATACTCTCCAATAAGAGTAATATTAAATTTAATTATGTTGTGCACGGCAAAACTATTTTCAAGTCTTTCTTTGATGATAGTTTTATTAT
Organism: Linnaemya tessellans; assembly: GCA_951800035.1. Lineage (NCBI taxonomy): Eukaryota > Metazoa > Arthropoda > Insecta > Diptera > Tachinidae > Linnaemya > Linnaemya tessellans. Next base: position 30,247,719 of record OX637537.1, read on the forward strand.
CCACAATAACATCTTCAAATAGAATGCAATCTTTATACAAAGGATACACTGGAACCTGCACTGGATACTGATACTGCACTAGATACTGATACTGCACGGGATACTGATATAGCAAATTGTTGTGGACCATTGGGTTATAGGGTTGTATGGAATGATATACATCTTGGGGTTGTACGGACTGCTGCACATTTTGGGGTTGAATATGACTTTTACAATGTTTTAAATAGCAATTTTGGTATCTGTATTGCTTATTACAGATATTACAAAGGAAAACTGAAGAACTCTTTTTTTTAATTTTTTTTATATTTATTTATTGAAAAAACACTTTAATATATATATATATATATATATATATATATATATATATATATATATATATATATATATATATAAATGCACTATATATACTGTTTTAAGTTTGTAATATAAAAAAAGTTCTATTTTTTTAAAAACACAAGGAATTTTGAAATATTCACGACTTATTGGTTTTAGGTACAAAAATTTAATGACTTCAGTCTTTAAAAATTTTATTTACATTAATTCGTGAAAATGTTTAGTGTGGTGTAGTACGCTACATTTCAACAAAGTAGTTTTCAGTATTTGCGTAGTTAGTCAGGGGTGTCATAGAAACCAATCTTATCGGAATTGGATTTGAAACCGACAAAATAAATACTTTGGTGTCATGGAATCCGATGTTATCGGTTTTATGTTCGAACTAGAATTAATATCGGTTTTAGGTGTCACAGAAACCAATGTTATCGATTTTGTTATTGGAAATAATCCAATCAGCTTACAACTGTCGTTTTGTTATTGGAAATAAATAAAATAAGCTAAAAGCTCCATTTTTTATTTTTGAACAGTTAGATTTTTGGGAAGATGTAAGTAAATAAATAATAGATAAATTAGTAAAAAATTTTAATTATTTTAATTTTTTTTTTCTCAATAGGGGAAAGCATAAAAATAGCACCCAAAACTCGATATTCATCGAGTTTATGGAAAAATATCCTGATATTGCAAGGGGTTTCACAAAACGCGACAAGCCAACTGTAGATTCCCTCTGGCAGCAGTTGGCTGAATCGTTAAACAGCGCAGGTCCACCACAAAACGGATGGAAAAAGGTAAGCGAGATCTTAACAGCGTCATTCTATTGTTGAATTGTGTTGTTTTATTTTATACAGGTTTGGACTGACGGGAAAAGTGACGTGAAGAGAAAGCTGGCGTAGAATAAAGCCGAGTCCAGAGCAACAGGTGGAGAACCGTTTTGTAAGTTTCAGCTTTCTAGCAATGAGGAAACAATAATACGGATATGTGGAATTGCTCAGTCGGTGGAAGGTGTTTCAGGTATTGCGGTTGGCTTGCCAGAAAATGTATGTGGTGATTGCGAGGAAGAAATGCCATCAACTTCTACAAAACGTCCACTGTCTCCACTTTTGAGGAGCAGCACACCTAAAAGGCTCAAAACTGACATCATTGGCGATCGATTAAAAAAGTTTCTGGACGAAGACAATGAAAGAAAAGTGGAGATAAATGAGAAGTTGGATGAGCTGTTGAAAATTGAAAAAGAAAATTTAAGCAGCTTACGCCGAGTGTATAGGGCAATCGAGAAGGGACAAGAATCAATAGCGAATGCAGTTACAGAACTAAAAGAGGAGTTTGTTCGGATCAACAGGGGAATTTTGTGGGTGCTGTTGGCTGAAGTAGTAGAACACGAGACTATGAAGCGGAGGGTCGTGAGTTCGAGCCCGCGCTGAGTCATGAAATATTGTGTTGAATTCTTCTGAACAGCATTAGTGCGTGGTTGTGTTCTTTGTTGCCAGCCTGTTTCAATGATGAAGGCATAGTCACTGATCATTGAACATAATTGGCAGCGACTGACACTATCATGTACTAAAAGCAGAGTAACAGCACCCACCTTCGTCGGCCCTGTAGCAAAAATTAGCCGACGAAGTAAAAGGTTGATATAGCTACAAAAACAACTGTCTATCTTCTCATCTTTCCTAATCTGTCCCCTCAATACTATCTCCTCGTTTTCAGTTCCGGCGCAATGCATTGCATATATAGGGGTCAAGGCAGATTAAACAGGTACTCTTACTAGCGCAGCTGTCCACGTTTATTCTTCAGACAACTGTCAAATGTTTATTTACAAGCTTTATTTTTCATGAGAAAACTAACCTGTACTTTTTATGGCTGTGCTGTGAAAGAAAAGTGAAAGAAGCTAAAAATTAAAAAAATTGGTGAGATAAAAACATAAAAAAGTGAGAAAAGTTTAAAATATACAAGTCAAATCAAAACTTGAGTGAATAAAATGAATAAAGCAAAAACTAACTTGCGTAGCTGTTCCATATGTAAAAAGAAAAAAGAAAGGGACCAAACATTCTTTACCGTTCCCAATGATGAACGCAAACGCAAAATATGGAGGGAAATTTGTAAAAGGAAGTTCTCGGCAACATCTTCCATCTGTTCGGATCACTTTGATCCAGGACAGATTGTAAAAAGCGGCAGAATTTATTTAATGCCTAGTGCAGTGCCCATTGTAGAAGTGGCTCAAGTGACAGAATCTTCGCAACAAATGATAGTTGACGACAACGTCTGTACTGACATTGCTGCATTGTTCAAATTGCTGAACCAATGCGTCTACAAGCCATGATGGCTACTTATGGTATACAAATGTAAACACCTCATGAAGTAAGTTTTACGCAATTAGTGACTGGTTACTCATTTATTATTACTATAATTTTTTAAATTCATATTGTTATAGGTTGAACCAGTACAAATTTGGTCTTCCACCGAACCAATTAAAGTTTATCAACATTTGGGTGTAAATAACACAGTGGGTCTCTCTGGCCGTCCCTCCAGACTTGTGGGTTCCTTGGGCACTACTAAGGTGTATCGTATTTGTGGCATGACAGTTCTCTGTTATCCTTTGATTTTCGAAGTATCAGATTTTTACTTGTATCGCGATATGGCACTATTAATTGATGATATAAAAACGGAATTACAATTCGTTGGTAAATATTGGCGTTTGTCTGGCAGACCAACTGTTTGCCTTTTAATACGTGAGGAACATATGCGTGATCCACAATTTAAAGAAATGTTAAATTTGTTAGCTATGCTTAAGAAAGGCTACTGTGATGGCATGAAAGTTCGTATAGGCAGATTACAAAATTTAATAAGCAGTTCTTGTATTGGTGAGTGATCGATCAATGATCTTCTGCAATTAGCTTGGCTTGCGCTAATAACTAAGTATTTAATACTGCATGTACACCGTTGGCATTTCTATTGTTGTTACAGGCGGTTCCACCATTTATTATAAAGTGCCGTCTACTTTCACTTGTGCATTGGAATATTAACAATGTCTTCTGAATTTAAAAAAACACTTTTCGAACAATTTGTCTATACAGATTAAATTTAATAAATAAAATTATTATTTTACCAAATTGAAAACAAGTAAACAAAAGTACTGAATCCGCCATGTTTTTAAGCAAATGAGAAAAAAAATTTTGACAGAAACCTGAAGTATTTTACCAACAAAATACGTGTGGTTTTTGGTGTTGTTTCATTGTTGTACTAGTAAGAGTACCTGGTAAATCTGCCTTGATAGGGGTCATCCCCTGAGTGCTGGTCCAAGATAAAAAAAAAAAAAAACAATGCATGAAAACAATGAGCTAAAAAAGAAACAGTTAGACCTGGAGATAATGAAATTTGAATACCAAAAGAAAAAGTGATACTTAAGCAATTTTTAAACAATGTACCTTTAGTTATTAAGTTTTATAATTTCAAACATACTTACTTATGTATCTATATAAGATTTTAAAGACTGAATTTTTTGTTAATTTTTTTCCTACAGATTAATTAAATACAATTTTTTTTATTGTTATAAATTAGTTTTATTTCACTTGATTAGATAGTTTGTTACAAGGTATTAGCTATTTCATCCCTGATCCTTTTACCTTCACTTTGTAGAGAGGAATTTGATGGTAATATCGTATTATCTTCAGTATCATGTGGTGTCAAAATTATGTTTTCCTCATTGTTTTGTACATTATAGTTTCTGCATATGTTGTGAAGTGCACAGCAGGAGTTTATAATTTTTACAACTTTTTCTGTGTGATAATGTAAAGTGCTCATTAAGCAGCGAAACCGGCTTTTCAACACTCCTATTGTTCGTTCCACAACATTACGGGCCGATGAGTGAGCCATATTAAATTTATACTCTTTTGAGTTGCAGCGTGAATCTCTATATGGTGTCAGCAAAAAAGGTTCAATGCCATATCCACCATCTCCTAATAATTTTGATGTCCGTTCTCCTGACTCATACCTGGCAAGGAAATAATCTCTGGCGCTACTTATGTTCCATATAAATGCATCATGGCTTGAGCCGGGATAGCGTGCATCTACCGCTCGAATTTTCATTTCATTGTCGCAAATCTGAACATAAATGCATAGTACATAGAAATTAGTTTCATAGTGTAAATAAATGAATTATGATATAAAATTGTATTTATACAATACATACTTACAATCATGGCATTCATACTAAAATAACCTTTCCGATTAAAGTATAGATGCTCATTAAAGGTGGGCTTTATAATCTTTACGTGTGTCCCGTCGATGCAACCAATTATTGAAGGAATTTTGTATTTATTATAAAAATAATCTCTTGATCTTTGCTTTTCGTTAGAGTTCATTTCAAGTTGCACCCACTGTGGACAAATAAAGCGCTCCATAACCTTGAGTACATCATCCAGAATAGTTGATACTGTACTTCTACCCAAACATATGCTAGAATCGTTTCCAACAGCTCTTTGATACGACCCTTCAGCTAAAAATCGCAACGAAGCTGCAAGTTGCAGCAATGGCGGGATCTTAGAACGTGAAAGGTATTTTTTAATTGTGTCTAGTACCATACAGAAAGCGTCTTTGTTTAAACGGTAATAACCTATGAATCTGCAAAGCAGCTTTAAAAAAGAACGCAGATTATAACAAATGTACTTACTCTGTTTCCGGAAGATCAAGCGGGTTGCTACAATCTCGCAAAAGTCTTCTTCGCACCTTTTCTGCGCGCTCTTCCTCTAACAGCAAATATGCAACAACTGCAGTGCTCATTTTATTTATAGAAATTTAATTTTTTAATACTTAAACAATAATTATTTATATTTTCAATACATTCGTTTTATATTTTCACAAAGCGATAAAATTGCACAAACGTAAAAACAAATGTAAATAATATAACGATACAATGTATTTCCCATTTCTTATTTTCTTTTCTATAACTCTTTTTTTTATTAAAAACAAAAGTTTTAACAAAATTTTAGCACAAACACCATAATTTACCAAATTTTCAAAAAAAATTCATCAAAAGTAGTAAACAAATGACCATAAAAAAATAAAACAGCTGATTCGAATATCGGTTTTATTTTACGTTCGAAAATAACAAAACCGACTTGTTTTCATGACACCAAATGAATCCAATATCGATTTGCAAAACCGACAATCAGCAAAACCGACATGGATTCTATGACACCCCTGAATAACTTGTAGCTACAAAAATCGTTGGTTGCAAAATTTTAAACAAGTAGTTTTAGAAGTACAGCGGGTATATAAGATGGAACTTATTCATGCCTCTACAATACAAAATGTTTAAGGGAATGAAACTGCTACGTAGACAATATTTATGTAAACAAGCATTTTGATAAGTAATATGTACAGAGTACAGAGACATGCTTGTGCATGCAGATACGTGAAACTGCTACGTAGACAATATTTATGTAAACAAACATTTCGATAAGTGACATGCACAGAATACGTAGGCATGCTTATGCACGTAGAGACGTTCCAAAATTTTGTAGCAAAAGAAACTGCTACGTGGACAATATTTATGTAAACAAACATGTTGGTAAGTGATATACAAAGAATACGTAGACATGCTTATGCACGCAGATATGTTACAAAGTTTTGAACGGAATGTGATATATAGAGAGTACAGGGACATGCTTATGCATGCCTCTACGATACAAAATATTTAAGGGAATGAAACTGCTACGTAGACAATATTTATGTAAATGACAAACTACAAAAGTTTTGTAGCTAAACAAATTTTCAAAAGCAGAATTATTAAAATTTTAAGTTGAGCTTTTATTTGTAAAATAAAGCCCTTCTGGTACACACCATTGTATCGCAGACTTCAGCGGCAACATTTAAAGGAATATCTGAGAAAAGCCAGACAGGAAGACTTCGAGAGACATCTTGAAGGAGATGAGGAACTTTTCTTAGAGCTGTCATCGCAGCCAACGTCTGACGCAGCCCCAGAAAATGCAGCATATGAAGAGATGCTAACAGGCGATAAGGATCTCTTTTTAGCGGTGTCTTCGCAGCCAACCACAACAGACCATCAAAATAATCCAAGAGAGATAGCAATCAAACCTCAAATAGAAATATTGAGTGTTCAAATACTCCCAAAAATTGATATACCTATTTTTCTTGCGATGTATGGAGACGATCAATTGTTGGTAGAGGCAGCGGACGTAGTAGAGGCAAATTTACATTAAGATATAAATAAAAATACATATTACTTATTAATAAAAATTAAAACAATGCATATGTTTAAACAATGGTTCATTCATTCAAATGGTCAAGGGAATATTTGGGCACAAAGAATAAACGCTTATTATTTGTTTGTATGTATATGCGTACATAAATAGCTACAAATTTATTTCATTTTATACTGACCCACTTGCGCTAAGTCTAGGAAAGCAAAAAAGCGGAATGTCATACAGACTCACCAATCGTCACACACACAGCCTGTCTGACAAGCAGACATTCCAATTGCCACTCAGAACACAAAAACACACACACACTTAAACATAGCATAAATATTCATATTCTACAAAATACAGAAATCGCACCACCATCCAGATCCCCAAATAAAATCCATCGATGATCGTCATGTATAAAATAAACAAAATATCATATTCAATATTTATGCAATAGTAAATTTTTTTTTCCGAACGTCTTCAAGATCAGAATAATCAAATTATTCCCTCACACTAAAGCATTGCACACAAAAAAGAAATAACTGAATTGCTGGACAAAATATCTTAAGTAAACACACACCAAAATTAAAAACAAGCAAAAAATAAAAGAAGAAATCTCACTCCAGCAAGAAGAAACGAACCACAAACATTAGGGCCATCCATTTATACAACACTTTTGAAATATTGTACTTCCTAAAAAAATGTTGTGTCAGATACTAAAAATGTCTTATTTTCTATTAGGCCATAGCACACATGGACAGACAGAATTCCTACGCTCACATATGGACGGACACTAATTCCCACACTCACATACCGACGGACATGTATTCCCAAGGTCACATATGGACAGACACAAACTCCCAAGGTCTCATATGGACAGACAAAAATTCCCACGGTCTCACGCTCACATATACAAACTCGTTTTGGTTACTACAGCACCCCTCCACCAAACTACCCTCACATAAGGACGGACAGAAATTCCCACGGTCTCATATGGACAGACACAAACTCCCAAGGTCTCATATGGACAGACAAAAATTCCCACGCCTACCCCAACATTATAAAAAAACAACAATGTGAACCCCCCTATTTAACCGTGGGAAAATACACACACACAAACAATAAAGTATCAAATTACAAAAAAAAAACAATTAACGCAAATTTGGCAATTAAAATTTAAAAATTTTAAAATTTAATTGCTGAAATTTGAGTATTTTAATTGTTCTCGCACATACAGTTCCTATCTACTGAAGTTATATCCATTTTCAAAGACCGAGGCTGCCACAACAACTTTTTTATGAAGGGTGATATATTATACAGGCTCGTTGACGATTATGAGGTAGTTGTTGTTCCAAAAGGCATGCAAAGAGAAATAATTCGCGCCGCTCATGAGGGGGGTATTTCGCCGTGAAGAAATTAAAAGAACTGATTCGTCGTGAATATTATATTCCCAAGCTGGAAGAGAAAATCCAATATCATATTGCAAATTGCATAACGTGCATCATAAATAACAGGGAAAGAGGCAAGCAAGAAGGGGAGTTGCATTCTATTCAAAAGCCAGACGAGCCGCTGCATGCATACCACGTTGATCACCTAGAGTTGTTAGAGTGGACTGCGTAGAGATATGAACACATTTTCGCAGTAGTAGATTCATTTACAAAATTTTGCTGGCTATGTCCTACAAGGTCAACATCTACAAACGAGGTGGTTGCGAAGTTAGAAGCGCAAAGTATTGTGTTTGTCAATCTAGTGCAGATCATATCCGACAGGGGAACCGCTTTTACCTCAGAGGAGTTTAAGAGATATTGTCAGACCGAGAACATAAAGCATCACCTCATCACTACCGGTCTCCCACGGGCGAATTTCGAGTTAGAAAGGCTGAATTCCATCGTAATATCCATTCTGTCGAAGTTGAGTGCAGAAGATTCTACCAAGTGGTAAAGACACGTCGGAAGGGTGCAGCAGGTAATTAATTCGACATACAACAGATTTATTAATACAACACCATTTGATTTGCTGGTGGGAACGAAGATAAAATCACCCGAACTCCTTGAAATAAAGAAAATAATCGAAGACGAAATAATCGAAAAATACAGCGACGACAGAGAAAAGGTTAGACAAAACGCTAAAGATCAGATAGCTAAGGTGCAAGCTGAAAAACAAAAATCGTACAATCTACGTCACAGAAGTGCAAAGATATATCGAGTAGGGGAACTGGTTGCAATCAAGAGGACCCAATTCGGCCCAGGTTTAAAGTTGAAAGCCAAATATTTAGGTCCCTACGAATTGGTAACTGTGAAGTCAAACGATACGTAAAATGTCGTTAGTGCTGTTGAAACTGAGGGCCCAGAAATACAACTACATGCGCAGAGTACATGAAACCGTGGTGTACTTCCCTCAATGATGATGAATTAGAGGCGAATCCGGAGCAGGACGGTCGAGATGTAGGAATGTTTGATGTTCGAGATGAGTCAATTGTTGTCGGATAATAAGACCGAGAAGACGTGCATAGTGGTGACATGGGGTGAACACATTTCAACACAATTACATACAAACATTTAATTCAAAACATTTAAATATTTAACAATTAAATAAAACATTTAATAAACTTATCTATTAAAATAAAAACACTACATATATATGTACATATAATATGATGTGGCATCTCAGTTCAACTTTACTTAAAAATTTAAAGTAGCTGGCATCACAGTTGAAATGTTTCAGAACAAAAATTAAAATTAAACCAATTCATGTTCCGAACCAAGTTACCTCTATTTCGCTCTCTCTCTCAAAATGAGAGACGTCAAACTACATATAAAAAAATAGTTTCAGAACAAATTTTTTGTTCCGCAACAATGGGTGAATCCAGCTTAATAATTAGCAAACGCTTCAAATCTTTTAACTGAGTCTTTGTCTTTAGGTATTCGATATTGTTTGATGGTTTTTATTTTTGAATCATCCGGTAAAAGACCCCTAGTGGCCCACAAATATTACTTCTAAAAAAAATTACACTTATAAGGGTATATCTTCAAGTTAAATTTTCTAAAGGTGTCGAAAACGTTTGTTAAATTCTTCAAATGATGTTGCTTACTGCAGCCGATAACAATGATGTCATCGACATGCAAAAATGCTTGATCGGGGGAAATCCCTGAGAACGCGATGGACATCATTCGTGAAAACGAATTCGGAGCAATATTTAACCCTAAAGGTAAAACCTTGAATAGAAATTAACCACGATCTGTACTAAGAGAAGTTATATCTCTTGAGTCTGGATGTAAGGGTATCTAATGAAAACCCGAAAATAAATCTAGTATTGGAAAATACTTAGCTCGACCCAGATTGTCTAAGTTATCATCGATACGAGGCAGAGGAAATTTGTCTGCAATTAATTTTTTGTTTACGGCTCTAAAATCAACGCACATTCTACACCTTTTCTGGCCACCTACGCTTTTTTATACTAAAATCAGTGGACTGTTATAATTTAAACAGTTAGAAGCATCATTCAGTCTTAATTTTTTTTCATAAAAATTGTTATGCGTCATCTTACGTCTTAAGAGCAAAAATATCAGCATAATGCTCGTACAGGGGCATTGATTTATCGTAAACATCGTGTGGCATTTGGTTCTGCAATGTGTTTTAAATTTTCAATGTGGTTATTATCAGAATTGACATTGTTAATCGAGTAAATATTGAAATTTTCAGACTTGAAAACGTTTTATATCAAAATTTTTAATTCACTTGAAATCGTTTGTTGTGAGCTTGAATCAACGATATATTTGCTAACTACAACACTCTCACAAACCTCTTGAGAATCAACAAAAACTAGTTCTTTAACATTATTCAACTTAAATATTCTAAATGTTTCACATCTTGGTGGAGTTATACAGTTATGATTATTTATACCATGAAAAATCGGAGTTTTAAATTTATTATTATGATACCAAAAAGAAACGGTCATATATTTTGTAATTAATATTGTACTTATAGGCCTTTAAAAAATCCTTTCCCAGTATACCATCGGAAGGAATATTAAAATCACTACATTATATTCGACTACAATAAATACAATTTTGTATTTATTTTAGTGTTTTGCTTTTGAAAATCGGATTACTCGTTCTCGAGTTAGAGCGAAATATGTCTCCGTACCTGGCTAATTTAGGGGAACAAATTTGCCACGTCTATAAAAAATCTCGACCTGATGGAAAAAAGTCGAAAACGGATTTGTGTTTAGCGCATCAAAATCCATATAGTCTACAGATTTTTATTTAAAGAAGAGACAAAAAATGATTTTTTGCTGAGCAGTGTTATGGGCGATTTTGCAAAATTCACTTTGTTACTTTGTGAAATTCTTTGATTAAATTTTCAAATGTTCTTAGATCAAATTTTTACATTCATTTCTCTTTATTTTATTAATTTCCAATAGATTTAAAATTTTTTTATAATATTTCTGTCAATGTGAATAAATTCATTAAGGGCCATTATTACAATTTAAAGTTAGTTAAAAGTAAGATTTTATCAGACGTATAAAAAGCTTTCCATTATTGCAAATTGGATTTAACTTAGCAGGTAGGATAAACTTACCTGTAATTTATCGCTCACTTTAGGTTAGAGTAAAATTGTGCAAATGATAAAGTTTTTATACGTCCGATAAAATTCTACTTTTAACTAACTTTAAGTTGTAATAATGGCCCTAAGTTATTTAAAATATTTAGAAAAAAAATCAGTGAATTCAATTAATATATAATTTAACAATATATGTATATACAAAACATACATGAAAAAGAATGAAACTCAATATAAATTTTATATTATTTCGGATATTTAAGTTAATACATAGTTAGGAACATATAAAAAGAAAATTAAAACTTTAACTTTACCCTTTTTAATTAACACGAGTATTTGTACTACTAAACACTTAGCGATGTTAACACGTCTAGATTTAAAATCACATTAATCCCCTTGATCTCTGGCATCGACTTTGAAGCATTTGGTCATGGTTGTTATTGGTTTTGCTTAACTTAACATGTAGCTATATACGTGTGTTTGTGTATATGACAATGCTGTCTTGTGTGTTTTGTTTATTGTATGTATGAGTGTTGTGTAGTTTTGTTTCTTCTTGTGCTATGTGGGTCCCAGAGTACTTCAAAATCACGATTTTTCTTGATTTTTTCAGCACAAAAATGTTTGTTCATTTTAAATATTAAAGAAAAATTCAATGATGATTAAAAATCATTTCATTCTGCTGTATACATCAAATTCTGATTATGAGTAGAATTAACAAAAGCATTTTATGAGCAAGATAGCACAGGCAAGAGAAGGGCTTGTAGTAAATTCATCGTGCCCAAACGCTCTTATTCTCATTAATTCACACAACATGTTTGAACCGATCATGGCGTAATAAAACCAGGTGGCAGCGTAAGGGCTACAAGTACAACAATACAACAACATAGGTGTTTTTGTTTGTGTAATAAAGTTGAGATTGTCAAAACAATGAGTTAAGATATAAATGTCAAAAGCGTAAGAAAAAGAAGCATTTAAAATTTAATAAATTAAATATCTTGCATAATGCCAACATACAAAAGTGAAGAAAAAGTAAAAAAGAAGATTTAATCAGAACACAATATTTTCTTGTGACCTGAAATCGAAAATGGGTCTACATAATGGTGTTTTATTATATAATAAAATGAATAGAACGCATTCACACCTTTCAGTTTACACTTATATCATCAATATCTGATAAGGAATGAAGACACCACAGAGGAATTAAGACTTAAAAGTTGAAAATAGTTATTTTTTCATAGTGTTACTCGTATTAACTATACACAAATATACAATAAGTGCAAAACAAAAGTTTATTATATATTCCTTGTTATAATAGTGGACTATTATATCATTCCTTTTTCAATAAACAGTTTTTATTCATATATCAGCTCTGAACATATATATAATTACGCCGTACTTTGACAGTTTAAACTCACAACAAACAAAAATTCAATAGGAGCAAAAAATTGTTTACATTCCTAACGATGCCACCTGGTTTAGTACGCCCTGGAACCGACCGTCTGTGTGACTTGAGCAATATGATATACGAACAATGCAAACAACATAACCAACTCAACATTGATACATGAGTGGAGGTACAGGTTTAGTATTTATTTGAATTTGTTCATCAAAAACAAAGTTAAAGTGAATACACATGGGCAAATGCACGGTGGTTTATGAATTTTTTTTTACAAAGTGGAAACAAATGAGAGTGTGTGGACAAGTTTGATCATTTGCAAAAAAAGGGTTGTCTTTTGTTTTTACTTAAAAATAAATGTTCTATTTTTTATTATTTGTACTGTTTTTGTATCATGATGCACTAATTACACTGTTCTCGAATTTGACACTTTAACCAACAAGCAGGAGACCCAGGTGCTAACCGCTTTTTAGCTCTAATTTTCTTAAATCTTAAAATCTTACAAGCGGTCCAAAAATCTTGCAAATCTTGCTTGTGGGGTTTTTTTAATTTAAATTCCTTAATTTCAATTTGTATTTCACAATTTTAACTTAATAAAATATACAAATTAAATAACACAAAGAAAGTTCCACACAACACTGTAAAGGAGAACAAATAAAAATAAACAAAAATAATAATAATTATTGTAGTAAGAGTTTTAACGAACATTTATATTGCTATATTAAATTGAATTAAGATTCATAGGCTAATTGTTCGAAATTTGTTTTTAAATCTCAGAAAGACATGATAAATATTCCAAGGCACAAAGGAAAGTCAACATCAGTTTTATTCAACTTACACAGCAGAGCAGAAGAGCTTCAGCCGCTGTGTATAGCATCAGAATCAACATATGTTCGGTTGCTTTAAAATCAACAACAAAAGAGAGTGCGCGGGCAATTTTGATCATTTGCAAATAAAAAACACGTTTTTTGTGCCTTTGTTGAACGGTTTTTTAATCAACAAGTGAAGTTCTCTGGTGGGTATGTTGCTGGGTATATTGGTGTACATGTTTAGCTTTTATTAGCAGCGAATACTAGCGTACAAGATCATTAAGAATAACATCATCATCTCTTAGCATTGATGTTGCTAGGTTTTTCGTTGTTGTTATTTACACTTATTATTGCACAGCCTCAAATGATCCTGTATATTCTCGACGATGTATCCGGAATATTCCATTTCCGTTAACTCAAATATTATCTGCATTGTGTTGACAAGGGTTGTATCATTTTGACAACTAGAGATGAGTTGACAATGCTGCCAACTACATATAGCCACATTGTCGTTATATTTGAATCTATTTTTTAACTTTGTAACACTGCCGCCCACTTAAGCCTTTTCGACCCCAATATGCATGCAATCACCTCGTCCATAGTGCGCCAATCGTTCGAGATGCACTATCTTCATTTTCGACCTTGGACTATTGTGCTTCTGTATCCGGTACACAACATCATTCACTCTCTTAATCACTTTATACGGGCCATCCCAGTGAGTCTGTAATTTTGGGGACAATCCTTTCTTCCGTTGTGGGTTATAAAGTAGAACCAATTGACCTTCCATAAATCCCTCCGGATTTGCTGCGCGGTCATATCTAGCCTTCATCTTGTCACTGACCATCTTGATTCTATTACGCACGAACTCATGCAGATCGTTTAAGGTCTCCTGCTCTTGGGACGTAGTGGCTCCTTCTTCTACAGCTGGCTTAACACCAAATTCCAAGTCAGCAGGCAGTTTTAACTCCATCCCGAAGATAATTTTGGCTGGCGTTCTCGACGTTGAGTCGTGTACAGCTGACCTATATGCCATCAAAAATTTGGGAATGTGCTCGTCCCAATCCCTCTGATGGTTGCTTACCATTTTTCGCAGGTACTCTTCTAAAGTGTGATTGAACCTCTCTACCATGCCATCAGACTGTGGATGCAATGGCGTCGTTCTGGTTTTCTTTATCCCATACAGTTCGCAGATTTCCCTGAATATGGCAGACTCAAAATTCCTTCCTTGGTCGGAATGTAATTCTATTGGGACACCATAGCGACATACCCAGTTGTTGACGAATGCATTTACAACTGTCTTTGCTTCTTGGTTAGGTATAGCATATACCTCTGGCCATTTACTGTCTACAATAGTCCATTACCACAAGAACATAACGATTTCCGGCTTCAGTGACGGGGAAAGGACCTGCTGCATCCATTGCGATCCGCTCGAATGGTGCTCCTGAGTTGTATTGCTGTAGCTGTCCCCGGCTTCTTCTTACTGGGCCTTTGGATGCTATGCACTGTGGGCAGTTTGCTATCCACTCGACTACGGCTTGTTGGCATCCAGCCCAATAAAAACGCTGCTTCAGTTTCCAAGATGACCGCCACTAGGTCCATTGTGAAATTCTTGCAAAACTTTACTTATCTTGGAGCATGGCACAACTATTAAATTTGAAATTGTTTTGCCATCTACACTTTCCCATACGCGGTATAGGCACCCTTTTATTACCTTGAGGCTGTTCCGCTGAGCCCAATAAAATTTGGCGAGTGGGCGGCTCACCCCAACGGTATGGTATCGACTTCTTTGTCAGCTCATGCAGGCTTGCAGCTACACTGGCAAAATTTGGCACAAAGCGTCTGTAGTATGTACAAAGGCCCAAAAAGCTGCGCAATTCATGAAGATTTTTAGGTTGATGCCAGTCCCTTACTGCTTGTATTTTATCTTCATCTGTTGAGATTCCGTCTTCTGTAACACGATGCCCCAAATACTTTACTTCTTTCTGGAACAATGCACATTTCTTCAGGCTGAGTTTCAATGCAGCTGATGATATCCGTTTAAGAACTTCTGCCATGTTTTTGAGGTGTTCATCAAAAATTTTCCCCATCACGATTATATCATCCAGATATACCAAGCATGTTTTCCAGTGGAGTCCTTTCAGTAGCTTCTCCATTAGGCGTTCAAATGTTACCGGAGCACTGCAGAGACCAAATGGCATAACTGCCATAATCCGTTACCTTTCTCTGCAATCTCCACTTGCTAATATCCGCTTCGCAAGTCTAGCGTAGAGAACCATCTCGTACCAGCTGGCGTGTCCAAAGCGTCATCGATTCTGGGGAGCGGATAGCTGTCCTTCTTGGTTATGTCATTGAGCTTCCTGCAGCCTACGCAGAATCTAGCACTGCCATCTTTCTTTTAACCAAGACTACAGGCGAACTCCAAGGACCAGAAGATGGCTCAATTACGTCTTCACGCTCCATTTCTCTCACAAGCTCTTTGACTTCATCTCGCGTTGCTAGGGTACACTTCTGGGTGGCTGTTTAATCGGCCTAGCTTCGCCTGTGTTAATTTCAAGTTTAACCAATGCAGTTCTACCCTGGCTTTGGTTTCCCATGGCGAAGATACTGGCATGCCTTTTTAGAAAGTGTTTACCATTATTTCTATCTGTCGCTGACAGTCCTGCTACCCATTTTCCTACGTATTCCTCAAATTGTTTACGTTCTTTTGAGACAAATTTGTAAGCTCCATCTTCTTCTCACAGTTTATTATTGCCTCTGCTGGAGTACACTGGCCAATATCGCAATTTTCTTTGATGACTTTTTCATGGTCTGCCAAGTTAAGTACTCTTATAGGGACTATTCCTCCTTTACTAGCTTTTACTAGAGCTTTTGCTGTTATAAGCTCTTTCTTTAGATCTGCTGGTTCTACAACCCACAACCGATTGTCCTCACAATCCCACTTCTGACACCAATTGTTACGTTTTTAGACCTTTTCGTAAAAACGCTTTTTACTTATCCTTCAAGGATTCGTTTAATTGCATCAAATTAAAAACACAGACAATTAATTTTAGAAGTTTATACTACTAAGCACTTAGCGATGTTAACACGTCTAGATTTAAAATCACACTAATCCCTTTGACCTCTGGCAGCGACTTTATATAGCAAAGTGACGTCGTCTGGTAACTTCGTGAAGCATCTGGTCATGGTTGTTGTTGGTTGTGCTTTACTTAACATGTAGCTATATACGTGTGTTTGTGTATATGACAATGCTGTCTTGTGTGTTTTGTTTACTGTAACTATGTGTGGTTGTATGTATGAGTGTTGTGTAGTTTTGTTTCTTCTTGTGCTATGTGGGTATGTTGCTGTGTATATTTGTGTGTATGTTGCTGTGTATATTGGTGTACATGTTTAGCTTTTATTAGCAGCGAATACTTGCGTACAAGATCATTAAGTATAACATCATCATCTCTTAGCATTGATGTTGCTAGGTTTTTCGTTGTTGTTATTTACACTTATTATTGCACAGCCTCAAATGATCTTGTATATTCTCGACGATGTATCCGGAATATTCCATTTCCGTTAATCTGCATTGTGTTAACCAGAGTTGTAACATTTCCACAACTAGAGATGAGTTGGCAGTGCTACCAAGTAAATATAGCCACATTGTCGTTATACTTGAATATATTTTTAAACCTTGTAACAATATATATATATATATATATATATATATATATATATATATATATATATATATATATATATATATTATGACTGTAGTCATAAAGTCATGTCATAAAATAATAGCACGAAAAATATGACTAGTGTGAACAACCCGTCATAACTAAGTGTGCTATTTCAAACATCGATCAGCTGATAAGCAAACAGCACATTTTTAATTATATGTTATCAAAGCAAAAGATAATTGTGATAAAGTTGTTTGAAAATGCCAAAAAGTCTAAAAACTCCATTTCTATTTAAAATTATTAAATTTGTCTTCTGGTGCACAAGAATATCTAAATGAATTTGTATGTATAAACTAAAACAGCTGCTGCCTTGATATGAGTCGAATAAATTTTTTTTTGCGGCGGCATATGGAAAAACCTTCAGTGGCTGCCAGCTACGTAAGTCAAACGAGAAAATTTTTTCACTAGTATATATTTAGTTTCTGCGATTTAGTTCTCTTTTAATTTTTTTATGTTATAAAAATGTGATTTAAGGTACAGAAATATAGGTATGAATACTTTTTTATCCGTTTTTTAGTCGTGAAATATACATATATATATATATATATATATATATATATATATATATATATATATATACATATATATATATATATATATATATATATATATATACATATATATATATATATATATATATATATATATATATATATATGTAACGGCGGCAAACATATACTATCGCCGTCTCGCCTAAAGATTTTCTGCCGTTCGCTCAGATCTCTAGAGCTATTTTATGACAAAACAAACACATACCTGAAAGAGTGCTATTATTTTATTACTTTTTTGTATGCAGCACAACAACAACTTTTTTAAACTGGTCTAAAATATTATGACAATATGACTAAATAGCACGAAGTGTGAATACCCCAATTATTCTTATCTTTTATTATGTTTATTTAAGCAAAAGGTCAATTATTTTTTATATAAAAATTATGTTTTTATATAAAAAGAAAATTATTTGTATGTGTTAAATTGATAAAAGGAAAAACATTTTATTTCAAATTACACAATTTTATATATCCCTGAAGAAGCTACACAAAGAAGTGGCGAAATATTAGAATAAAAACATAATTTTTATATAAAAAATAAAAAAATTAAAAGAGAACTAAATCGCAAAAACTAAATATATACAAGTGAACAAATTTTCTCGTTTAACTTACGTAGCTGGCAGCCACTGCACGTTTTTCCATATGCCGCCGCAAAAAAAAATGTATTCGGCTCATATCAAGGCAGCAGCTGTTTTAGTTTATACATACAAATTCATTTAGATCAGGGAAAGGCAAATGCAGGGCGCGGCGCCTTTTCCACAAATTAGACAGATTGGACACGGAAAATTTGGGCCATATCGAACGGGCATAAAATTGACAAATGGCATCCCAAATGGCAATACCATTTAACCCCTTCCTAATTAAAGAACAGAAAGATATTCTTTGATATATCTCTTTCTCTGTCCTTCTAGCCGGTTAAACGTCAGAAAAAATATTTTATTTTAGTAAAAAAATTTAATCGTCAGTCGCAAAGCAGCTCTGAGTCAGTCAACATCAAGCCTCGTTGGCAATAATTTTTTAAGTGCAGCCAGACCACTGATCGTTTACTCTCTTTCGAGAGTTTTGCGTCTCACTCGCACTAGTTAATTTCAACATCTCAGATAACTGTACAGTTTTTCAGTTCTTCTGAGGAATATTCCGTGGTTAACTACGTTGCTACTTTCTATGTGAAGGCATAGATCGTGTACAGTCAGTCACAGTAACGGAAGAAAATACGGGTTAATAACATCGCCGGCATATGGTCTGAGTCACCCCGTCGGCATCTGTGCACCAAATACTTTGCAAATTTACTTTGTAAAGCATTTCAACAAACAAACAAAAAAAATTAAGCAAAAAGGCGCAAAATTTTACTTAAATGCACAAATTTGCGCCTTTTTACTAAATTGTAGTAAATTTTTAACTGTTTTTTATGCCCGTGGTGCCTTGTGTAATTGTAAGGGAAGACATCAAAGTGGTAAGTATATTTGTATGCTATTTATTTATAAATTTCTTATAGAACAATTTTGTTACAGGTATAGCTGCTGAAAAATATTCCCGGAAAAACGTAAGTGTTAATTGAACTGAAACTTTTTAATTAAAAAATGAAATACTAAACAGAAATCTATATTTCAGGAACCGCAGGTGTATAGTTGGAAGGATATGTAATAGCTGCACCGGTTTCCAAAGAACCAGGTAAGGTAAGTGTTGTGAAATATATGTGTGCCAAGAAGTGTATTTAATTGAATTCAATATTAATGCTTATTTTATATTTCAGTAGCCGTAGGTGTATACTTGGTTGTCAGGACTTTGAAAGGGTTCATCGGTTCCCGAAAAACCCGACAAGGTAAGTGTGTGAAATATAAGTGTGCCAAAAAGTGTTATTTTATGTGCCTTGTGTTTTTGGAAGTGCTGTCGGTTGGTTTTTTTTATTAACAGTCAGACAAAATTGAACTTTTTGTGAATTGTCAAAGTTATCATGTTCGCCTGCAAGTCAATTAAGAAAACCAACCCTTAACAATACATCCAAGTACACTCACATATTGAGAAAAATGAATTTAAAGAAAAAGTGTTAAATAAAATAATTCGCGGAAAAGCATATTTTCAGAGTTACGGACGCGACGCATAAAGTTTTATATATGCGCAAGCATTCTCTTAGTATTTTTGCACTAGATCAAAAATTTGCGCATTTATAAAACTTTATGCGTCTGTAGCTCCGAAAATATGCTATTCCTCCATTTTTTTTATTTTACACTATCTTTTTACTACACCTATTACTTTTTACTTACAATAGCCCAGTATATAATGTTATTAAGTGCAATTTAACTAACAACTTTTATATAATATCAAATTTAATAATAATTTCATAAACAATTACTCATAACTATTTGTATAACAATTTTCAGAGTTAATAACAAGTTATATGCTTTCAGATTACTATTTTAGTCATTCACTACAAGATTATGGACAAGATTATGGTGGAATAGTTCATGAAATTATGAAATTCAATAGTGCAATGTGGAAACATCTTTTAATGGCTTCATTTAAAAAGGTAATGAAAACCTTATAGCTTTATAAAATATGCGGCAGTGCCTATAAGCAGTCCTCTGGATTAGCTGGTCACGTTCGTAAGCATCGTGCACAAGGTATGATGTCCATGATACTGGATCGGCCAACTATTTCATCGGCCCCTATAGCGGCACTAGCCGTTGGTGTGCCACCGTCAATCACTTATGTAATTTAAATTTTCATAGACATAATTTTTGTTAAAATTCAAAAAATATATATACATATTTATATATACATATATATGTATATATATATATATATATATATATATATATATATATATATATATATATATATATATATACATTAATAATTATTAAAATATGTATATTAATTTAGTTTTAGTAGGTACTTTGTAAATATGATAGTTACATATATCACAAATATATTATTATGTATAGTACATACACATATCCTTTTTACATATTCCGATTAACAACAAAGTCTAAGAATGTAATTTTTTAATTGTTGATTTATTTATTCAGTAATGACTAAAGTTTATTTAATTAGAAAATATGCACATATATTAATAAAATATAGATAAATATTAACAAATTTCATCATAATTGTCATTATCATAATTTATTTGAAAAAATGTAGCAAAAAGGGGGAAATTTGTTTCCAAACAACTTTGTTCCTTTAAAAGTAAGTACTAAACTAAATGTATTTTTTAATCAAAAGTTTATATACTAAAGCATTTAATCATTTAATGTTCGAAGAATGTTTATGCTCATTTGTGTCTTGCTCTTCATTCGATTGGATTTGAACGTTATTATTATCTAAAGAAGGATTATTCTTGTCATCGTCAAACATTTTCAACTCTTCCTTTATTCGTGGAAATCGACAAATGTGAATTGATTGTCAGCAGCACAATATTACGATCATCAAGTAGTGGATGATCGAAGGTGCGATGATCTTGAAGACTAGAGTTGTGTTTTGAAAGGTTATTTATTATTATTATTTTGATTCTGACACTGCTTGGACTGGCAGCTTTCCACTTAACTTTGTTGCAGTTGAATTTACTGCTGCAGTTGTTGTTGCTGTCGTTTTTTTATCCTTTTTGGGATTTCCTGCTATGGGCGACGAACTGGTTATTGCTCTGGCATTAATTTTGTATTTGCGTTAAATACACAACTATCTGAAATTATTTTCTGTTGTTAGGTCATTAGTGCTATATTGCTTGCCGACGTAAGTGGTGGACTTTTTTCTTTGGATTTTTTATTTGCAATTATATTGCTGCTGGATAATATTATCGCTGGATGTGCATTATTAGTATTTGATGTATTTTAGGCTGAGTTTATATGCTGTTGGGCAACATTAGTTGTATTCATGTTGCTTAGCAGCTGCCGCAAACTTAAAGCATGTTTGATTGCTAGCATTTGTTGCCGTTCCAATTATGGTTATATTTGCCGAACTATGGCGTTTGGCTGTTTTCTCTAGGGCAGGATATTCTTGATCTAACTGATGACAATTGTGGAAGTGGTAGTGGAATAATTTTCCACACTTTTAGATGTTTTTAAAATCTGCTGTTGTGAATGTTGCAGTGGTGGAATATTAGCATTTTGATGCGAAATTGAATTTTTATACTGTTCCAACGGCGCGGCTTTGGTATTAACTTCTGCGGCAAAAGACGTCGTGGTATCGTTGACCAAATTAATATTACCATCACCAATATTTGCATGACATTGAGTTGATATTACATTTCGTGTAGGATTTGTTACAACGTTCTTAAACTTTGAGAATATGTTATAATAGTGCTATGATTAGCATTCGCATTAAAAATCTTGTCGTCGTTGCCAGCCGCTAAGGTACCACCACTTAGCTCCGGAAAATCTTGCTTCATTTGACATATTTTAACTTTTTGGGCTTTTGCTTGTGGAGTTAAGGCTGTTGTTGAGATTGGCGATATTGTGGGATTGTTAGTAGACACCGACTTTTCTTCAGTAGTTATTATGGAATCAGTTGTGTGTTTTGAAGCATCAGTATTTCTGAATTCAGTGTGAATTTCATTATTATTTATTAAAATACCACAAGCAGAATCGGCGGCAGCCGCAATATCGGCATACGGTATTGGAGCTGCTAAATTGTGGTTTTTGCTTGCACTCAATGAATTATTGTTATTTCCCAAATTTAGAATGTTGGTTTTAAGAGCTCTTGTTGCGGCATTTGGAGCATTAGCTTTAGATGATTCGATTGTCAATGAATGTTTTTAATGGGTGCTCCTTAGCCGCCACTTTATTTTATTCACATCTTATGTGGATATTTCACTTAGATGCTTTTCTGCACACAAATTTAATGCAATATTATGTATATTTTTTATAATAAATTAAAATTTTATACACAGCACATTTTATTTTATTTCTTTTGTTTACATTTTTATAAAAATACTGGGCAATGTAAATTTTTTTCTTCACACACATTGTTTTAAGGATGCCATCTATAGTTTAGCTCTTCGCAAAAAGGGGTTAAAACAAAAACTGATACGGGCCTCTGACATCTGTCATTGTTGCTATATCTGATTATGTCTGTGCCTTTTCATTTACTCTTCTGTTACGTACGTCTGTACCAGGGCTGCCAGGTACTTTTTTCCATTTTCCCCAAATCTGAAAATATATTTCCCCGGAAATCCCCTGATAAAATTGAAAAACCCCAAAAGAAACCCCTGTAAAATATACACTATTTTTAACAAAAAAATTTATTTTGATTAGGTTTGTACTACAAGAGATCATACGAAAGTGCATATACATATGTACATATATACATAGATATATTCAACATGTATGTATGTACATATTTCATATATTCATTGCTTCAAAAACATCTGAATCGCCATCTTGTGAATCAGAGGAGTTTCTATTATACATATTCTTAGCATTAAAATTGCTTAGCATATCCTTTGTTGGTTTGAACTGTTTACAACAGATTTGGTTGATATTTAAATGAACTTGTATTCTCAATAATGCCTCCAAAAGCTCATACTGCATACTATTTCGAAGTTTTGTTTTTGTGAAGTTCATTATTGAAAATACGCGCTCCACACATGCATTGCTTGTTGGTATCAAAAGCATATTAAGCACAGCCTGAGCCAATTCTTTGTAGTGCCTTTTACCAGCAGCATCTTGGAAGTTATAAACTTTTGGCCAAAATTCCATTAAATTGAGTGGAACATTATTTTCAAAAAAATAATTCCATTCGGTAAAAGGGAGTTTATTCCATTGAGCCTCGTAAACATCTAAGGAGATAGTTGCGTCCATGAATTTAAGCAAAACGTCTTTGATTGTAGAAAATTTTGGCTGCGCTGTTGTATTAATACATTTTTGACTGCTGAAGTACTTATATTGTTTAAAAATGTAAAGATTTTCAGGTAAACGATTTACTATTTCAAACAAAAGTTTTTTTAAATACTGCAAACAATTGTTTTTTAATACTAAAATCTCTTCACTTCGTAGGCAACAATTTGGAAATTCAGCTTCAAACTCTGTTCCGAAATCTACTGCATTTAAGGGAAGCAGAGAATCTTGGTCCTCCAATATATCCAATATATTGTAAATATTTTTCAAAGCTTTTATCTGGTTAACAACCGAAGGTTTAAATATTTTGGAACATATTACTAGAACAGTCATGTACATTTTGTCATACAAACTTCCAGTATCAATTGTGTCGCACTGAAAATCTAGATTTAAACGATTAATGTCGTTAATAATTGGGTTAATGAAAATAAGGAACAATCGATTGCTATCGTCTTTCATTTCAATATAAATCATCTTTGCAGTGTGATCATTTTCAGCTGTTGCAATTATTGAAAAATAATATTTCAATTCAATCCACTGTTCCAGAATTCTTTTCACAGCTGCGCCATATGCCAACCAACGGGTAGTAGAAATTTGTATTAATTTTTTGTATTTTATGGTGTCAAATCCAGTATTTATTAAGTCGAAAGCTCTTTTATATTTTATAGTGCGCAATGGGCTATTGCAAAAATAAAAGTAAAGCTCCTTTACAATAAATTCCGCTGTATTAGGAATCTCTTTTGATGCATGTGAGCAACACAGGTGAAGAGAATGACAGGTACATTTTATTAAAATAAGTCCAGGGTTTTCCTTTTGCAAAAGTGTGTATAAGGAATGATTTTTCCCGCATAAGTTATTGGCTCCATCAGTCCCAATAGACAACATATTTTGCAATTTTAAACCGATTTTATTTAGGTATTCCTTCAAAGCTTTGAAAAGATTTATAGCCGTGGCCTCTTCCACAAGAAATATTCCCAGAAAATCTATTATAATTTTTTGTTTACTGCGGCTGTAATACCGTACACATAAACACATCCATTTAATTCGGGAAATATCTGTTGACTCATCCACAATAAGAGAAAATTTCGAATCGCCAATATCTTGAACAAGTGCGTTGAGTATGGACGGAACAACTACATGTTTTATAATTGAAGTACATTTTGTACGGTGTAGTTTTATATTTTCAGGAATGTTTGAGTTTCTGCACACATTTTTTAATAAATCAACAAGATGGTCCACAGTCGCAATAGAAGTGTGCTTTGCTATAAACACGGAAATTTGTATTTCCAATAGCTTGTGCTCATTCGAAATTTTTAAAATACCTGTGATTGTAAAATTAATTAATTGGCGCAAACGCATCGTTTCCGAGTTATGGACCTCAGAAGTTTTAAGCCGAAATTTAAAGCTACCTACCAAAGTCGGATAGAGGTGAAGTTTTTGTGTGAGCTACTGTCATATTTTTGGTATGGCGATTAGTGTCATTGTGTCGCTTCAAATCTTTTTTATTTGAAGCTAACGCCACTTTACACATACAACACCAGCAGGTGTTTGTTGAAATCGTTGACAACTTGAAGCAGCTTGGAGCGTCGTCAATTGGTTTGAGCCAGCCTTCAAACGAGTTAGATTAGTATGCATGCATATTTATTTGCACATGTACATATATACATATGTATGTATAAATATTTACCTTTAGCCCAACTTTCCTTTTCCCATTCTTTGTTATAACGCCGTATATTATATGTTTTTCCCTTTTGCGAAGCCATTTTCATTCACATTAAATTAAACTTTTTTCGGACACAAAAAAAAATTTTCTTCACACAGATTTATACTTGTTCTTGCTTTAAACCAATCACCGAGAAATGATGACGTTGCAGAGCCAGGAGTTTGCTTTTTTATACTCCAGGGTACGGAAACAAGTATGTATTTTTAAGATTTTACTGATGAAACCAAACAATAAATAAATAAGAAAAAATGTATTAACTTTGTATATGTATGCATAAAACATAGTGTTCATTTAACGAATATTAAATGAGCTTATTGTTTTAAAACTCCCCAAAAAATCCTATTTTTATTTTTAGTATCCCCAAATGAAAATTTTTGTCCCTTTCAGCAACAAAAAAACCCCTAATCTGGCAGCCCTGGTGTGTACATGCATTGTAGAGCTGTAAACAACTTTAATCAGTCTAGTTTCAGCATTCAAACAGGCAGGTTGTGTTTATCGCATACTTTAAGAATCAGCGTTGCCAGAAAGCAATGTGAGTCCGATCACAGTTGAGAAATCTTTATGAAAAAAATGTTTGCTGATTCTAATACAGGGAAAGGCAAATGCTTTGGCGAAAAGTATGAAGAGATGCGGAAAATTATGAATGACATTCCCTTATGACCACCTGGTGTTTTGTTAACAATTTGAACCACAATTCATTGTGTTCATTACATTCAAACTTTTGGCAAATAATGCCTGTTGGTGAATAATGCAATGAAAAATATATATGTACGTATGTGTATTTGCATTACTCTTTGTCAAATGTCCTACAAAACCTTCTTATTTACACACCATCACTGCATACAGAGCCACAAACATAATTTTGCCCCAATGCCATGCCGATACTAATTTTCTAATATATTGCAAATACCCATAATAAAATTAAGTTAGTTTTTGGAGATTTTAAAGTTTTAATTGGGGAGAAGTGACGAAAGTTGATTGGCATTACCGATTCGTGGTGAGAGCGCAGAGAGTAATAAGTAATACAATCGCAAAATGTAGTAGTATAGGTTGCCTTTCCCTGATTTAGATCATAGATGTTCAAATATAAAAGTGAAGATGTATTGGTTAGAGATTTTGCCCAGCAAACATAATGTCAAACGCTTAAAATAAGAAAAACAGACAAGAGTTTTTGCCATATATAAATAACTTATTAAGTGAATGTAATTTTAATTTTAAGAAAAAAAATATCGGGAACCGTATATAGCAGTTATCAATATCAAAAAATAGAACAGTTATATTGAGAACAAAACAAAAATAAATCTATTTAAACCAGTTTTTTGTGTTAGATTAAAACTTGAATGTTAGAAAAGCATAATTTATCATAAAATACTTTTCACATTTCATTCCGTGAACGTGTATGCTTTAATTCAATTTCGAGTTTAATTTTTGTGCTCAATTGTAATTGAATCGCTTGTGTTTGCTATGCTTCGTCCAACAAGAAGCAACAACAATGGTTAATAAATTTCTGAAATAAAATGACAACAACCATCCGCATGTGTTCTCATCGCTTGCTCAACGACGACTGAATGAAAATTTTTATAAGAGCATAACAAATGTGTGTAAATTTTTTAAACAATTGTTGTATGGGCTGAACATCTATGATTTAGATATTCTTGTGCACCAGAAGACAAATTTTGCTTAAATAAACATAATAAATTAATAAAAAATAAGGTCGAATAATTTTATAAAATATTTTTATTCTTTGTTAAAAAAGTGAATTTTATTATAAATTTTATTATGTGGGTGCTGTTGGCTGAAGTAGTAGAACACGAGACTATGGAGCGGAGAGTCCTGAGTTCGAGCCCCCGCTGAGTCATGAAATATTGTGTTGAATTCTTCTGATCAGCATTAGTGCGTGGTTGTGTTAGTTGTTGCCAGCCTGTTTTCAGTGATGAAGGTATAGTACTGATCACTGGACAATTACTGGCAGCGACTGACCCACCCAATCATGTACTAAAAGCAGAGTAACAGCACCCACCTTCGTCGGCCCTGTAGCAAGAAATTAGCCGGCGAAGTAAAAGGTTGAAATAGCTACAAAAAAACTGTGTACCTTCTCATCTTTCCTAATCTGTCCCCTCAATACTATCCCCTCGTTTTCAGTTCTAGGGGTCATCCCCTGAGTGCTGGTTCTACTCCTAAAAAAAAAAAAAACTATTCTTACAAATGTATTTAACATTTTTTTATATAATTTATCTCTAACTTTGATTTTTAAATATTATTAACTATTAGACATTTTTTTACATTGTGTTATATAAGTATAATTATCATATTGATTCAATAATAACAAAAATATAGAAAAGTAAATTTATATACAGTGAAATATATGTATGTTATATACAGTGGCGAGCACATATGGATACATGTTTTGTAACTTTGACTTAAAAATCCCATAAAACTTAAAAAGATTTTGAAATAATAATGGTTTATTTAAAATGTTATATTGAAAAAATAAAAAACAAAAAAAAAAATAAAATGCATGAATAATTAAAACTCGTGAAGTTTTAAATAAATTAAAGTAAAATGGCATTGTATCCACTTTTGCACGTTATAAAAATATTGAAGATTTAATATTTTGTCCAAAGACCTTTTGCTTTAATGGCGCTCTTTATTCGACTCGGCATAGTTTCGACCAACGATGATCCCATGAGGAATGTTAGCCCATTTCGTTTGGACCCTAGACCAAAGATCATTTATGCTTGTTGGCGGATTCTCATACTGAGCAAACCATTTTTTAACAAAGCCAACAAATTTTCGATAGGATTGAGGTCCGTTCTTTGTGCAGGCCACTGCATTGTCTTAAACTTTTGTTTAGAAAGTCATTCCTTTACAATCTTTGCCGTATGCTTCGTATCTCCATCCTGTTGGAATATCACCTCTTCCTCTTGGTAAGCGTTTTCTTCCACAAAATCGGGAAGATTGTCTTCTAATCTTTTTTTCTTATAATACCTTCTATTTTTACTAAGGGACCAATATGCCACCAAGTAAAACAAGTCCACACCATCAAACTTCCACCGCCATGATTCATTGTCTCTTTGAGTTGGTGTTTTTGCAAGCGTTCATAGGGCCGGTGCCAGTAGTATTCTTTGCCGTTAGACTGGAAACGATTTATTTTGGTTTCGTCGGACCAAATAACCCTTTTCCAGTCCTCGACGGAACATTTTTTGTGCTCTTTACAAAATTTTAGCCGAGCCTTCACATTTTTTTTCAGACAACTTTTTTGTTTAACAGCTTATAAAAGGCCAATTTTGTATTTAAAAAATTTAAAAAAAAACTTAAAACGATTTAAACATACCATTAACTGCTTGCTTTGATATTTTTTCAAATATCAAACAACGCTGCCTATATAAATTCGCCGCCAATGTCCTTGTATTGGTGCTGCCAAATTAAATGAACTTTAACGTGCAAAAGAGGATAAATTGCCATTTCACATAAATTTGCTTTTGTTTTAATTATTCATGGATTTTTGTATATTTTAATTTTTTTATTAATACAACATTTTAAACACATTGTTATTTTTAAAATTTTGTAAGTTTTATTGGGTTTTTAAGTCAAAGTTACAACACAAGTATTCATGTGTGGCCGCCACTGTAATTCCATATAATTCAGTTTTTATTTTAATAGCTTAAAACAAGCTTTATGTACATCAGTTTTAAAAATACAATTTTGTTAGTTTTATTTGGATCTTATAATTCTCTCTTCTTTTATATATGTATTTATTTAAATTAATAAACTACGATAAATATTCTTATGTATACTGTCGGGTGTTTTTTATAGACTGATACAAGTTTAAAACATAGAAATATATTTTTGATATTAATGAAACGGTCTTTATTGGATAGAAAATTTTATGACATTAATATTAAATATGATTTAGGCCATGTGGCTGCCACAGTTGGCACGTACAAAGCGCAATCTGGAACAGCAATTTTCACAAAATTTTCGCAGCATTTGCAGCCGTATCTCGCCGATAACTCTTGGAATGTTGATTTCCAGGTGTTCAATTGTTTGTGGTTTACCGACGTACACAAGTGACTTTACATAACCCCAAAGAAAATAATCCAATGGGATTAAATCACACGATCTTGGGGGCCAATTAATTGGGCCATTTCGTGAAATTATTTTTTCGTCAAAAGTTTCCTTGAGTAAATCAATTGTAGCGCCCGCTGTGTGGCATGTGGCTCCGTCCTGTTGGAACCACATATCAGCACGATTAATGCCAACTACTTGAGGTACGAAAAAACTTCGAATCATGTTCCTATACCGTTCATCATTGACAGTAACATTCTGACCAATTGTTTTGAAGACATATGGGCCAATGACTCCGCCAGCCCATAAATCGCACCAAACAGTAATTTTCTGTGGATGTAATGGTGTTTCGACAAAAGCTTGTGGATTCTCCCCAATCCAAATGCGACAATTCTGTTTATTTACGTACCCATTCAACCAAAAATGGGCTTCATCGGAAAATGGAAATTCAAAATCAATATTAATTTGTGCTTCAGCCTATTCGCCGAATTGGCGGCGCATACGATAGTCGTTTGGCTTTAATTCGTGCACAAGTTCAATCTTGAAAGCTTTTAAGCCAAGATCTTTGCGTAAAATCTTCCATAAAGTTGAAGGACACAACCCCAGTTGCTGAGAACGGCGACCATTTGATTGATTAGGATCATCTTCAATGCTTTCCTGTACAGCGGCTATACATTCTTCAGTGCGCACTGTTCGGCGTCTCACGGGATGCACATTATCAGTAAATGTTGTCTGAAAACGATCTATTGTTCTTCGAATTAGCAGCTCTGAAGGACGATTATGTACGCCATAAAATGGACGAAGTGCACGATAAGTTTGACGAACAGAACCATTGTTTTGATTAAAAATTTCCCCAATTTGCACGCGTTGCTCTAGTTAAATGGGTGGTCAAATAAAGCAGTGATGCCAACTCAAAGTTGTATCACTCTATAAAAAACACTCTTTAGTTGCAATTCTCTCATGGTTGTTTGTCTGGAGACTGAAATGTTACCATTAGAGTCGTTGTTACTTCTGATATTACTTTTGATGGTGTTGTAAATTTTTGTATAATAATGATGATTTGGGGCTATGAAGATGACAACGTTCGATGATGATTAACTTTTCAGGTACGAGTTATGATAATAATGATGACAACGTTCGATGATCATTAACTTTCCGGGTATGAGTCAGAGATCTCAGAAATGCACAGCAAAATTTAATGTACATCTTTAATACAATGTACACCTTGAATACACTATAGACATTGTCTTTCTTTCATCGTGTGCACCTTCTACTTGTGTACATCTCCTGTATATGCTTTTTTAATTTGAAACTGGTGGGTATGTATAATATTTTCAGTATTTGCTTTTACTGCGCACACACACATTAACAAATATAATGTTATCATCTCCGCAAATGTGCATACATACATAAAGTGAATTCAATGTTTTCAATGTCTTCAATGTATACACTTGAGGTTCGATGCACAGTCCTGTACACTCAAAATTTATTTGTGTATAAAGTGAGGCATGCATACATTTTTCAATGTCGTTGATGAAAACTTGTGTGTACAGAGGATAAAATATGTACGCTATTTCGAACTCTGGTATGAGTTATGACAATAATGACTTTTATTTATTTGTTTATATTCATAGTAATACTAAGCCATTCAGGCCAAAAAAAAATTTATTACAAAGTACTTGATTTGTTCTGAGTAAATACAACAAATGAGTTATATAAAAATAAAAACTAAATACATGTAAATGTATATAATCAATGCACTTATATCATAAATTCATCTATAATATATATATATATATATATATATATATATATGTATGTACACACATGTTTGAAAACAAAAAATGTATTACAAATTTAAAACAAGTTGATATATATCACCATTTAAGGGCTCTCCAGTCATTTAATATTAACTATACCAAATACGAATACACCGGTAAGTGTCCCGACATGGTAAGACTACACATCATAATACAATGAATTAATATCCATTATATAAGATACAAAAAAGAATAAAAATTAGTTTACACAACCTCTCAGATGAAAGACCTCAAGAGTTTAAGACGAAAGACATTAGTTGAGTTGAAAAAAATACGTAACTCATATGGGAGGATATTCCGGCACCTCGCCACTCTCACCACCAACCTTTCAAATATGGAACATTTTATTTGAGGTATTAGTATCTGCCTAGATCTAGAAAAACTAAACATTTTACGCAAGAGGTAAGGTTCACCACTTTTCAAAATGCGGTAGAAGAAGATTAAAT
Source organism: Linnaemya tessellans (assembly GCA_951800035.1). Lineage (NCBI taxonomy): Eukaryota > Metazoa > Arthropoda > Insecta > Diptera > Tachinidae > Linnaemya > Linnaemya tessellans. The sequence goes on from OX637537.1 coordinate 30,279,184, forward strand.
TATGAAAATTTAGAAATTGCTTAAGGTAGCATCCTAGGAATTCATTAACAAATTCAGAAACATGTTCACGCCGTCATACATTAGAGCGTTAACTCCTAAGGCGTTTTTCGTAGTAGATTAAAGAAAACTGCTTGTTTCTTTAATCTTGTACAAAAAACATCTTTGTCGGAAACGCCAACGCCTTACATAATCAGGCGGAATAGCACACATAGTTTCTTTTCATTAACACAGTTCCTTATATTATCTGTTAAACCAACTAAAAGCGACGTAGTATTACATATAACCCCTGCGAAACGCATATTGGGGATCAGAAATTTTGGTCCTAATAAAGAAAATTATTTGGTCTTTTATGATATGTTCAACCACCTTAACCAACGAAGGCAATATCGAGATAGGTCTCAAAACAGTTGGGGAAGTAACACACTCGTTTTTAGGTATAGGTACCACTGTAGCGGTCTTTCAACAAGAGGGAAAGACTGATGTAGTTAAAATAGTGTTTATGAGATGCAGGATAATGTGAGATATTTGAGGGTAAATTACTTTCAAAAATTCGATTGTAATATTATCAACCCCAACAGACTTCGATTTAAGACCATTAAGTGATATCAAAACATCTATTTAACTAACACAATGAAAGGAAAAAGCATCCAACGATCCATAATGTCCATCAAAAACCAGATAGTTTCCGTCATTACCATTAGGGCCAACACCAGTAGAAAAATAGTCATTAACATTGTCAACATCGCCGTCAAATACCATTTCATGGGAATCGCTAAACCCAGCATTTCTCAAGATCCTCCACATACCAGAGGAGTTTAATTTACCAAATATTTGAGTCAAATATTTGATTTTCTCCTTCCTTATAGCACACTTAGCCTTATTACGGAATTTGCAAAACGTATTCCTCCAGATCACGATATGAAAGGGCTACCCTAACAGCTCTGGTTTTCATCCAAACATCATAATTAACCTTAATTCTTACACTGAACCAAAAAAGTACATAAAAGCAATGAAAAAGTTCATTGTTTCAATGAACTACCATTCACTGAAAGATATACGATATTTAAAATCAATGTATGAGTTCATGACACAATGAAACCGTTCATTGTCTCAATGAACTTGTACATTGAGTTCGTTACAAAAATTTAATGAATAGATTCATTGATTTGAATGAAGTCCGATTTTAATTCAATGAACTAATACAATGAACCTTTGCATTGAATTAAGTGACGCTATAATTTGACTCATTGAACTAATACATTGTTTTAATGAACTTTTACATTGAATTTAATGAACATATAAGTTAACCCAATGAACTAATACATTGTGTCAGTGATCATTTACATTGAATTCAATGAACCCGTACGTTGACCCAATGAACGGGTAAATTTTTTCAATGAACTTTTACATTGAATTCAATGAACCCATACGTTGCCCCAATGAAGTAATACATTGTTTCAGTGAACTTTTGCATTGATCTTGTATATTACCAGCATTATTTATTAAGCATATAAAACCAATTCGGTATGTGTATAAGCCTTTATTTTATAATTTGAATTAAAAGTTTGGTAGTAATTTACAAATTGAACTTAAAAATAAACATACAAATTCATTAAACGTGTTAGCTATTTCTCACTTATGCTTTTGATATGTATTTACTTTTTATCGCGTAGTTGTTGGGTCATTATGCGCACTTTTGAAGAAGTCTTACTTGTACTTTTCATCTGATAAAAATAAGATTAAATTTTGAATCTTTTGAATTTCAATTTAAGATCCAAAATTGTACACAAGCCAGAGAATATTTTAAATTAAATAAATAAAAACATTTAAAGCAAATATCTAAAAGTCTTAAGAAACTAGGAAACTGACAAGATATTCCATCTAAATAAACGAAAAAGTTTTAAAATTATGTTAAGTCCTCTCTTCCAATGGACATATCCAGTCTGAGACGCTAGCTTATGTATGTATGTGCTTCATTTGACATATTTTAACTTTTTGGGCTTTTGCTTGTGGAGTTAAGGCTGTTGTTGAGATTGGCGATATTGTGGGATTGTTAGTAGACACCGACTTTTCTTCAGTAGTTATTATGGAATCAGTTGTGTGTTTTGAAGCATCAGTATTTCTGAATTCAGTGTGAATTTCATTATTATTTATTAAAATACCACAAGCAGAATCGGCGGCAGCCGCAATATCGGCATACGGTATTGGAGCTGCTAAATTGTGGTTTTTGCTTGCACTCAATGAATTATTGTTATTTCCCAAATTTAGAATGTTGGTTTTAAGAGCTCTTGTTGCGGCATTTGGAGCATTAGCTTTAGATGATTCGATTGTCAATGAATGTTTTTAATGGGTGCTCCTTAGGCGCCACTTTATTTTATTCACATCTTATGTGGATATTTCACTTAGATGCTTTTCTGCACACAAATTTAATGCAATGTTATGTATATTTTTTATAATAAATTAAAATTTTATACACAGCACATTTTGTTATTTCTTTTGTTTACATTTTTATAAAAATACTGGGCAATGTATATTTTTTTCTTCACACACATTGTTTTAAGGATGCCATCTATAGTTTAGCTCTTCGCAAAAAGGGGTTAAAACAAAAACTGATACGGGCCTCTGACATCTGTCATTGTTGCTATATCTGATTATGTCTGTGCCTTTTCATTTACTCTTCTGTTACGTACGTGTGTACATGCATTGTAGAGCTGTAAACAACTTTAATCAGTCTAGTTTCAGCATTCAAACAGGCAGGTTGTGTTTATCGCATACTTTAAGAATCAGCGTTGCCAGAAAGAAATGTGAGTCCGATCACTGTTAAGAAATCTTTATGAAAAAAATGTTTGCTGATTCTAGTACAGGGAAAGGCAAATGCTTTGACGAAAAGTATGAAGAGATGCGGAAAATTATGAATGACATTTCCTTATGACCACCTGGTGTTTTGTTAACAATTTGAACCACAATTCATTGTGTTCATTACATTCAAACTTTTGGCAAATAATGCCTGTTGGTGAATAATGCAATGAAAAATATATATGTACGTATGTGTATTTGCCTTACTCTTTGTCAAATGTCCTACAAAACCTTCTTATTTACACACCATCACTGCATACAGAGCCACAAACATCATTTTGCCCCAATGCCATGCCGATACTAATTTTCTAATATATTGCAAATACCCATAATAAAATTAAGTTAGTTTTTGGAGATTTTAAAGTTTTAATTGGGGAGAAGTGACGAAAGTTGATTGGCAATACCGATTCGTGGTGAGAGCGCAGAGAGTAATAAGTAATACAATCGCAAAATGTAATAGGATAGGTTGCCTTTCCCTGAACTAGAGCAATGGTGAACATCACGAAGCAAATTTTTGCAAATCGAATTCACACGTATTCTTATTCTCTTTTATTTAATTCTTCTCTGAGAACAATTTTTTCTCATTTTACCCATACATAATGGGAGATATTCCGTACGTTGTATGAAATATTGTTTTATGTGAAAGAATAAAAAATAAAATGCATTTTTCTATAGGAAAAAAATATTATTTTTCTATAGAATAGAATAGATTTTTAATAGAAAAATGTAGATTTTCAATAGAAAAAATTTTTTCGGTTTGACTTTTCCTTGCCTTATTATTTAATATTGCATCGAAATTTATAAGAATTAACAGCTATAACGAAGCCAGAGTGAATATTAAAGAAGATAGGGGAGACTACAACTCACTCTTTACAGCAAATTTTTAAGATGCTGATATCTCTGAAAAAAATATTGAAACTACATACAATGAATTCATTTTAGATAAAACAATTCATTTAACATTAAAAAAACATACAAATCTCCGCCTTACATGTAGAAATATAGAAAAAGAACCAATTTAATAGGTATGACCCCTTGTGCTTTCTGTTTGACTCATTTATGTTATTGTATAAGTGAGCGAAATTTTTCTGGTCATGTCTGAACTAGAGTTGTGTCACTGACCTATGAGCTAGTTCAATTGAACGTTTCAGTGAGCTGAGCGAAATGAGCGCCCACTACAATAGATGATTTTAGCTCAGTACTGAGCGCTTTTGTGTCAGAGCGCTTTTGTTTCAGAGCTCTTTTGTTTCAGAGCGCTTTTGCTTTAGAGCTGAGCGGTTTTGATAATTTTTGTCATAATTGTAATGATACCACAGTTTCTTAACATGCTGCCAGATATATATAAATACGTCATTGCATATGTTATTGTGGCATGTCGACAGAACCAATCTTTATGTATAGAAATTTTATACAAATAAAACTGGTGCGATGAAACCATGTTTTGAAAAATACCAGTACATGCGAATGGTTTTATTATATATATATATATATATATATATATATATATATATATATATATAAATATATAAATATATATATATATATATATATATATATATATATAAATATATATATATACATATATATATATATATATATATAAATATATATATATATATATATATATATATATATACATATATATATATATATATATATATATATATATATATATATACATATAAATATATATATATATATATATATATATATATATATATATACATATAAATATATATATATATATATATATATATATATACAGATATATATATATATATATATATATATATATATACATATTTATATACATATATTATCAATATCATCGAAGAGAACGGACGTGTTTATTTATCGCTGCTCCATTTATATTAAATTAAATTATATTTACTTTAAAAAGATAGCAAAGTGAAAGCCGAAAATACCTTTTTATTTATTATTAACCTAAACGATAACAAATAAACGTTTTTCTTACATACTTGAATATTAAAAAATGAAAATATCAAAAATTCTATAAAAATAAACCTTTGTTATAAGTACAACATAATAAGTAAATCATAAGATCTCCTAAATAAACAAATGCTAGCAATTATGTGCATCCAGCTATTGTAATTTAAGTGATCTCTCTTGTGTCCGCAAGCAATAACAAATATAAAAAATAAAAACACTTGTTACACACATATAAATATCTATGCATATAAATCACCTAAAAACAACAATTTCATCCAATTAAAAAAATCTATTATATTGACACTATAAAATATTAAAATATAAACAAATATACAATAAACTCTTTATCACATTGCTCAAAACAAGTCCAGTTCTTCTTCTCTTTAATAGCACTGCACATGCAAACATACTTATGCACTACAATATATAATCTATATTACTAAATAAATCACACATAATTTATAATAAACTTACAAGTCATAAACAAACACACCAGTTTCTTATTTTCCTTATCTCCTCATATTGACGGTTTTACTTAAAATTCAATAAACTGCTTTACCATTTCTATAATGCACTGTACTATCAGAAACACTCTTGCAGTATTGTTAAATACAGTGAAGTGTGTTAAATTAGTACATCATAATTATACAAATATAATGAATCTCGTTTTTAATATACCCAACTCGCATTTGCCCTCCTAAATGTATAATTTAAGAAAACAAAAGAAAATAAATAATAAAATTGTAAAAAATATCAAATCAAAAAACCAAAAACTTAATCAGAGCAGTTCTCAAACTTCATTTACAAATATGGATGCAAACGCAAAAGAGCAGCACACAACAAAAAAAAAACAATATCGGTACTCCAGCGCGTGATGGTATGGCTGAAAATTTGCAATCGTATCACCAGGGAAGCTCGCGGTTCTCACACGCCGACTCGCCCTTTAGAACGATGACAGTAATGGATAAACGGTTTGACAAGCTTACAGATAAACTCGAAAAAGTTATGGAAAAAAAACTCAGTGAGTACAAGGAACAATTACTAAACGAATTCGATAAAAGATTCAGTGTGATAAAAAATGAGCTCCTTGACATTAATGAAAGGGTTAAAGCGCTTTCTCCATGCGAGGCTTAGTGTACATAAAAAACTGCTGAGGACAATATTTTTCGTATTGACGAGATCAGACAGCTGGAAGATTTATCCCCAGGTTTTGGAAATTAGATCCATACGGATAAACGCAATGATTAGGATACATTCAATTGTTTACCTCAATAGAAGCCTTATTTCTTATTTTATTCTATTTATTGTAATAAACTTATTCACAAGCGATCTGAAAGCTAAATCATGTAAATTTTCTATATTTTATATTTACACTTTTTTAAATAGTAATCTTACTTATTATTGTACTCAAATGTTCTCCTTTTATGTTCGCGTTGCTTCAAAATCACATGCTCAACTCTAGAAGAAATTGTTCCAATGACTGTGTACATAGTATGATAATAGTTCTGTCCAAACAGAGGGATGGTTTAAAAATCTTACACTTGAATGCGCAAAGTCTGAAAAATAAAATAGATGAATTCAGATACTTGTTCGCGTCGTCTGGTATAGACATCATTTGTATCTCTGAAACTTGGTCTCCGTTTGAAGTTAGTGACTCCGCATTCAATTTGTCTGGTTTTAGACTTTTCCGTTCCGATAGAAGAATAATTGTAGGTGGTGTTGAAACTAGGTGTAGAGGCGGTGGGGTTGCTCTTTATGTTCGTAATGGCATATCCAGTAAGGTAAAATTGAAAAACTTGACTGAGAGTGAAATAGAGTACTTATTTATTGAGATATCCACCCTTGATAAAAAAAAAATTACTTTTAGGTAGGGTGTATAGACCCAGCAGTAACATAATGTATATCCTTTCGTTAAAACACTTGAAGAAATATCTGTACAATACGACGATATCATCATAGCTGGCGATTTCAACAATAATTTATTATCTGATAACCCTTTGTTCGAACCAATGCGGTCTCTTGATCTTCATCCTATAAACACGCAAATTCCTACTCATTTCCACTCCACTTCAAATAGTTCAATAGATCTTATATTTGTCAATCACAAATCTAAAGTTCTACTTTATGACCAACTCTCCGCGTCAGTCTTCTCAAAACACGATGTGCTTTTTCTGTCTTATGATTTCTCTGTGAATAATGATAAATCCTATTTTTCATATCGGGACGTAAATAATATCGACTATACAGCGTTCAACCATTATATCAATATTATTGCCTGGGATCATATTTATACTCTCGAGAGTGTTGATGACCAGCTTTCTTTTATTCAAGGAAATATTATGTACTTATATGATCTGTGTGTTCCCATAAAAACCAAACGAATCATTGCCAGTCAGCCACCATGGTTCAGTGCTGAGATAAAGTATTTAATAAAAAAACGTGATGAGGCTTACAACTGTTGGAAGAGGTTTAAAACTGACAATCTAAAAACTGTTCACAAATCTATTCGCAGAGAAGTCTTGAAACGAATTAAGCACGCGAAATCCTTATATTATGAAACTAAATTCTCTTCTGCGTTAGACAGCAAATCCAAATGGAAGGAAATCCGTAACATTGGTATTGGACAGAAAATTTCGTGTTAACAATATTAACGATAAGTTTGTAAACGTCAATGTCCCATTTGCGTCAGATAACACTTACGGCGATCTTTGTTATATCTCGGTGAAAGATCCATTTAGCTTTCGAAGCGTTGACCAAGTTGAAGTGCTGAAAAGGTTTTTGGAGGTGAAATCTAATGCAGTTGGCATTGACGGCATCAATCCTATTTTTTTAAGAGCTTTAACACCTAAACTTATACCATTCCTCACATACCTGTTTCACTCTATTCTCACGAAATCTGCTTTTCCTGAGGAGTGGAAACTCGCAAGAATCATTACTATTTCAAAATCTAACAATGAATTTCGACCCATTTCTATTCTTCCCCGTTTGTCTAAAATTCTGGAAAATCTTTTAGGTAAGCAAATGAATGAATACATTGCATGTAAGGATTTGTTATCTGCAAAACAATCGGGTTTTATGAAAGGGAAAAGTTGTATAACTGCATTAGTTGATGTCGTTGAAGACCTCAGATCGAAAATTGATCGTAATATGGTGGCTTTCTTGATCCTTCTGGATCACAGCAAAGCGTTTGACACAGTCGATCATAAAATTTTGCTGTTAAAACTCCAGAAGCTTTTTAATTTTTCAAGCTCTGCGTGTAAGCTTTTATCATCGTATCTCACTAATCGATCGCAAATAGTTCAGCTGAAAGACAAAATATCAAGAGCACTCATAGTGAAAAGAGGAGTTCCACAAGGTTCAATTCTTGGGCCCCTTCTCTTTTGCCTATATATTAATGACCTGCCTGACATCAAAATCGATAGTACAGTACATATGTATGCTGACGATGTTCAACTCTATAACAGTAGCAATATTGCTGACTTAAATTACTGTGTCAACAACATCAATGATGACCTAACCAGAATTGGAATATGGGCGAAGTCAAATGGTCTATGTATAAACCCCGCTAAATCGAAATGTATTTTGATTTCTAAATCTAGGAGAAATTTCCAGGACCCTCGGTTAAAAATTAACGGAGATAATATAGGTTTTGTTACAATAGCGTCTAATCTGGGTCTGATCTTCAATGATAGACTAACTTGGTCTGACCATATAAATTTGGCAGAGTCTACGGTATGTTGTGCAGCCTTTGGGCAGTTAAAGATTCAACACCATCTACAATACGTATGTTATTAGCCAAAACGTATCTTATACCATCTCTCCTATACGGGTGTGAACTTTTCGCAAACTGTACTTATGAAGACAAAAGAAAGCTTAACGTTGCTTATAACAACATTGCTAGATACATTTTTAATAAAAGACGCTTTGAGCACATTTCGTCATATGCCCATCAGATTTTCCAAACCAGTTACGAGAACCTCTTAAAATGCAAATGTCTGATGTTCCTGCACAAAATTATTATATCGAAACAACCGACATACATCTATGATAAAATTGTGTTCGCAAGATCCAACTGCGGTAGGAACATTATGGAGTCTTATATCCAGTCGACAGTTCTTAATTCACACAATCAGTCTTTGGAACACCTTGCCAGACAACATTCAAAAATTAGGCAACGCTAACATATTTAAAAGAGAATTATTTAAATTTTTTATGTATTATTACTTTCTGCTCTCCTTTTTCTATTTAATAATTTTTGCTTACTTTCTCCACTATATTATATTTTTCATCCTCTTATTGCAAATCTGCTTTTGTTATTAAAGTCTTGTTTAAAAGAAGCTCCTTTGTTACAAATATTAATATGATTGCTAGCCTTTGAAACCTAATTATATATTATATTTTATTTATGACTTATCTGTTTTTGTTTAATCAATAGCACTATCATTTATAAGACGCCTTGTCTTGTTGTGCTATGTCGCAATTTAAATAAATAAACATATCTATATATATATATATATATATATATATATATATATATATATATATATATATATATATTAAAATATGTATATATATATATATATATATATATCCGCAAGGATATTCGTATATAAAATCCATAAGGATATTTTGTACGGATAACGGGGAGTAACGACCCCGCGGCCCTGAGTTATTATAACGGGTTGGAGGGCTTGAACAAAGATGCCCCAAGAAGACCTGTTATTCAGTGTGGCCCTTTATTTGGCACACTGAGATGGGGCTTTGAAGTCTCTGGCATTAAGACCAAGTCCAGTACGGTCTTAATTATGGCATTCCTGGGAAAACGATTTGAAATGGTAGAACCCTGGGCTGGTAGATGTGGTATTCTGGGACTTAAGTATGTATGAATGAATTTGTACAGAAATGGTTCTGGCTAATGCCACAACTGCCTCCGTCCTATTAAAACTTGGCAAGTCTCACAGTACGTTTGAAGTTCGTCATCATTAAGTTGGTGGTGTAGGTCCGGATGTTGATTCCCGGTTAGCACGGATCTGGCTCTGGCGGATTGATCCATAAGGTCTCTTCGTCAACCCTCGCATGGACCTCACTGCTTGCAAAGACACCCATGGGATCTAAACGTGACTGCACAACGAACGGAGACAGCGGCTGCGAGTTTGGACCCAATTGAATGAAGATCGATAAAAATAATTTAGAAGCGAAAGCGGAAGGCTCTGGAAATGGCGAAATTGAGAATCCATTTCTGAAGAGGCCGGTGATCGCGAGATCGCCCCCTACGGCGGTGAACACGCCGCATAGGGTAGGTTTTGGCACCACAGACGGTGGTCAGGAACCAAAAGGCAAGGTTGAAAAACTAGGAGAGAGGATAGCAAAGCTATTAGACTTTCTCAAGACAAGATCGAATGTCCACAAGGATATAGTATCGATGTCTCGAGAAATACAGGCATTGTATATGCAGGTGGCAGATGAGCTGAGCAGTGGAACTGGTCAGCTCAAGGTGCCCTGCAATAAGCAGACGCAGACAGGGGTTATGGTAAGACCATCTCCCCCTGTCCCTGCAGGTGCGACCCCGAAGCGTAGGAGAGATGAAAGTACTCTTGGGCCAAAGGGGAATAGGGCTAAGAAGAAGAGGAAGGATGCAGTAGATGCAATCAGGAGTAGTGAAGGTAGCTGTGTGGGATCGGCGGCAGCGAATGGTGCTGCTTTGCCGAACCCAGGCACTAAGGAACCTGGGTGGATAAAGGTCCGTTCCAGGGAACCGAATAGAAATAGGATTAGGAGTAAGCAGGGGTCACGTTCGGATGCCCTAGTTATTAAAACATGTGGGAAGGCTTCCTATGCTGAGATTCTCAGGCAAGTGAAGAAGGACCCTAAACTTAGTAATCTGGGGGAGAATGTGAAGGGCATTCGGAAGACTGGGAAGGGTGAGCTGCTACTGGAGCTCACTAAACCCGCTCACCAGAATATAGGTGTGTTCAGGTCGGAGGTGGAAGCGGTACTGGGTGGGACTGCCGAAGTACGGGCACTATCCCAAGAGGTTAGGATTGAAATTAGGGACATAGATGAGGTGACTTCCAAGGAGGACGTCTATGACGCCATAGTTAGTAAATCCAACGATTTTAAGGTACTGCAGTTGACTGCAATTAAATCACTGAGGAGAGCGTATGGGGGAACACAAACTGCCACGATTGGCCTGAGTGCTCCTCTAGCTAGACGCCTTCTAGAGATGTCCAAGATACGCATCGGCTGGGTCGTGTGTCGAATACGGGAAAAGATAGCACCGAAGAGGTGCTACAACTGTCTCGATTTTGGACATAGGGCGACGAATTGTAGCGGCCAGGATCTATCCGGAAATTGCTTGCGTTGTGGGGAAGCTGGCCACAACATTGCAACATGTTCCAACAGACCTTCGTGCATGCTCTGTAGAAAGGGTGGAAGTACTAATGGTGACCATGTCACCGGATGCGTAGTTTGCCCGTACTACAAGAGGGCGCTACAAAAGCTTAGAGGTTAAACACTACTTAAAAATCAGGATGCGCATATTACAGCTAAATCTCAATCATTGCCAAGCAGCACAGGAGTTGCTTAGGCAAACCGTACGAGACTTAAAGGTAGACGTTGCTGTACTCAGCGAGCCATATAAGAAGATTGTATCTGCAAATTGGGTTACTGATGATACAGATACAGCAGCTATATGGACTACCGGTTCTTTGATATTGAGGGAGAGGTTATCACCGCAATGTGGGTACACGCGGGCCACTGTTTCCGGCATATGTTTGTACAGCTGTTATGTTCCTCCTAGGTATTCTATTGATGACTTTCGTGTTATTATAGACAACATAGTGATGGACGCTGCAGCCAGGAGTCCTGTTATAATAGCAGGGGATTTCAACGCGTGGGCTGTTGAATGGGGCTGCCCCTTGACAAATGCAAGGGGAAGGATGCTATTAGAGGCCCTTTCTGCGCTAAATGTTGTGCTCTTGAATTCTGGAGGTGAGGAAACATTTAGAGGAGGAAATGGTGGTTCAATTATTGATATTACGTTTGCCAGCGATACCATTATAAACCGTGTAAACTGGAGAGTATCTGATGTTTATACTCACAGCGATCACAGTGCCATAATTATGGATATACAGGATGATATACGGCATGTGACTCCCCGTGCACAAGGTTTGTCGGGATGGAAAGTGAATACCTTTGATAAGGATATTTTTTGCCATCTGTATGGAAGGTATGAAATTAAATGGTTGAGCTGAGGATATAGCAGAACAATTGGTAAACCATATCACACGGTCGTGCGATGCATCTATGGTGAGGCGGAAAGGATCCGTAAAGGGGTCACCGGTTTATTGGTGGAATGATGATATTGCCGGCTTGAGGGCGGAGTGTATACGTGCCAGAAGGCAGTATACAAGAACTCGAGGTAGGTTAGAGAATAGCGTATACCAGGAGAATTACAGGAATAGGAGGAAGGCCCTAAAGGATGCAATTCGTAGGAGCAAGCGGCAGTGTTTTCTTAATATCTGTGATGAGGTGGATGATAATCCTTGGGGTCTCGCATATAAGCTGGTCACCAAAAAACTTAAATGCCTGACCCCGTTGCAACCGAGTGAGGGGCCAATCCTGGAGGAAATTGTAGACCATCTCTTTCCCCAGCAGGACGCACCACCTTGGGAGCACAACCCTCCAATTGGGACATTAAATTTTCCCCCGGTTACAATAGCTGAGATTGAGGACGTTGTCTCTAGGTTTAGAGACAAGAAGGACTCGACTGCATTCCAAATATAGTATTAAAGGAGGCCGTCAGGCTTTGTCCCGAGCAGTTCTTAAGAATGGTGAATACATGCTTAGGTAGGGGAATTTTTCCAACAAGATGGAAGAGGCAGAAGTTGGTATTAATACCAAAAGCCAATAAACCCCTAGATGATCCCTCATCTTATCGGCCACTGTGTATGATAGATACATGTGGGAAGTTGCTAGAGGGTGTGATCTGCCGAAGACTTGGGAGTTGCGTTGATGACAGAAATGGTCTATCAAACAACCAATTTGGCTTCAGGAGGGCGAGGTCAACAGTGGATGCTATAAACGTGGTAGTAGAAACTGCTGCACGGACTATCTATGGCAGGAGTTGGAGGAATGGCACAAAGGAGTACTGTGTAGTTGTGACGCTGGATGTGAAGAACGCGTTCAACACAGCGAGCTGGGTGCATATTGTTGATGCTCTAACTCGATTGGACATCCCAGAATATCTGATAGGGATAGTGCAGGATTATTTCCGGTATAGGGAATTGATCTATAGTACAGATGCGGCTATAAGGAAACGTAGGATTAGTGGTGGTGTTCCCCAAGGATCGATACTTGGACCATTGTTGTGGAACGTAATGTATGATGGAGTACTAAGGTTGAGGTTACCTGAGAGAGTGCAGATTGTGGGATTCGCAGACGATATAGCGCTGGTGTGTGAAGCTAAGGAATTGCTGGAGGCAGAAACCATTGCAAATGCCAGCGTACAATTAGTAAAGTTCTGGATCACTGCAATGGGATTGACTCTAGCTGATCATAAAACCGAAGCGGTTTTGATTAGTAGTCGTAAGGCTAGGGAAACTATTACCCTCAATGTTGGCACCTGTTCCATAGAATCAAAGGCATTTCTGAAATATCTGGGTGTGATGATTGACACACGGCTATCTTTTCGCGAGCACTTGCGATATATAGCATCCAAAGCATCAGGGACCTGTTTGGCGCTATCTCGGATCATGCCAAACACGAGAGGGCCAAAGTATCTTCAGAGGAAACTGCTCGCTGGAGTAGTAAGGAGCATTATCCTATATGCACATCCGGTATGGTCAGACTCACTTAGATATTCCACATATGTGGGGCTGGTATGCCCTGTGTATAGGCTAGCCGCTTTAAGAGTATGTAGTGCATTTCGGACAGTGTCGGACGAGGCGGCTTTTATCATTGCGGGTATGATCCCTATCGATTTAGAAATCATGAATAGGGATAACTCTGATTTATGTATGCAAAAATGGCAAGAACGGTGGTCAACCACTGAAAAGGGAAGATGGACTTATTCATTAATACCCGACATCAGATTATGGCTGACTAGGAAACATGGTGATCTGAACTATTACCTAACACAGTTCTTGTCTAGACATGGTTGCTTTAGGTCATATCTATTTCGTTTTAAACACGACGACTCTCCGTTCTGTCCACACTGTGGTGGGAATGTGGTTGAGGATGCTGAGCATGTCGTCTTTGTCTGCTCACGATTCAGCAACTGGAGGTCGTATTTAGAGGAAGGCTTGGGGCGTACGATCAGCCCGGAGAATATTATTCCGACCATGCTGGAATCCTTATTGAATTGGACCAGAGTGTGTAGTTTTGTACAGCTTGTTCTAATAGAACTTCGCAGATTAGCACAGATTCGTAGGAGAGTTAGTACGTCTTAGGATTCGTTAGCTACTGACGATTAAATATGCGCATCAGTTCCGAACCTCCTTACCTAGGAACTAAGGAGGACGTCGGAATAATACTGATAATACTACCCACCCTGATGAAATGCCAAAGCTGTCCCAGGGTGGTGCTAGTGAAGTTGTCGTGGGGCCACTATTGATAGTTGCTATCATTACGTCCATAAAAAAAAAATATATATATATATATATATATATATATGTGTGTGTGTATATATAAACATATATATATATATATATATATATATATATATATATATACATTTAGTTCAGAGTTCACCCCTTCAAAAAGTCGCATTGATTTTAAATATATTAAAGGCAGTATTGGATTATATTTGTCTCTGAAAGTCCACGCAATTATTCTTATAGTTTTTGCCATATTTAATAAATATGGTTAGAACGTATTTAATCACCCTTGCTGTATCATTATAACTGAGCCACTGAGCTATTAAATGAACTAGCTCAATAAACTGAGCTGAGCTAAAATGATCGCTCAGCTCACTGAGCTAAAAAGCACAACTCTAGAAGGACTCCTTTATCTTCACAAAATGTTTTCCACAGTTCTCAAGAACGCCTGGACGATTGCCAAAAAGAACACCAAAATCGTTATCAATCTGAAACACATTTATTTAATAAGCAATCAAAAATATAACTATAGTATAATTATTCTTACATATCGAAATCCAACTGGCTTTTTATATTCGGGCCATTGTTTGAAGACGTGGCTTTCTTTATCTCATTTGTTCCAAAATAACAGCATGCTTGCCAACATATTTCAAAATCCTACGGATTCAAATTATCATATCTTAAACTTCTCCCGCATTCAACTGCGTTACTTTCTGAACCTTTAGGTATAAGAAACGAATAATTTATATTGTATGCATATACATATAAAAAATACATACAAAAAAATGTACATATGTATGTGTACTATATTGAAAATAAATACTTACAGAGAACTTTACTTTCGAAAATAGTAGCCCCTTTTTCAGGTACATTAGCATCAATCTTTCTTTTTAAATATTTTCGAGTCAGTTTGGAGTTACAAAATTTTACATATATTTTTCCTCGCTTAAGCCTTGTACTCTGTTCAAACTTATGAAAAATGTTCAGCAACATTGATTTTTTCATATGAAAATTTTGACGTACAACCAATGTTATCATGCCGCGATTTTGCATAATTTGTCGTTTTTATTCCTTTAAAGTATGCTTCATTGTTTTACGTTTGTAAACAAAACCCATATGTTTTACCATACTGTTGGCATTTTGCAAAAAAAGAAAAAGCAATAAAATTAAACACAAAAAGATTTTAAATAAAACAAAACAAAGTGTGAAAAAAAATAAAAAGCAAAACAAAATGAATAATGGAATATTGCTTGCCGCTTGTTCGGCTGCACAACAAGTGATTGATATTGTAGTTGCCACGGAAGAACTTCTCGACGACACACGACTTCCAACAAGTCCCTATCTCAAGGATAGAAACGAAAAGGGAAGGTTTGCTTCGGATGTAAGTATATTTTGTAAAATAATACATGTACATACATATGGATGTAGTTTTTATAAAACTATATTTTTGCAGTTTGAAGATTTGGTTAACAACAAAAAAGCTTTTAGTAAGAACTTTCATATGGATAGCTGTGTCTTTTTTGATTTGCTACATAAAGTAGAGGAATTACTTACCCCTAAAAGAAACACTCATCCTAATGACGGTATTTCTCCGAAGCAAAAATTGGCTGTGTTATTAGAGTAAGTGTATTTAATATATTCGCATAAATATATACATGCATATATCATTCATTTTTATTGCCAGGTATTTAGCATGCGGGACATTGCAGCGCCACATTGCAAGTTGCTATAGAATAAGCAAGCAAAAGTTCGGTGTCATTATTGACGAGGTGTGCACTGCGTTATGTAAGGCATTACAAAATGAAATTCCACCAATGACAAAAGAATAATTGACTCGTATTGCTAACTCTTACGAAAAGTGGAACTTTATGAATTGCATAGGGTCAATCGACGGCAAACATGTAGCAGTGAAATGCCCCCCTAATTCCGGAAGCCTTTTTTATAACTATAAAGTAATATATTAATTAATCTGATCAATTATTAATACTAATTTTCATATACGTACATTTATTAAGGGATTTTTTAGCACAGTACTCATGGCAGCGGCCGATGGATATTATCGCTTTACTTACGTGGATATTGGTGCATATGGGAGTGAAGGTGACGCAAACATATTTGATAAATGTACACTTGGAACTGCCATTCGCCAAAAGCATATGATTTTTCCTGTAGAGTCGGCAAATGAAACACCCTACGTGTTTCTGGCAGATGATGCGTTTCCTCTACATCGCCGTATTATGAAACCCTTTAAACCGAAGTCTGGTAAACCCTTGCAGGATATCGAAAATATTTTCAACTACAGGCTGAGCAGAGCGAGACGATGTGTAGAGAACGCATTTGGGTTGATGTGCTCAAAGTTCTTCTGCTTATCGCGAAAAATGTTTTGTGGTCCCGATCGGGCCAATCTTATTATAAAAACCTGTGTTCATTTGCACAACTACCTCATTCGTACTCGAAAAGAGCATTACTCGCCTGCTAAATTTGCGGACTATTTTGATGAATCCGGAGTTCTTGTCGAGGGAGAATTTCGAGATATAGTACCTGCTGATTCACTTTACACCTCTAACATCAACAGTGCATACGCTGGTAGACAAGATGAGTCGGGCCGTATTATTAGAAATAAGATCGCGTCGTATTTCATATCCGATGAGGGTTCTATACGCTGGCAAAAAAAATATGCATTTGTAGAATAGTTTTACTTTTTCTTTCTTACTTTTTGATTAATCAAAATTCTGATTCTGTAAGCCGAATCCGAGTAAATTTCCAAAAATAAGTACATAATACATACATTATACATTTAAATGATTTATTAAAAATAAAAATAAAGCATAAACAAAAACAAAGTTAAGGAACACATTTCAGTCTTTTTAGTCACATCAATTCAAGGTACTATGTATGTGTATGTAGTATATGCATTGGAATCATGCATGTAAGGATATAAAACGTAAAATATTTTAGGGAATTCATTTTGTACTGCTGCTGATGATTTAAAAAATATAGATTATAGTCAGTTTACATCAGTGTTTAAATAACTTAAGTCGAAGTAACAGAAGTCGTATCATTTTTACTTTTGCACTGCTTTGACTTTTTTCAACTGTTTAAAATTAACCAATGCTTTTGCTTATGAAGAAAAACAACAGTCGCACTCGAAGCAGAAGCCGAAAACGATTGATGAACAATTGTGCAGCACTTTCGACAGTCGTCGATTTCTGTTGCTCTTGGTTAGTTTTGAAAGTAACAGCAGAAGCAGCCTATATGCTTTTGTACGTCGCAAACAGTCACAGCCAAAGAAGCAAAAACTCTTGCATTTAGAAGTTTTCTGCAGGTTCAGTCAACTATTTTGTGGTGTTTGTCAAGTTTTTGTTGTTGTTTTTGCACATCAGACAAGAAGCAAAAACAAAAACCACATGACTGCGATTGCTTAATACTTATGAAAGCAACAGTGTTTGCTCCTTCGACTGTGACTGTTTGCGACTTACAAAATCATATACGGATATGTTCTGTTGTTATAAATATTAATTTGCAACAACAATGCTTTGGTAATTCCGTACAGTTTAATTCCACATGAAACAAAGAACATACCCGATAGACTGTTTCTGCTTTTACTTGTGATACTAACCAAAATCAAATCAAATTCGAAGTTTTTAAATCGTCGACCGTTGAATGTGCAGCGGAATTGTTCATAAATCGTTTTGTGATTTTGCTATGACTGAAGCTGTTGTATTGAAAGCGATAGCAGAAGCAAAATCAAATGAAATTAAAATCATTGCAGTTTTTAAACACTGGTTTACAGGTTAGATTTGATCAGTATTTCTGTGCTTTGAGATCTCTGCGAGCAACATTCTAATAATATTAGATTGCATATCTTCGGCAGCTGTTTTGGGTAGTTTTACCAATAAAGAGTCCACATAATTTAGAAAGGAGGGGTTCTTGTTAGTTTCCTTCTGGGTTTTTGCTATGTCTACCAGTTGTGCCATTACATCAGCTACTTTGGAAACGCCAGCTCTCATTTCATTTAAGTACACATTTTTGGTGGAAGCTGATGTATTTTTCTAAGGAAAAACTTTGCATGCGGGTTAAAAATAAAAATAAATTACGAGAAAAACTCACGTATGAATATGCTGGCTTTTTTGGTTCGATTATTCCAGTAGTATGTGCATCGGTAGCATTACACGAAACTTCCTGCGATGAATCGAAACAAGGAGAGCAAAACAGCTGCGAGGAGCTGGTTCTGAAATTACAAGACAGAAAATGCACTTTTTAAGATGGCTATAAGCTCAAGTAAAATAAATGAAGACACTTACGTTCTCAATTCCGATGTCTCTGGCAAAAACTCCAAATCTTCTGAAAACTCCCACGGATCGTTGGACTCGTCAGATATTATTTCTAAGTCACAGGCACTACCAGACCTTTTCGGTACCTTGCGTCTTTGCTTGTAATAGCGTTTACTGTCAAGAACGCTTTTCCAATTTAGTCGACAGGCTTCTTCTACAGAAGATAGGCACTAAATACAAGCAAATCTGGTACATATATGTATGTTTTTTTCTTACCAGGTTTTCCCATTGCAATGGCAATTTCTTTCCATGCTGCTTTCATGGCGTTCCGATTGGAATGCAGCTTTTCTGATTTGTCCCAAATAAATTGTTTACCTCTCACTGCTGATATCAGTTGCCGCTTCTCTGTTTCGCTGAATTTAATTCTTTGGTTTTCAACAGTATTATTAAAAATTTTATTATTTTCCATTTTTAGCTAATAACTTTTTCAACAAATACACAATATAAATTTGGCAGTCAGCTGTTCTTGAAAATTACACGTGAAACAAATGACGGTTATATTATTTCTTATGAAAAATTAAAATGTTGCAGATACATTTCATATGTTTTCCTTAAGAAAAACAGAGTACTACGTATGCAACATTTTTTCATGAACAATTCATGCCAATTTTTTTTTATATGTATTTTGACAGCATTTCACGTGAAATGTTGAACACAATACCAGGCTTTAGAAGTGCGGTAGTAGTCTAATTTTTCAGTGGAAAAGCGGTCTAGTATTTCTTCTTCAAGTTTATAGCTCATAGCTAGTGTCATGTGAATATTTTTCTCTTCAAAATAATGACAAATAATGTTAATTAACAAAGAGCGGTGATGGCACTCCAATCGTGAATTTTCAGTGTAATATTCCATCAGCGGTAGGGACTTTTTCTTTTGGTTTAAAATATCTCCCAAGCTAAAATCAGGCGTTTTGGTTCCGCTTCGACTTCCAGCAAGTGTATAAGATGAAGACAACTGGGATGAAGATTGCGACCATGATTTTGATTGTTGTGGAATATCTTGAATAGTAATTGAATCCGATTTTGTGCACTCTTTTAGATGATGTTCAAAAAGAATCATATCTCCATTTTTTTGATTTTTGAGTAATAGTGGAATATGATGATGTTGCATGACCTTGAGTATTGCTATTGTAATTTTTTCTGCTGCATGATAACAATTTTATTTATTATTAATTTTGGTATTAATAGCGCTATATATATATATATATATATATATATATATATATATATATATATATATATATATATATATATATATATATATATATAACTTAACTTACATATAAAAATAAATAAGCAAATGTTTTAAATTCCAGCTTTGAAGTAATCCATTTAGTTCTTTATACACAATAGAGGTACTCGTGCTAGAACTTTTTTGTTCAAATATAAGATCGTCTACTTCAGCGGTTGATTGAAAATTTTTTTAAAATAACAATATATAATATAATTTACCACTTATTTCTATTTATTACACTGGATTTATTGACAAATTTCTGTTCTAACAAACACAACACTCCTTATTAAATGACAACTGCAAACTAGTTATCCTTATGTTTCTCTTTTGTTTGTTTTTTGCTTCTACTTTAATTCCCGTTAATTAAAAATGAATAAGTACGTTGATTCAATGAAAAATGCGACAATGAAGACCTTTTAAAAAGTGAAAGGTCGTGACTATATGGGTTCGATTCTACTATCAAATTGTAGTAAAACCCTAACTCAGTTTGGCCAATTTGACCGTTTCTTTTTTATGGGCCTACAAAGTTTCCCAATATTACCATAATGCCCAAAAAAAGGAGTCATCAGTTTTTGCCAAGTAGCTAATCAGCCAAGAGTAGGTTGAATATTTTTTGCTAAAATTTTATGACGAAAATTTATTTTATCTTAGGGTTTTTTTTTGAAAAAGTTAAAGAAAAAAAATTTTTTTTTTTAATTTTTTGATCATAACCTTTAGGAAATCCTGATTTTTCGTACACTATATTTGGGAAAATTGTAGCCACGGTAAAGCTGAACAACTTTTGTGAAAATACCAATATAATCTGAACGTGTATAGATACCAAAAATATGTCATAAAAACTCAACTTTTATAATTTTTTCCACCTTAGTTTAGTTATTAGCCTGTATCCAGTGTCAACCGAACTTTGATTTCTCGGTGGATTTGAAAAGACAAAACCAAAGCCTTTCATATAAACATTTCTGTTTTGGGCTAAAACGTGTATTTGTGTGTGTGTAAAGTGCAACTTTGCTTTTGAAAATCCACTAAAAATTGAACGAGTTATTAGACTTTTAACTCAGACATATTTTTTTGTTAAAATACACTTTTTGTTAAATTTACTCAAGACGCCCACTTAAAAAGAAAACGACCAAGAAAACTTTTTTGAGTAAATTCATGAAAAATTATATTTAACGAAATTGTGCCTTGAAAAATATTTATATAATTCGGTAAATTTTTGGTGGATTTTCAAAAGCAAAGTTGCATTTTACACATAGCCAAATACACGTTTTTCGTTCGGCTTCTTCAGGGTATGGATTCACATTTTCTATAACTTCGGGAACGCTTTCATTTACCACATGCGGCACTTCAGCTGGTCTGGATTAAATACATATATAAGCTGCCTTCAATATATCGATTGAAATTTTAGCATCTCGTTGGTTAACTTTCACGATGAAATATTTGACTTGTTTTGACACTACCTCGTAAGGTCCTTCGTAATTTGGCTCCAATGGCGTTCGAACGTGATCCACTCGCACGATAACGTACTTACAGTCCTTCAGTGCTGGCTGTACAAAACTTCGTTCAGTTCCATGAAGAATTGATCTGGTGGTTGGGAGTTGAGAAATAGTTTAACGCAGCATCTGTACGACTTCTGTCTCATTGACGTTTACTTTTGCTGGCACGAGAAACGATCCAGGAATTCGTATCGAAGAACCGAAAACCATGTCAGCTGGGCTCAAACCAATGTCACTCTTGATTGTGGATCTTATTCCCAAAAGAATAAGTGGAAGCGCTGTACTCCAATCATTTGTTTCGGTGCACTTGATAGCCGTGCGATGCCAGCGCTCAATAATGCCGTCCGCTTGTGGGTGATATGCTGTAGTTTTCAGATGTTTAACGCCCAATAACCTGGTAAGCTCTCTAAGAACGGACGACTCGAACTGTCTCCCCTAATCTGTGGTTATACGTAACGGTACTCCATATATGGCTATCCACCCGCTTATGAGTGCACCTGCAACAATTTGAGCTGTAACATCGATAAGAGGCACTGCTCTCGGCCATCTGCTAAAACGATCGATACATGTTAGGCAGTATCGAAAACCGTTTGAGGACGGTAGAGGACCGACAATGTCTATGTTTATGTGTTCAAAACGGGCATTAGTGACGGTGTACTCTCCTAAGGGTGACTTTGTGTGCCGTTGGATTTTTGCTCTTTGACACAGAATGCACGATCGGCCATACGAAGTAACATCCTTATACATTGATGGTCAAACAAAATGGTTAGCAATCAGTTGTTTCGTGGCCTTTATACCTGGATGCGACTCGAGTGGAGCTTCTGTATAACTGCTTCACGGCATTTCTTAGGCACGTATGGTCTTACCCTCTCTTTCGATAAGTTGCAATACAATTCTTTTGAAGAAGTCGGAATTGTAAATTTTGACAGCTTTAAAGAGACGTCGGCATTGTTATTGCTTAGCAATGCTTGTAACTCAGCGTCGTTGTTTTGCTGCTCAGCCATCTCGTCAAAGTCAACCGCTTGGCTTTGAATGGCGTTGATACGTGAAAGTAAATCGGCTTCGTTGTTATCAGCTCCAAGTAGATGCCGAATGTCAGTGGTATACTCAGCGTTGCCATAACTTTTTCAAAAAAAACTGCAACTTTAGAAAAAAAAACTGGTTTTCACGTAAAAAAAACTGCACATAAAAATTCACAAAAATATATAGTTTTTTTCATATTTTTTTATTAAAACAAAAACATAACACAACAAATTAAATATGATATACATCTACATATAACAAAGCAATTCATTTTAATAAAAAAATATATAGGTACATAGGGTTTAAATAAACAAAAAGAGTTCATTATTATTCAGATATAATACTGCCTGTTCCAGAATCTCGACAAGTCGATGTCGTTCTCATATTTATATTGAAACCAATAATTAAAAGTTTAAATTTGTTTGAATGTACATAGAAAAACACAAGGCATATCTATCTAACAGGTACAACCATTTCTACAAAAATAGAACACTTATTGTAGAAACTACCTTAACAGTTGCAAAAATCATTAAACGACACTACTAAGTTTGACGTTTTATCAGGTTAGGCAAGTGAGCTCGTGCTCCCACCTGCAATATATGTACACCTTGGTAAAATTCAACTTGCTTTGTGGTCAGGGGTGCAAAAAGATGTATGTGATAATTACATACTCGTATAAAAAAGTATAGTTAAACCTTGCCACTGTTATATTAAGCAAATGGAGTAAAATTATGGTTTCAGAAATTGAAATTCAAATAACAAAATTAAGAGTAAAAAAGTAAAATGTGAAAACTGCAAAATATGCACAATTTACAGAAAAATTGGTTTTAAAAGAAAAAAACTGCTCAATGCTTAGAAAAACTGTCAAATGCAGATAAATCTGCACATTTGGCAACGCTGGGTATACTGGCTAATGAAGTCTAATTGACGCGCTCTTCGGGGTGATGCTTTATCACATTTTTGCCTGAAGACGAAAGTAATCGGTTTGTGGTCCGTGAACAGAATGAACTCTCTTCCTTCCAAAGCGTATTTGAAATGCTGGATGCCTTGATATATCGCAGTGTAATGTTATTGATAACACAAGTGTATTTGATCAACATATAACAATTGATATTTTATTCACAAATTTCTTTCAATTAAATACTAATCATGAGAAGTTCGCTTTTCATGAAATTGAGTGGCTTTACAAAAAGTTCACTCAATAACTTATTTTCTAAAATCTGTTTTATATACATTCATTCATTTCCTATTGTACCAGCAAGCAGAGATTTTGAGTGAATTTTATAATTTAATGTACTTTGGCCAGTGTACATTCATAGTAACAGTTTGTTAAGTCAGCATAATTGTTCTTTAAAGTATTTAGCAATAAGAATGAGTAAGCGTGCAATGACCGTTTTTATACAGAATATCGGATTGTTTAAAGTTTATGAAATTGCCAAAACGTGGAGTAATTAAATTTAGTACTGACCTATCTTAACAATTTATATTATACGATTGTAGTGGCTTTTGTATACATTTGTAACACGAGCTTGACTATTGTTTTGTTTATGTTTATAATAAATTGAAATCAATGAATACACTACATTAGTGATACTGTGAATTCTATGAATACACTAAACCCCCAATCTTTCAGTTAAAATTTTAAAATTTTGATGAAATTTTAAAATTTTAATTTAATATTTATATGTGCTGTCCGCGTGGTACAATAATAATATAGTTTTCTTAATTATAAACATGATATTGTTTTTATAAATATTATGTGTGTATTTTTTTGTTTGTTCATTTTTTTATGATCTTAAATAGTAGGGTGATGTTGTAGTAGTAGAATATATGTTTTTACTTATGAATAACTTGTTTCCATGAATCTTATATAAAATTTTTTTTTTTTATTACATTTTTAAGTTTTTGTAATTCTTATGCTAAAGATATTTTAATACAACATATTTCATTTCTTATATTTCTTTAATAAATTTTTATGTACAATTTTGTTTTTTCCATTAATATTTAATTCAACATTTACATTATCTATATTTATTATTTCATAAGGATCATTGTATGGTGGTTCATTTTTCTTCCTATTTTCTACTTTTATTAAGACTAAGTCTCCTATATCAAGATCTATACTATTTATCTTATTATATGATTCTAAACTTCTATTCCTTTTTGTGGCTTCTATCAGCTTTCTAGCATTTTCTAATGAATTTTTCAATCTTACTTTTAACTCACTTGTGTAATCTTCTGTTATATATTCTATTATGATTCACCTGGCAATTCGGGTAATTTTCCGAAAACTAATTCAAATGGTGAGTAATTTGTGTCTATGTGAGGGGTTATATTATAAGCAAAACAATAATAATTTATCCAATCATGCCAGTAGTCATCATTTACGAATGACAAAAAGTATTCATTTAGAACTCTATGATTTCTCTTTACTGTACCGAGAGTTTCATGGTGGTATGGTGTTGATATTTTATGTTCTATTCTTAGTAAAGTACATTAAAAACTCTGTACCTCTATCTGATTTCAGAATTTTAAATATGCCATACTTCAATATTAAATTTTCTGTCAAACATTTTGCGATAGACTTGGCTTCTTTTGTTTCCATTGGTGCAGCTATTATATACTTGGTTAGTTCACATTGTATTGCCAATATATAGCGATAGTTTCCAGGAGGTCTTAAAGGTCCAACTGTATCTATAACTACAGTGGAAAAACTATCTTTTGGCGTGTCTGTAACGCATAACGGTTGTCTGGTGTGTCTGACTTGTTTGTTTGTTTGACATAGATCACACTCCAAAACGTACTTTTTCACCATTTTATACATGTTCCTCCATATGTATTTCTGTTTCAATTTGATTAAAGTTTTTCTAATTCCGAAATGTCCTCCGCATAGTGTGCTGTGATACAATTTTATTAATTCAAGTTTTTTATTTTCTTCTGTTATTCTATGAGGATTATTATACAACATTATTTTTATATCATTTTCTTTACACGTGTTTAACTTTTCTTTAAACTTTTCTATATTTATCCTTTTAAATATTTCGTCACCTTTTTCTAGTGCGAATTTTCCACAATTTATTCTACCTAAAACAGAAGGTAGTTTCTCCAACGTATTATCTAAATAATGGGGATTATCGCTACATCTGATGCGCATTTCATTTAGAGCAAAATCGTTTTCAACTTTTATTTCTTTATTTGATTTTTCTATTATAAATTTCAAATTTCTTGCATGCTTTATATCAATTATGAATGTACAATCCCAGACTTTGAGTTTGTAACGACACGTTTCCGCTGGTTGCTGGGGTAGAGCTCAGCGGCGTCCAGGGTCAGTTACATAAATTTGTTGATTACAGGGAGATCTCTCGATGGCCAAGTAACACACCAAGATTCGAGTATACACGTTTATTGAGCAATAGTAAAAATGATGCTTCACAGGCTGGTTCATGGCGACGTGGTCAATAATAGGGTAAGGAGGCAATTTCACTAGCAACCGTATGTGGTCCAAGTAACCAAGACGAAAGAAAGAGAAAGACGCTGTGGGAAAAGCCAAGACGCAACCAGGTTAACAGTACTGTCGCTTAGGTTGTCGTTCACCCCTACCACACTATAGCTTTAGTGGACTACAAGAATATGCCTACAGGTTAACAGTACTGTCGCTTAGTAGACAAATTCTGTAGTCGCCCTTGGACACCAAAACTACCCGAAATAATTAATATATGTGGTCAATGTGACCAATACGCACACGAGATATGACAAGACGCTGTGGGAAAAGCAAATGTCCAACCAGGTTAACAATACTGTCGCTTAGGTTGTCATTTACCCCTAC
Source organism: Linnaemya tessellans (assembly GCA_951800035.1). Classification (NCBI taxonomy): domain Eukaryota; kingdom Metazoa; phylum Arthropoda; class Insecta; order Diptera; family Tachinidae; genus Linnaemya; species Linnaemya tessellans. The sequence goes on from OX637537.1 coordinate 30,305,492, forward strand.
CACACTATAGCTTCAGTGGACTACAGGTTAACAATACTGTCGCTTAGTAGACAAATTCTGTAGTCGCCTTTGGACACTAAAACTAACCGAAATAATTAATAATTAAAATTTAATATCAAGACCAAACAACATACCTCCACGCCGGCTGCCCAAGAACTAAGCCTTCTGTTCAGCATTACTGCGCCTTATATAGGCTGGCACCGCTTACATACATGAGCGTTAATATGTATGTACGCGAGCCGTACAATGTTTCTGCTTAGCATCTACTTTATATTATCATATACATACATACATCACCATGTACCTACATGTGACATCCCGCAAGGGTATCTTCTTATGAGGATAACGGGATTGACGACCCCGCGGACCCTGAGTTATCACAGGTCTGAGGGAATTCTAGATAGAAACCCTTAAAAGACTTGTGATTCCACACCGCTGAAAAGCATTAAGACCAAGTCCAGTACGGTCTTAATTATGGCATATCTGGACATACGAGAATGAATTTTTAGAACCCTGGGCTGGTGGTTGTGGTATTCTGGGACCTGAGTATGTAGGGGTGAAATTTTACAGAAATGGCTCTCAGGCTAATGCCACAACTGCCTCCGTCCTATTAAAACTTGGCAAGTCTCAAAGTACGTTTGAAGTTCGTCATCATTAAGTTGATGGTGCAGGTTCGGATGTTCTTCCCCGGTTAGCACGGATCTGGCTCTGGCGAGAAGATCCATAAGACCTTTTCGTCAACCCTCGCATGGACCTCACTGCTTGCAAAGGGACCCATGGGATCTTAACGTGACTGCACATCGAACGGATATAGCGGCTTTGAGTTTGGACCCACTAGAATGAACACTATTAATATAAATAAAAATAGAGGTAATAGACATGATGGGTTAAACATGGTAGACAGCGAAAACCCATTTGTGAGGAAGTCGGTGATCATGAGATCACCCCCTTCAGGAGTTAGAAGTGGAGATAATCTCTTTTCCAATAGCGTTGCTAATAGTAGTGAGGTAAGCAGCAGTAGTTTGGGGAAATTAGGAGATAAGATTTCGAAGTTGTTAGACTTCTTAAAGTCGCGTTCGAACGTGCATAAAGATATTGTGACGATGTCGCGGGAGATACAGGCGTTGTATATGCAAGTAGCGGATGAGCTGAGCAGCAGACCTGTTAGTGACAAGAAGTCACAAATTCATAAGGAGACGCAGACGGAAGAACCGTCAAGGCCAACCTTTGTGCTAAACGCAACCCCAAAGCGCAAAAGAGATCCAAGCACTCTTAGCCCAAAGGGGAACAAATCTAAGAAGAAGAAGGGTGTAACCCCCAATAGGAATAGCGGAAATCATACACCCAGCGAGGCAGGCAGAAGTACGGCTGGGAAACCAGGCGTGAATGCTAAAGATCCTGGCTGGGTTAAAGTCCATACCAGAGTTAGAAGTAGAAAGAAGACAGTAAGACCAGATGCTTTGGTAATTAAAACGTGCGGGGATGCTTCCTATGCTGATATCCTCAGACAAGTGAAGAAAGACCCAAAGTTGAATAATCTGGGCCAAAATGTGAGGAACATTAGGAAGACTGGTAAGGGTGAATTGTTGTTGGAGTTGAATAAACCCGCGCACCAGGATACAAGTGAATTCAGGTCGACAGTAGAATCGGTACTAGGTCAGGTCGCCGAAGTAAGGGCAATATCCCATGAGGTTAGAGTCGAGATTAGGGATATAGATGAGGTAACCTCTAAGGAGGACGTTTATGAAGCCCTCATAAAAGCATCCGACGATTTGAAATCTCTGCAGCCTGCTGCAATTAAATCGTTGAGGAGAGCGTATGGAGGAACACAAACTGCCACCATTGGCGTAAGTGCTGCCATAGCTAGCCGTCTTGTGCAGATGGCGAAGATACGCATTGGTTGGGTCGTCTGCCGAATACGCGAAAAGGCAACGCCGATAAGGTGCTTTAGATGCCTAGATTATGGACATAGGGCCGCAAATTGTAAGGGGAAGGACCTTTCTAATAATTGCTTACGGTGTGGCGAAACCGGCCACAAAATTGGAACGTGCTCCAAAAAACCATCGTGTTTGCTTTGTAGGAATGCAACAGACACCGCTAGTGATCATGTCACCGGAGGTGTAGTTTGTCCGTACTACAAAAAGGCGCTACAGAAACTTAAGGTTTAAAACCAAACTTAAGACATCAAAATGCGTATATTACAGTTAAATCTCAACCATTGCCAGGCAGCACAAGAGCTTCTTAAGCAAAGCGTTCGAGATTTAAATGTAGACGTCGCTGTGCTGAGTGAGCCATATAGGACCATGGGATCTGTAAATTGGGTTTCTGATAACACGGATACATCGGCGATATGGAACACCAGCACCTTAACACTACGGGATAGAATAACATCACAATGTGGGTATGCCCGAGCCACTATCTCTGGTATCACATTGTACAGCTGCTATATTCCCCCTAGGTATTCTATAGAGGACTTTCGAAGCATAGTTGATAATATAGTAACAGATGAAGCCACCAAGAACCCAGTCATAATAGCAGGTGACTTTAATGCGTGGGCTGTTGAATGGGGCTGCCCCTTGACGAATGCAAGAGGTAGAGTGCTCTTGGAAGCCTTTTCTGCATTGAGCGTTGTACTCATGAATAATGGGGTTGAACAAACTTTCAGACGAGGTGATGCTGGTTCGGTAATTGACATTACGTTTGCCAGTAGCAGCATCACAAGCCAGGTGAACTGGAGAATATCTGACATTTATACTCATAGCGATCATAGCGCTATAATCATAGATGTACAAGATGAACAGCACCATGTGGCTGTACAAGCACGAGACTTGACAGGCTGGAAGATAAATACCTTTGATAAGGATATCTTCGCAGCTTGTATGGAGAACATGCAACTGAATGGTTCGGCTGAAGATATGGCAGAACAATTAGTGAGCCATATCACGAGTGCGTGTAATGTGAGCATGACGAAGCGTAAAAGGTCACCAAATAAGCCTCCAGTTTACTGGTGGAATGGTGAAATTGCTAGGTTGCGTTCGGAGTGCATAACCTCCCGAAGGCAGTATACAAGGACGCGAGGTAGTCTAGAGAAGAGTGTACACCATCAAATATATAAGGATAAAAGGAAAGCGTTGAAGATTGCAATACGTAGGAGTAAGCGCAGCTGTTTCCTTAATATATGTGAGGAATTAGATGGTAATCCTTGGGGCCTTGCATATAAACTGGTAACCAAGAGACTTAAATGTCTTGGTCCATCGCCGCCAAGAGAGGAGCCTATTCTCAGGGGAATTGTAGATCATCTCTTTCCCCAACAGGAAATTCCTACGTGGCAAAACAGCTATTCGGCTGCATTTTCCGATATTCCTCCGGTTACGATTTCCGAGATAGAAGGCGCTGTCTCGAAATTTAAAGACAATAAGGCACCAGGCTTAGATTGTATTCCAAATATGGTGCTAAAAGAAGCTGTCAAACTCCACCCTGAGTACTTCTTGAAGGTAATAAGCGCATGCTTGAGCCAGGGAATTTTTCCAACAATGTGGAAAAGACAAAAGCTGGTACTGTTACCCAAGGATAATAAGCCGCTAGACGACCCCTCCTCTTATCGTCCACTGTGTATGATAGATACGAGTGGGAAACTGCTAGAAAGTATAATCTGTAGAAGATTGGAAGGCTGTGTTGAAGCTAAGAATGGTTTATCAAATAACCAATATGGCTTCAGGAAAGCAAGATCAACAGTGGATGCTATCAAGGTTGTAGTAGAAACTGCTGCTAGGGCTATCCAAGGGGAGCGGTGGAGAAATGGAACTAAGGAGTATTGTGTAGTCGTAACCCTAGACGTAAAGAACGCCTTCAACACGGCAAACTGGGGACGTATTGTTGAAGCCTTAGCAAGATTAGACATCCCAGGGTATTTACTGGCAATTATACAGGATTATTTCCGAAATAGAGAGCTAGTTTATGACACCGATAAAGGTACTAGGAGACGCCAGATAATTGGCGGTGTGCCTCAAGGATCAGTACTTGGCCCACTACTGTGGAACGTCATGTACGATGGAGTATTGAGGTTAAATCTACCTGAGAAGGCAAAGATAGTTGGATTCGCAGACGACATAGCGTTAGTATGTGAAGCAAAAGAGTTGCTAGAGGCGGAAACCATTGCAAATGCCAGTATTCAGATCGTTAGGTCTTGGCTCAGGTCAATGGGTCTAGCTCTAGCTGACCATAAAACAGAGGCGGTTCTGATTAGTAGTCGGAAACGTAGGGAAACCATCAGGCTTAATATTGGTACGTGTAGCATAGAATCCAGGGAATGTCCAAAATACCTTGGAGTCATGATTGACACACGTCTATCATTTCATGAGCACTTTAAGTATATAGGTGCCAGAGCATCGAAGACCTGCTCAGCTTTATCCCGGATCATGCTAAATACAAGAGGTCCGAAATATCTGCAGAGGAAATTGATCTCTAGTGTAGTTAAAAGCATTATCCTATATGCATCCCCTATATGGTCAGGTTCACTGAGATATTCTACGTATGTGAATCTGATATCCCCTGTGTATAGGCTGGCCGCCCTGCGAGTATGTAGCGCATTCCGAACTGTGTCCGACGAGGCAGCTTTTGTCATTGCCGGTATGATGCCCATCGAATTAGAGGCGATATCGGACAGTACAAATGGTGTGACAGATTTGTGCCTACGTAAGTGGCAGGCACGATGGACAGCGACTGATAAGGGAAGATGGACTTACTCACTGATACCTGACATCAGTACATGGTTATCAAGAAAGCACGGTGACTTGAACTACTATATTACACAGTTTTTGACTGGACATGGTTGCTTCAGGTCGTACTTGTACCGTTTCGGACATGACAGTATTCCGTTTTGTCCGAGCTGTGATGGTAATGTCGTGGAAGATGCCGAACATGTGTTCTTCATCTGTCCACGATTCAATAGTAGAAGAGAGTGATTAGAAGCAGATTTAGGGCGTAGAATTAGGCCGGACAACATAGTTCCAACCATGTTGGAATCTTTGTACAACTGGACGTGTGTATGCAATTTTGCAAAATTCGTTCTATTAGAACTTCGTAGGTTAGAAGAGATTCGCAGAAGAATCTCTTTAGGTTAGATTAGGTCTAGGATCTATTCCCACCCTGTGATGTAAAGCCTTACGGCAGTACCACAGGGAAAGGTTTTGGGTCAGTGTAAAGGGGTGTTTTAGCGTGTTAAAGTCTCGCACTCCTGGCAAACACCATCACTGCCAGGGTCTTTCGATGATTTCATCCCATTCATCCCATGAATAAAAAAAAAAAAAAAAAACCTACATGTGTACATGCCAACTGTACGCGATTGATGTATGAACAGTAAAGCATAACAAATGGAATGCAGCAGCATTATATTTAAGAACAAATTAAATGTAAAACAAGTTTTTACGGTAGATCGTTTTTACGGTAGATCGTTGTGAAATGTACACATGTACGTGTGTAAATGGTTAGCAATACATACCGCTAATTTGAATATTTTACTTAGTAGGTAAAGCAAAACATAATATACAAAAATTTCCAATACAATTCATAAGGTTTGTAAAAGTAAATAATATAAACAATCGAATAATAAAATATAAAGAATAATAAGATGCTTACATGTGAGCAAAAACAAGCGTGCGCCTTTTGCTCGTTACAAGTTGATCAGACTCATTAGCATTTGTATTACCATTTCTATTTTTCTTAAGTGCACTTTTGTTGTTGTTTTCTTCATTTTTCTTGTATCTACCTAGGTTTTTGGTTTCCTCATTTTGGATCCTCTTTTTATTAATATTTCTTGTTATCACCAGCGATTTCTTTACAATCTTATTAGGAATCATTTCTTTTAATATGTCTGAGTCCAATTGTATTCTTGACAATGCGTCGGCGTTGGTATTGCTACTTCTTTTTTTGTAAATTATTTCAAAGTCATAGTCCGATAGTTTCATACGAATTCTTCTTAATTTGGAGTTTGGATTTTTATGTGAAAACAATGAAATTAATGTACAGGTAGTTCTTTTTCTGTGGTTATTCTATTTTGCACCCGTAGCTCTAATCTTGATTTGTTAAAGAAAGACGTACTCTTTTCTACTGGTATTGTTGAAGACACTATTTCTAAATTTGTTATGAAGTCATTTAATTCATTTGATCTACCCATAAACTTAGGTACTAATTTTGTTATCACGGATAGCTCATTTATGTCCAAATTTGTCATGTTGGTTTTTTCTTGAATGCTTTTTCTTATCGTGTATTGTTCTAATAATTTTAGAGCTTCCTTCTTTAATGCAAAAAAATGTACCCAGTACCTTTGTTTTCTCTTTTTCATCTAGTACTGATTTATTCTATAAGTCCTCTTCTATGTTTTGGATTTCCAACCTTTTTTCATCCATTTTTTCTATAATGTATGGCCTACCTAGAGATTTCTTGGCATTTGATATAATTTGTTCCAATGATCTTAATGATTCCATGTATGCTAAGTTCACAAAACTCATACCAATCTAAAAACGATTCTGTTTTGAAAATATTTTTTTTTGTTCCAATATAGATACCTTTATTTTATTTTATTTATTTTATTTTTATTTATTTTTTTATTTCATTTCTTTATATCAATATTTTAAATTTGTTTTCAATATATCCTTTCTCAATAATTTTATAAAATTTAGTATTTTCATATTTATAAATATTATTATCGGTATCAATATAATTGCCAGTATTGCCCAGCCTATATATTTGTCAAAAATTAATTTTAGCTTATTCATTAGAAAATTGAGAAAATATCTTTAAGCGTTATCAGATTATTTATTTGCTCTTGTACTGTACTCTTTAAATCATCTATTCCCCGTTCGACAATATTTGCTATGCTCATTGTTATCAATAAAACAAATAAGTATGATAACAGTGAAATTATCAAAACAGTTGTTATCAACATCAATATGAATTTATTCACCATAATTGTTCAATATTTCTAAGATTAATTTTACGTTATCAAAAATAATATAAAAAATATTTGACACATAAAACACACAAAGAGTGCCAACAGAAGTTTAAAATTTATAATTTTTACAAAATATTTTAATATTAATCGTGCTGATTCTTTTCCCAAATTTACAAAAAAAGTTCAAAATTGATTATTGAGGGGTTTTAGCTAGTTCCTATGCGCATTTCACTGGGGCTAATGCAGATCATCAGGGAACCTTTACCCAACATTTCTTAGAATAACTAAAGATATTATTTTAAACTTCGACTCAATTGAATCAGAAGTTTAAGTAAATATCAAAGCTATAACAAGAACTCAATAATCAATTTTTCCCTTTTTGTTTTCTTACTATGTCATACTACAACTGGCTGGCTTTTTTCCAACTCTAATTGTAGGTGTAAGAGACAAAGAAAACAACAACAGCTAATTATTCGCAGTGTTGACAACATTTTGTTATTTTTGCGCTGGCACTCGCATCGTTTATAGTTAATATTATATATTTAGGCATTTGTTGTTTTTCACAAAATATTTTAATATTAATCGTGCTGATTCTTTTCCCAAATTTACAAAAAAAGTTCAAAATTGATTATTGAGGGGTTTTAGCTAGTTCCTATGCGCATTTCACTGGGGCTAATACAGATCATCAGGGAACCTTTACCCAACATTTCTTAGAATAACTAAAGATATTATTTTAAATTGAATCAGAAGTTTAAGTAAATATCAAAGCTATAACAAGAACTCAATAATCAATTTTTCCCTTTTTGTTTTCTTACTATGTCATAATACAACTGGCTGGCTTTTTTCCAACTCTAATTGTAGGTGTAAGAGACAAAGAAAACAACAACAGCTAATTATTCGCTTATAAAAAACTTTTTTCGTGGATTTTTTAAGTTTCTTATATCCGATATATACTGTATATAAGCTGCCTTCAATATATCGATTGAAATTTTAGCATCTCGTTGGTTAACTTTCACGATGAAATATTTGACTTGTTTTGACACTACCTCGTAAGGTCCTTCGTAATTTGGCTCCAATGGCGTTCGAACGTGATCCACTCGCACGATAACGTACTTACAGTCCTTCAGTGCTGGCTGTACAAAACTTCGTTCAGTTCCATGAAGAATTGATCTGGTGGTTGGGAGTTGAGAAATAGTTTAACGCAGCATCTGTACGACTTCTGTCTCATTGACGTTTACTTTTGCTGGCACGAGAAACGATCCAGAAATTCGTATCGAAGAACCGAAAACCATGTCAGCTGGGCTCAAACCAATGTCACTCTTGATTGTGGATCTTATTTCCAAAAGAATAAGTGGAAGCGCTGTACTCCAATCATTTGTTTCGGTGCACTTGATAGCCGTGCGATGCCAGCGCTCAATAATGCCGTCCGCTTGTGGGTGATATGCTGTAGTTTTCAGATGTTTAACGCCCAATAACCTGGTAAGCTCTCTAAGAACGGACGACTCGAACTGTCACCCCTAATCTGTGGTTATACGTAACGGTACTCCATATATGGCTATCCACCCGCTTATGAGTGCACCTGCAACAATTTGAGCTGTAACATCGATAAGAGGCACTGCTCTCGGCCATCTGCTAAAACGATCGATACATGTTAGGCAGTATCGAAAACCGTTTGAGGACGGTAGAGGACCGACAATGTCTATGTTTATGTGTTCAAAACGGGCATTAGTGACGGTGTACTCTCCTAAGGGTGACTTTGTGTGCCGTTGGATTTTTGCTCTTTGACACAGAATGAACGATCGGCCATACGAAGTAACATCCTTATACATTGATGGTCAAACAAAATGGTTAGCAATCAGTTGTTTCGTGGCCTTTATACCTGGATGCGACTCGAGTGGAGCTTCTGTATAACTGCTTCACGGCATTTCTTAGGCACGTATGGTCTTACCCTCTCTTTCGATAAGTTGCAATACAATTCTTTTGAAGAAGTCGGAATTGTAAATTTTGACAGCTTTAAAGAGACGTCGGCATTGTTATTGCTTAGCAATGCTTGTAACTCAGCGTCGTTGTTTTGCTGCTCAGCCATCTCGTCAAAGTCAACCGCTTGACTTTGAATGGCGTTGATACGTGAAAGTAAATCGGCTTCGTTGTTATCAGCTCCAAGTAGATGCCGAATGTCAGTGGTATACTGGCTAATGAAGTCTAATTGACGCGCTCTTCGGGGTGATGCTTTATCACATTTTTGCCTGAAGACGAAAGTAATCGGTTTGTGGTCCGTGAACAGAATGAACTCTCTTCCTTCCAAAGCGTATTTGAAATGCTGGATGCCTTGATATATCGCAGTGTAATGTTATTGATAACACAAGTGTATTTAATCAACATATAACAATTGATATTTTATTCACAAATTTCTTTCACTTAATACTAATCATGAGAAGTTCGCTTTTCATGAAATTGAGTGGCTTTACAAAAAGTTCACTCAATAACTTATTTTCTAAAATCTGTTTTATATACATTCATTCATTTCCTTTTGTACCAGCAAGCAGAGATTTTGAGTGAATTTTATAATTTAATGTACTTTGGCCAGTGTACATTCATAGTAACAGTTTGTTAAGTCAGCATAATTGTTCTTTAAAGTATTTAGCAATAAGAATGAGTAAGCGTGCAATGACCGTTTTTATACAGAATATCGGATTGTTTAAAGTTTATGAAATTGCCAAAACGTGGAGTAATTAAATTTAGTACTGACCTATCTTAACAATTTATATTATACGATTGTAGTGGCTTTTGTATACATTTGTAACACGAGCTTGGCTATTGTTTTGTTTATGTTTATAATAAATTGAAATCAATGAATACACTACATTAGTGATACTGTGAATTCTATGAATACACTAAACCCCCAATCTTTCAGTTAAAATTTTAAAATTTTGATGAAATTTTAAAATTTTAATTTAATATTTATATGTGCTGTCCGCGTGGTACAATAATAATATAGTTTTCTTAATTATAAACATGATATTGTTTTTATAAATATTATGTGTGTATTTTTTGTTTGTTCATTTTTTTATGATCTTAAATAGTAGAGTGATGTTGTAGTAGTAGAATATATGTTTTTACTTATGAATAACTTGTTTCCATGAATCTTATATAAAAATTTTTTTTTATTACATTTTTAAGTTTTTGTAATTCTTATGCTAAAGATATTTTAATACAACATATTTCATTTCTTATATTTCCTTAATAAATTTTTATGTACAATTTTGTTTTTTCCATTAATATTTAATTCAACATTTACATTATCTATATTTATTATTTCATAAGGACCATTGTATGGTGGTTCATTTTTCTTCCTATTTTCTACTTTGATTAAGACTAAGTCTCCTATATCAAGATCTATACTATTTATCTTATTATATGATTCTAAACTTCTATTCCTTTTTGTGGCTTCTATCAGCTTTCTAGCATTTTCTAATGAATTTTTCAATCTTACTTTTAACTCACTTGTGTAATCTTCTGTTATATATTCTATTATGATTCATGATATTTTCACCTGGCAATTCGGGTAATTTTCCGAAAACTAATTCAAATAGTGAGTAATTTGTGTCTATGTGAGGGGTTATATTATAAGCAAAACAATAATAATTTATCCAATCATGCCAGTAGTCATCATTTACGAATGACAAAAAGTATTCATTTAGAACTCTATGATTTCTCTTTACTGTACCGAGAGTTTCATGGTGGTATGGTGTTGATATTTTATGTTCTATTCTTAGTAAAGTACATATTTCTTTCATTAATTCATTTACAAACTCTGTACCTCTATCTGATTTCAGAATTTTAAATATGCCATACTTCAATATTAAATTTTCTGTCAAACATTTTGCGATAGACTTGGCTTCTTTTGTTTCCATTGGTGCAGCTATTATATACTTGGTTAGTTCACATTCTATTGTCAATATATAGCGATAGTTTCCAGGAGGTCTTAAAGGTCCAACTGTATCTATAACTACAGTGGAAAAACTATCTTTTGGCGTGTCTGTAACGCATAACGGTTGTCTGGTGTGTCTGACTTGTTTGTTTGTTTGACATAGATCACACTCCAAAACGTACTTTTTCACCATTTTATACATGTTCCTCCATATGTATTTCTGTTTCAATTTGATTAAAGTTTTTCTAATTCCGAAATGTCCTCCGCATAGTGTGCTGTGATACAATTTTATTAATTCAAGTTTTTTATTTTCTTCTGTTATTCTATGAGGATTATTATACAACATTATTTTTATATCATTTTCTTTACACGTGTTTAACTTTTCTTTAAACTTTTCTATATTTATCCTTTTAAATATTTCGTCACCTTTTTCTAGTGCGAATTTTCCACAATTTATTCTACCTAAAACAGAAGGTAGTTTCTCCAACGTATTATCTAAATAATGGGGATTATCGCTACATCTGATGCGCATTTCATTTAGAGCAAAATCGTTTTCAACTTTTATTTCTTTATTTGATTTTTCTATTATAAATTTCAAATTTCTTGCATGCTTTATATCAATTATGAATGTACAATCCCAGACTTTGAGTTTGTAACGACACGTTTCCGCTGGTTGCTGGGGTAGAGCTCAGCGGCGTCCAGGGTCAGTTACATAAATTTGTTGATTACAGGGAGATCTCTCGATGGCCAAGTAACACACCAAGATTCGAGTATACACGTTTATTGAGCAATAGTAAAAATGATGCTTCACAGGCTGGTTCATGGCGACGTGGTCAATAATAGGGTAAGGAGGCAATTTCACTAGCAACCGTATGTGGTCCAAGTAACCAAGACGAAAGAAAGAGAAAGACGCTGTGGGAAAAGCCAAGACGCAACCAGGTTAACAGTACTGTCGCTTAGGTTGTCGTTCACCCCTACCACACTATAGCTTTAGTGGACTACAAGAATGTGCCTACAGGTTAACAGTACTGTCGCTTAGTAGACAAATTCTGTAGTCGCCTTTGGACACCAAAACTACCCGAAATAATTAATATATGTGGTCAATGTGACCAATACGCACACGAGATATGACAAGACGCTGTGGGAAAAGCAAATGTCCAAGCAGGTTAACAATACTGTCGCTTAGGTTGTCATTTACCCCTACCACACTATAGCTTCAGTGGACTACAGGTTAACAATACTGTCGCTTAGTAGACAAATTCTGTAGTCGCCTTTGGACACTAAAACTAACCGAAATAATTAATAATTAAAATTTAATATCAAGACCAAACAACATACCTCCACGCCGGCTGCCCAAGAACTAAGCCTTCTGTTCAGCATTACTGCGCCTTATATAGGCTGGCACCGCTTACATACATGAGCGTTAATATGTATGTACGCGAGCCGTACAATGTTTCTGCTTAGCATCTACTTTATATTATCATATACATACATACATCACCATGTACCTACATGTGTACATGCCAACTGTACGCGATTGATGTATGAACAGTAAAGCATAACAAATGGAATGCAGCAGCATTATATTTAAGAACAAATTAAATGTAAAACAAGTTTTCTTACGGTAGATCGTTGTGAAATGTACACATGTACGTGTGTAAATGGTTAGCAATACATACCGCTAATTTGAATATTTTACTTAGTAGGTAAAGCAAAACATAATATACAAAAATTTCCAATACAATTCATTAGGTTTGTAAAAGTAAATAATATAAACAATCGAATAATAAAATATAAAGAATAATAAGATGCTTACATGTGAGCAAAAACAAGCGTGCGCCTTTTGCTCGTTACAAGTTGATCAGACTCATTAGCATTTGTATTACCATTTCTATTTTTCTTAAGTGCACTTTTGTTGTTGTTTTCTTCATTTTTCTTGTATCTACCTAGGTTTTTGGCTTCCTCATTTTGGATCCTCTTTTTATTAATATTTCTTGTTATCACCAGCGATTTCTTTACAATCTTATTAGGAATCATTTCTTTTAACCCTGCTACTACGTTAGGGTCTTTTGATGACCCAAATCGTATTTAATATTACCGTATTTCTAGCTGGTGGAATATATTTGAAAGTTCTTACTACTCAGTGCATCAATTGTTGAAATATATTGAATTCAATTAGTTTTATAACCATTTTAGACTTGAACAATTTTTTATTGCAAGTGTTTACACATATCATGTTCGGGTCATTTTATGACCCTAGTATAATTTTTGTAAAACGAATAATAAATATATAATATAATATGTCTATATTATATGTTTTTTGCATTTGTCTTTCACCTCTTTGGTGTTTTACATGACAACTAAATAAACAAAATAAGAATGACCGACAAAACGCCCAAAAAAATAACGCATGGTTGTAGAAAGAAAGTCAACAAAAACCCTTAGCGCAGATTCATCGTCTGGAACACCTCTCTGTTGCGAATGCACTGGAATGCGTTTACAGTTATAATTTTTGTATTCAATAACAAGAAGCCAAATAGTGATCAGTTGCAATTGTAAATCTAAGTTTATAGACGATAGATTTTGATAAAATATGGAATCTAGACATACTATAAGTATATATAATCTTAAGTTTTTTCTAAATTCATACTAGTATTTATTCGATAAAATTCTTTTTTGCATTTACTTGGCCATAATGTCAGCGTGGACAAATAACTGAGCATGACATTGGTGCGTTCTTGAGTGACCTTGAAGACGATGCAAGTGATGATGGTGATGCTAATTTTGTACTTAGGAAGACGAATGTTTATCTTCAGAACAATCCATTTCCAGTGGCACAGAAGCCTTCAGTTCATTGACCGTAACTAATGGCACAGAATTTTTTGATAAAGATCGGATGATAAAGTAGACAACAATACCTTCTTTGCAATGTCTAAGTCGTGCAACAAGTGAAAATATTCTTCACGCAAAACCTAGAGTGACTTCTTATGCTATTCATCGTATTTCGAAAATTCGTGATACTTTTGATGTATGCCTTACAGCAGCTATGAAAAGGGATATAATTCACTATAGAAATTTGCAAGGAAGTGCTGTTTTCAAAAATTGTCAAGCTATAGATGCAATTGAGTTCGATCCTTACTTGGGACCTTATACTTATTGGTATATATTTACAATATACTTTTTCTATTATAATTGTATAACGGACATATTATTCTTTTAGGAGTCTACCGGTCATACGGGGAAAGTCTTAATTCCCTGTGGGACGAGTTTCACGGTCGTCCCTTTTTGAGAGCAATCATGTCCTTGGAACGATTTAGCAATATTTCTCGTATCGCCTTCTCCAAAATGACAATGCGCTAGTGAACGGAAAAGGTGCAAATTTTGCACATCGAAAAAGGAAAAAAGACCTTTACTGATTGCATAACTAGCAAAAAATCAGTTTGTCCGTCACACAATCACTCTAACGACGACATATTGCATTGATCACAAGCCTTAAAAATATTTTTAAAATGCACAAATTTCAAGTTTCTCAATAAAAAATTTGGGTTCAAAATATGACCCGAACATAACATGTGTATTTTTTTTCTAACATAGTAGCAGGGTTAATATGTCTGAGTCCAATTGTATTCTTGACAATGCGTCGGCGTTGGTATTGCTACTTCTTTTTTTGTAAATTATTTCAAAGTCATAGTCCGATAGTTTCATACGAATTCTTCTTAATTTGGAGTTTGGATTTTTATGTGAAAACAATGAAATTAATGTACAGGTAGTTCTTTTTCTGTGGTTATTCTATTTTGCACCCGTAGCTCTAATCTTGATTTGTAAACGAAATTAAAGAAAGACGTACTCTTTTCTACTGGTATTGTTGAAGACACTATTTCTAAATTTGTTATGAAGTCATTTAATTCATTTGATCTACCCATAAACTTAGGTACTAATTTTGTTATCACGGATAGCTCATTTATGTCCAAATTTGTCATGTTGGTTTTTTCTTGAATGCTTTTTCTTATCGTGTATTGTTCTAATAATTTTAGAGCTTCCTTCTTTAATGCAAAAAAATGTACCCAGTACCTTTGTTTTCTCTTTTTCATCTAGTACTGCATTATTCTATAAGTCCTCTTCTATGTTTTGGATTTCAAACCTTTTTTCATCTATTTTTTCTATAGTGTATGGCCTACCTAGAGAGTTCTTGGCATTTGATATAATTTGTTCCAATGATCTTAATGATTCCATGTATGCTAAGTTCACAAAACTCATACCAATCTAAAAACGATTCTGTTTTGAAAATATTTTTTTTTGTTCCAATATAGATACCTTTATTTTATTTTATTTATTTTATTTTTATTTATTTTTTTATTTCATTTCTTTATATCAATATTT
Source organism: Linnaemya tessellans (assembly GCA_951800035.1). Taxonomy (NCBI): domain Eukaryota; kingdom Metazoa; phylum Arthropoda; class Insecta; order Diptera; family Tachinidae; genus Linnaemya; species Linnaemya tessellans. Next base: position 30,320,755 of record OX637537.1, read on the forward strand.
TAAATTTGTTTTCAATATATCCTTTCTCAATAATTTTATAAAATTTAGTATTTTCATATTTATGAACATTATTATCGGTATCAATATAATTGCCAGTATTGCCCAGCCTATATATTTGTCAAAAATTAATTTTAGCTTATTCATTAGAAAATTGAGAAAATATCTTTAAGCTTTATCAGATTATTTATTTGCTCTTGTACTGTATTCTTTAAATCATCTATTCCCCGTTCGACAATATTTGATATGCTCATTGTTATCAATAAAACAAATAAGTATGATAACAGTGAAATTATCAAAACAGTTGTTATCAACATCAATATGAATTTATTCACCATAATTGCTCAATATTTCTAAGATTAATTTTACGTTATCAAAAATAATATAAAAAATATTTGACACATAAAACACACAAAGAGTGCCAACAGAAGTTTAAAATTTATAATTTTTACAAAATATTTTAATATTAATCGTGCTGATTCTTTTCCCAAATTTACAAAAAAAGTTCAAAATTGATTATTGAGGGGTTTTAGCTAGTTCCTATGCGCATTTCACTGGGGCTAATGCAGATCATCAGGGAACCTTTACCCAGCATTTCTTAGAATAACTAAAGATATTATTTTAAACTTCGACTCAATTGAATCAGAAGTTTAAGTAAATATCAAAGCTATAACAAGAACTCAATAATCAATTTTTCCCTTTTTGTTTTCTTACTATGTCATACTACAACTGGCTGGCTTTTTTCCAACTCTAATTGTAGGTGTAAGAGACAAAGAAAACAACAACAGCTAATTATTCGCAGTGTTGACAACATTTTGTTATTTTTGCGCTGGCACTCGCATCGTTTATAGTTAATTTTATATATTTGGGCATTTGTTGTTTTTCACAAAATATTTTAATATTAATCGTGCTGATTCTTTTCCCAAATTTACAAAAAAAGTTCAAAATTGATTATTGAGGGGTTTTAGCTAGTTCCTATGCGCATTTCACTGGGGCTAATGCAGATCATCAGGGAACCTTTACCCAACATTTCTTAGAATAACTAAAGATATTATTTTAAACTTCGACTCAATTGAATCAGAAGTTTAAGTAAATATCAAAGCTATAACAAGAACTCAATAATCAATTTTTCCCTTTTTGTTTTCTTACTATGTCATACTACAACTGGCTGGCTTTTTTCCAACTCTAATTGTAGGTGTAAGAGACAAAGAAAACAACAACAGCTAATTATTCGCAGTGTTGACAACATTTTGTTATTTTTGCGCTGGCACTCGCATCGTTTATAGTTAATTTTATATATTTGGGCATTTGTTGTTTTTCACAAAATAATTTAATATTAATCGTGCTGATTCTTTTCCCAAATTTACAAAAAAAGTTCAAAATTGATTATTGAGGGGTTTTAGCTAGTTCCTATGCGCATTTCACTGGGGCTAATGCAGATCATCAGGGAACCTTTACCCAACATTTCTTAGAATAACTAAAGATATTATTTTAAATTGAATCAGAAGTTTAAGTAAATATCAAAGCTATAACAAGAACTCAATAATCAATTTTTCCCTTTTTGTTTTCTTACTATGTCATACTACAACTGGCTGGCTTTTTTCCAACTCTAATTATAGGTGTAAGAGACAAAGAAAACAACAACAGCTAATTATTCGCAGTGTTGACAACATTTTGTTATTTTTGCGCTGGCACTCGCATCGTTTATAGTTAATATTATATATTTAGGCATTTGTTGTTTTTCACAAAATATTTTAATATTAATCGTGCTGATTCTTTTCCCAAATTTACAAAAAAAGTTCAAAATTGATTATTGAGGGGTTTTAGCTAGTTCCTATGCGCATTTCACTGGGGCTAATACAGATCATCAGGGAACCTTTACCCAACATTTCTTAGAATAACTAAAGATATTATTTTAAATTGAATCAGAAGTTTAAGTAAATATCAAAGCTATAACAAGAACTCAATAATCAATTTTTCCCTTTTTGTTTTCTTACTATGTCATACTACAACTGGCTGGCTTTTTTCCAACTCTAATTGTAGGTGTAAGAGACAAAGAAAACAACAACAGCTAATTATTCGCAGTGTTGACAACATTTTGTTATTTTTGCGCTGGCACTCGCATCGTTTACAGTCAATTTTATATATTTGGGCATTTGTTGTTTTTCACAAAATATTTTAATATTAATCGTGCTGATTCTTTTCCTTCTGATTCAATTGAGTCGAAGTTTAAAATAATATCTTTAGTTATTCTAAGAAATGTTGGGTAAAGGTTCCCTGATGATCTGCATTAGCCCCAGTGAAATGCGCATAGGAACTAGCTAAAACCCCTCAATAACCAATTTTGAACTTTTTTTGTAAATTTGGGAAAAGAATCAGCACGATTAATATTAAAATATTTTGTGAAAAACAACAAATGCCCAAATATATAAAATTAACTATAAACGATGCGAGTGCCAGCGCAAAAATAACAAAATGTTGTCAACACTGCGAATAATTAGCTGTTGTTGTTTTCTTTGTCTCTTACACCTACAATTAGAGCTGGAAAAAAGCCAGCCAGTTGTAGTATGACATAGTAAGAAAACAAAAAGGGAAAAATTGATTATTGAGTTCTTGTTATAGCTTTGATATTTACTTAAACTTCTGATTCAATTGAGTCGAAGTTTAAAATAATATCTTTAGTTATTCTAAGAAATGTTGTTAATTTTTTTAGGTGTTGGTCCTACCGTTAGTATGTGTGGCTTCTGACGTTGCTCTTGTTCTTCCTTTAGCAAGCGTGTCCAGCGTTCTTCCACTTCGTGGATCTCCTTTAGGATTTCCTCCAAAGGTTGTTCCATTGAAAAATATACAAAATTTAAATATTGTTTGTTAGATTCCAGCTGAGCATAACCTATGTATGCTGGAGTCTATTGTATTTTATTTTAGATGTAGCAAAAAGGATAATCAATTTTGCTATGTCGTCCTTTATTTTGCTATTATTCTGAAATAATAAGCAGGATCGCCATGTAATCTTATTGATAACACAAGCGTATTTGATCAACATGTAACAATTGATATTTTATTCACAAATTTCTTTCACTTAAATACTAATCATGAGAAGTTCGCTTTTCATGAAATTGAGTGACTTTACAAAAAGTTCACTCAATAACTTATTTTCTAAAATCTGTTTTATATACATTCATTCATTTCCTACTGTACCAGCAAGCAGAGATTTTGAGTGAGTTTTATAATTTAATGTACTTTGGCCAGTGTACTACATTCATAGTAACAGTATGTTAAGTCAGCATAATTGTTCTTTAAAGTATTTAGCAATAAGAATGAGTAAGCGTGCAATGACCGTTTTTATACAGAATATCGGATTGTTTAAAGTTTATGAAATTGCCAAAACGTGAAGTAATTAAATTTAGACTGACCTATCTTAACAATTTGTATTATACGATTGTAGTGGCTTTTGTTTACATTTGTATACACGAGCTTGACTATTGTTTTGTTTATGTTTATAATAAATTGAAATCAATGAATACACTACATTAGTGATACTGTGAATTCTATGAATACAATACAACAGTGAGTTCTCTGTCGTACGCGCTATAGTTTCTTTGGGATGGCGTCAGCTTCTTGGAATAAAAGCCGAGTGGCTGTAATTGCGCCTCTATAATCTGGTGTAAGACGGCTCCGACTGCATCATCCGAGGCATCGGTTGATAACGTCAAAAAAGCGTTGGGAGCCATATAATTAAGCAAGGCGGCGGTGGCAATATCATTTTTACACTCTTCCAAGGCCGCAACTGACTTGGGCGTCCACTTCAACATGTAGTTGTCGTTCTTCTTGTTTCCAGGAATCAATTCCAAAAACAAACTTTGATTTTTCAGCGCGTGTGGCAAAAAAGAACGGTAAAAATTGAGCATTCCCAACAATTTTTTAAGATTTTTCGTTACAGTGGGCCTTTCGAAATTGCGGATGGCCTCGACTTTACTCTGGGGTGGTGACAGACCACTGGAATTAATTTTATGGCCTAGAAATACCAATTCTGACTTACCGAACTGGCATTTGTCAAAATTGACGGTCAGGTGGTATTTTCGCAAGCGATCAAATACACTTTTGAGGTGTTCTTCATGTTGCTTCGGTGTTGCGGAGGCGATGAGTATGTCATCGATGTATGCGAAGGCAAAGTCGATTCCTTTTAATACTTCGTTCAAATGCCGTTGGAAAGTTTGGGTTGCGTTTCGGAGTCCAAACGTCATATAACAAAACTCGAATAACCCAAACGGCGTTATTATGGCAGTCTTTGGGATATCATCAGGCTCGTGGTACGCACGTTGCATGTTGATGGATGAAAAAATTTTTTACCATGCAAAATACTTGTGACGTCACGCAAAAAAGGTATCGGGTAGCTGTCGGGAACCGTGCTATTGTTCAGGGCGCGATAATCACCAAATGGACGCCAACTACCAACAGCCTTCTTCACGAGGTGTAGGGGACTGGTCCAACTGCTTTTGGAAGGCCTGCAGATTCCCATCTCCATCAGATACTCGAAGTCTTTCTTAGCAGTCTATAGTTTATCACCATCAAGTCGACGGGGTCTGGCATATGTAGGAGGACCCATGGTTGTGATATGATGTGTGACCACAGATTCAACGGGGCGCTTGTTAGCATTGATCGTACCTAGAGCCTTATATCGTTGCAATAGTTGTGCGTAGCTATTGCGTGTATCGTAGGACAAAACATGAACGTATGACGTACGTGTGGAGTAAACCTTTCCCTCGAGTACCATTTTGCGGTCGATTAATTTTCCGCCCTTGATGTCGACCAAAAGACCCTTTTGTTTTTAAAATTCTGAACCTATAATAGAGCATTCGCCACCAAGAAGGTCCACACAAAATTTCGACGTAGGCCCAGTGAAATATTAAGCGTTTTCTCACCGCAGGTCTCTATGGGGGAACCATTGACCGCAAAAAGCAATTTCTTTTTCCCACGCGAACACCATTAGCGCCTTTGGACGGTAACACTGAGTACTGCTCGGACCCTGGTTTCGTCGTGGTGTCCCTAGATTTTTTCCTATTTGATGACGCTGATCGTGCTCGTCTGCAAATTCGAAAATTTTAAGAAATCTTAGGTTACCTTGCCTTTCGACAACGTGCTCAACTCGTTTAACAGTTGTGTCGGACGTCTGTCCCCCAAGTCGATTTCGGACAGCAACTTCTGAATTTGCTTTTGTTCACTCTCGCAATATCGCTCACCGATGCACTTCTTGTCATCCGAAACTTGCACGAGGACGTTTGACTCGATTGCGGCGACGACTGCATTAAACTTTGCTGAGTCGCTCGTTATACCGACCACGGCAATCTGCGTCTCCACCTGCGCCAACCAAATGTCGGCATGGTCAGGCCAAAAAGGTGGAACTTTAACTCCCATGCGATTTATGATCGGAGGATCGACGGTTTGATTGTCCCCAGTAGATTGTTCAGCGGAGTTTTTTGCACCCTCGCTTGGCTTGTTGGTTTGTCACGATCACGTCGGTGTCACCAATTCGGGGGTTGTGATCAGTAAAACCAATTTCATTTAATTTTAAACTAAATTAAAAATGTATTATTGGTAAACAGTGACAAACTTAAAACAAACACGAAAAGTTTTTAGGGCGATTCTAGACTGTTCGAGAGGTTGAAAACGTGACTTTCTCTTTTTCTTTTTTATAACAAAATGAAGCAAAAAACAAGAAAACTGAAACTGGTAATTGGTAGCTAGTGTTGTAAACTTGAAACAACGTTGTAGAGTCACCACAGTTGCAATAAAAGAGTATTGACAACAGTGTTGTCAATACTCTTTATGATATTAAAAGGAATGTGTTACACTATCACACAAACGAACAATGCCGGCTGTAACGTAGGCATGAGCCAAACTTTGTATGGAAAAAGTGATACCGAACCATTGTATACATACTACTCTCCTCATCTCCTGAGTGGTTTTTCGCCCACTTTCTTTCCGATTCTGTCATATTGTTCAGCTTCGACATTATTTTATTTTATTTGTCTATGGATTATTCTTTACAGGCATTACGGCATTAAGCGATAAAAAGTGTTACATATTCTTCTAAGAGAATCAGCATCAGCATAATTAGTTCTACAAAATTGTACTGATAACGGAATAAAATTGTGGAATGATCGTTGCGGCATGTTAAACAAACCTTATTAATCATTAATCAAAGATCCGGCACAGATATTACCATTGATAGCTTTGAAAATATATGATACATTCAACATTGTTCTCCGAATTTTTAAAGTAGGAAGTTTTATAGGAGCGAGACGAGCTGTATACCAAGGCAAGTTAAGCGGGTTGAAGTGTAAACCACGAAGACGTAACAGGAAGAGTTGCTTCCGTACCGATTCAATGGCATTTGAATACATTTAATAAATGGGATCCCATATTATCGATTCATATTCCAGAATTGGCCGACAAACGACGTATATAAAGTTTTAGTAACATAAGGAACGTTAAACCCCTTTGCCCAAGGTTTTATAAAGCCAAGTGTACTCCGAGCCTTATTAAACATAAACGTAATATGTGAATTAAAACTCTATTTATTTTTTTTTTAGGAGTAGGACCAGCACTCATGGGATGACCCCTACATATGCAGTGCATTGCGCTGGAACTGGGAAAATAGATTTTGGGAAGGAGGATAAAGGGAGTAGTGTCTGTGGATATTCGATTTGAACCTCCTCAAATTGTAAGTGGCGGGGAAGACATCCGCGGGTAGTTTGTTCCACATACGGACTGTTCGGCCAAAAAACGAATTTTCTCTGTAATGCGTAGTGCGATTCGTTGGAATATGGACCACAAACGCATGCGCTCTTGATGAAAAACGCGTTGAGCGTAAGAAAGAATGGGTTTCAGGAACAAGTTCCCTAATTTCACCAGAGCACCTGCCATTATAGTAACGACAGAACAACGATACGCACCCCACATTGCTACGATGCTCAAGAGAGTCAATAGAGTTGGCTACCCTACTGTCTCCGATGAGTTTCATCGATCTCTCCTGTACGCGGTCGAGTAACTTCAAAATAGACTTTGAAGCACCAGCCCAAACATGAGAGTTGTATTCCATCTTCGGTCGGATGTAAGTGTGTAAATATTAAGAAGATCAGAAGGGGTGAAGTATCTCTTGCACCGTCTTAAGAAGCCAAGGCACTTGAGTGCTTCTTTTGCGACCTGAAAGACATGTTCCGTTCATCTGACATCACACTGCACTTTCATGCCCAGAACATCAAGAGCCCCTGACTCCATAATACTTGCACCACCCATAGAAACAGATGAAGCAGCATGGTCATACGTACGTCGATGCGTAAGCATACAACACTGGGTCTTACGGGCATTAAAATCGACCCTGTTCGCCTGACCCCATTCGGAAATCTTCGCGAGGTCACTATTCAGAACGTCATTCATAGACTGCCTCCTTGTCTCGATTTCAGACGTTGACGGCCTGCAGTTAAATGAATAAGAATGCGAAAGGCTGCTATCATCTGCGAAAGAGTAAATAGGACAGGAAGTTTGGGAAAGTTATATTTCCAAATTTCCAGCAAAATTATATTTCCAACCATTTCCGCCATTAAATCGATATTTTTATCTAAGAAACATAGATTCCAATTGAAAGTACGATAGAATTCGTTAAGCTCTGCCCAACGAGCTTTTTCGTATACATATTTTAAACGTTTCGTGGCTGTGGGTGAAACGTTTCGAAGTGCCGAGAACGAAAAAGAAGCGGAGATGATACAATGATCCGAATTACCGAGAGGTGCACTGACGTTCACTTCATACTTTTGAGGGTGTGAAGTTAGGAACAAATCAAGCGTATTTAGTTGGTGCCCTTCAACACACGGTATATGTGTTGGTTCATTCACTAGTTGCGCTAGGTGATTATGCGCGGCGAATAACTCAACATATTGGCCCTCTGAAGTTGTGTGGCTCGAATTGCGAAGCCACGATGAGTTGTGGACATTGAAATCACCAGCAATAACAATTTCACTATCCGGACAACTTTCGAGGATTTTTGCTATAGAATCGGAAAGGGAATCGAAGCCCGACAAAGTTTGTTCCCTTCCCGCGTTTGGACTTCTATAAAGGAATCCGAAATGCAAACTATGTGCCCTAATCTTGAATTTAGCCCAAAGGCAGCTAAATTCTGGATCATACAAGCCTAGTGATTGCTGGCTTTGGTACACAACATCATTGCGTATATATAATGCAAGACCGCGATGGAAGTTAAAAAGGGACAGAAGTTGATACCCAGGCACATAAAAATCCTGTGGGTCAGCATCCTCAGATACCTGGGTTTCACTTAAGGCTAAAACATCCGGCCGATGGAGACAAACGTGAGCATAAACTGAGAAGTTCGCTCTCAAGCCTCGTATGTTGCAGAAGTCAATTCTGAATCTACCTGCCATGAAATAAGTCTAGGGAAATCCAAATAGTCGTCTATCTTGTTAATATTGATTCCAACGATGGTGATTACTGCTTTTCAGTGGCTACCAGGTGGTCAGTGCTATACCTTCACCACCAGGCAGCCAAACAGCAACCTCCAAGCCGGAATCAACAATACAAAATTATTATTGTTAGATAGGGTAGGGGGAGAGGCACAATCGCAGAAGTGGACATAAAAGCCCTGAGCTGGTCACTTTGTTCCACGGTGCCATCACTGTTACAGACGACCGTCACTGATTAACACAAAAAAAAACTGCCGTTTATTTTCCTTCAATTTATTGCTATTTTTTGTTTTTTTATTTGTTATTAAATTGTATCGATTTTTTTGTTTTCTTGTTTTAAATTTTAATTCTATTTTTTGATTTGGTATTATTGGTATGTATGTTGTTTTTCTTTGTAAAATTATTTTATTTTATTAATGTGATTGTAGTTTTATGTTATATTGTTGTTTTTTTTTTTGTTTCAACTAAACACAACAAAATTTTGGTAAATATAAATAACAAAACAGTAGACGTGCGGACTACAAAAAGAAAACGCGTGCGGACGGGACGAAGCACAAACACTCAATCAATGTTAACATCAGCTTGATACAGTTCTCGTATTCTTTTTCACAATAAAATTTGTGTAAATAGGAACTGTTATCACATTCAACTAAGCCACCTAAAAAGTGGAGACAAACACAATACACATGAGCACTGATGATGAAAGGGTTGCGTCTTTCGAAAACAGCTGTTCTGCTCTGCTGTGTAAGTTGAATAACAAAAACTGATGTTGACTTGCCTTTTGTGCCTTGGAATATTTATCATGTCTTTCTGAGATTTAAATTAAAAATTTCGAACAATTAGCTGCTTATAGAATCTTAATTCAATTTAATAAATAAATTTATTGTTTATTTTTTTCATTGTAATAAAAAAAAATAATTAAAAAAAAAAATAAAATAATTAATTTCCTGAAGAAGTCACACAAAGGAGTGACGAAATATTGAATTTAAAAATTAAACTAAAATAAAGAGACTTTAAGCTTAAAAATATCAGAATACAATAATAATTAAAAAGAGGTCAAGACACCAGAAAAATTTTTGTTTATTTTTTTCACTAAAGCGAAGTAAGTTTCATACAAAACATTGTTGTGGGCTAGCTTTTGGTTTTCAATAATACGATATTTTCAATAAAGCGATGTTTCACTAAAGCGAAGTGAATAAGACTAGCTGCGTTTAAAATCAGTGCGAGGGATTGTATCGCTTTCAGTAATCCGATTTTTTCAGTAAGGCATGTTGCGTTAAAGCGGATTCGATTTTAAAATTTAAATGATCCGCACAATAAACAAGAGAACTTGTGTACATTTCATATACATGTTCATAAATGATTTTTTTATGTTTCTAATACCGCTGACAGACATAGGATTTCTATACCACATTAGTTTTCTGTACTACATGTGTGTCAACCTATACTACAATTAAACCACAAAATAAAGTGGTTTATATCTGGTTTCAATACTACGAAAATATACGTAGTATACTAATATGTTAACCCATTTTACACCCTTTAGCTATATTCAATTGCATTGTAAATGAGTCATCGTCCAATTTCGCCACTTCAACTTTCGAGAAGTTCGACGCCTCAACCTTATTAAGAAAAATGTCCATGAATATGTATACTTATAATGGATTTATAACCATAAAGACTTACACGTGTCCAAAAACGCCTGTACTTCTTTTTTATTATTTTAGAATGAAAAAATCATATTCTTCTTTTAAGGCGATTGTACATAATTAACGAATAGCGAAAACACAGTTTCTTTTTTCGCTTAAAGTATGCAATTTTGTTGTTATTATTAACAATTATGCTAAAAAGTTTTTCTTTTTCCAATTTTTTACTACACGAAAATAAAAACAAAAATATTAGTATATATACCACATGTCTGTCATGCCAAAGTAGTATTAAAAACCATAGTATTTATATCATGGTATACAAATCCTATGTCTGTCAGGGATATAATAGAACGATACAAAGTAGTGATGAACGCTTCATACATGTGTGTGAGGCGACTCGCGATCGAACATCTTTTACTGTCATCATACATGAAAGTTTTTATTCTCTTTTGACAACGCAGCAAAAGAGATTGTTGAATGAAAACGCATCCTTTGCTTAATTGTCCGTCTGGTAATTGTAACAGGGATGTCTTTTATAGTAGTAATAGTTAAAATGTTTAGCAAACTACACGCGCATGTGTCAACCCTGCAATTGCTACAAGTTGGTTTTGCACACTTCACTTGAGATTGAGACGCAAACGAATAAAGACCAACTCTAAGGTTCAAAGTAAACTAATATTAATATAAAGATTTGTAAAAGAAATAAAACATTAAAATATTAAATAAAAAGATTTTTAACATTTATAAAACAACTGGTGTTTGTAAAAGAAATAAATCCTGACAAACCGGACATATTACATGGTGTCAGAAGTGGCCAACAAAAATTATTAAGGCAAGTTGTTAGTGTCAAGGGCGAACAGAAGTCTACAAGCTACAAAATGGCGGATGAAGACCAAAATCGTACACCACGTGCGTTGGATTGTTCGAATATTGCAACCGAATGGCCGAAATGGAAACAAAATTTTTTGGTGTGGATGATCGCTACGGGTAAAATGGAAAACCCTGAGAAGAACAAAATTGCATCTTTTATATGGTTAATTGGAGAACAAGGGGCAGTCATATACAATACGTTATTTCCTAATGATGGAACACAGAATTCGATGCTTGGGGAAACAAGGGGTGCAGGCACTCAGGTTAACCAGCGATCATTAGAAGATGTAATCAAAAAGTTTGGCGATTACTGTTTACCGCAAAAGAACGTGGCAATGGAGTCATTTAAATTTAATATGATCCTACAAAAGGAAAAGCAGACAATAAATGAGTTCGAAACAGAGTTACGAAAGCAGTTGCCATTTTGTGAATTTAAATGTGGGTGTGGCGTGTCCTATGGAGAAAGAATGCTGCGGGATAGAATAATTATTGGTGTTAATGACAAGAAACTGCAACTGAAATTACTAGATGGTCGAGATGAGACGTTAGTGAAAGTGTTAGAAACGTGCAAAATCTATGAAGCTGCAAATATTAATAAAAGTATATTGGACTCGAAGGCACCTGTAGTTGCCAGCATTGCATCTGAAGAAAGGAAAGAAGCAGCAGGGGTAGACGCCATCAAACGGTATTGTTATAATTGTGGCTTGTCCTGGTCACTAAAACATGTTAGCGAATGTAAAGCAAAAGATGTTAAATGCCACGTTTGTTCGAAAATTGGGCACTACGCTAGAATGTGCCGCCAAAAAGGGAAAATGCAACAGGTGAATCGGAAGAAGGACTTCAATGGTGACAACAACAACAATGATCGTCATGGCAACAACAACGTCAACAATGATGGCCAGGGTAAAAGAAGTGTTGGTAGCATTGCTTGGGGTGACATTCAAGGTATGTTAAGGGATTTTTCAGGTGAACGAGGGAACACAGTTGGTAATCAAATATATTTTAGGATAAACTCAGTAGGAGGAAGTCGGGCTGAATAGACGAAGAAATATCGTGTTGAAGGGGAAGTTGTGAGTTTTAAGATAGATACCGGGGCCGATGTAAATTGTATTCCTTTAAGTTTTGTTAGAAAGACCAATGTTAATGTTAATAATAATAATAAAAATGAATTTCCTGTGTTCGATTACAGTAATAATCGGGTAAAAAATTTTGGTACAGTAGAATTTAATTGTGTTGATTTAAAATCAGGGTGCGAGAGTAAAATATTATTTCTGGTTGTTGATGATAGATTTGAGCCGATACTTGGGTTGAACAGTTGTATTGAGTTGGGATTAGTTAAGCGGATGGATATAGGAAGAATTGCGTTGCCTGATGCTGGGGAGTCGTTTGTTAACGAATACAAGGATGTGTTTCATGGGTTTGGTAAGTTCCCGGGAGAATATAAAATTTATTTGAAGGAAAATTCGAAGCCTGTACTCCACTATAGGAAGCGGATACCTCAGGCATTAATGGATAGGTTGAAAACGGAATTAGATATCATGGTTCAGGATGGGATAATTTCGGCGGTTGATTACCCGACTGATTGGGTAAATAATTTGCAACTGGTTGAAAAGGCGAATGGGCGGTTACGCATATGCCTAGATCCAAGGCCACTTAATGAATGCATTAGGCGGGAGCACTTTCTGATACCCACAATAGATGATCTGACATCAGGGTTAGCAGGGGCACGAATTTTCTCGGTTATTGACCTCACTAGTGGGTTTTGGCACATTTCATTGGAAAAGGCGGCGTCTGATTTGACGACGTTCATGACTCCTTTTGGAAGGTTTAAATTTAATCGCTTACCTTTTGGTCTGAACTGTGCACCGGAAATGTTTCAGAGGATTATGGTTCAGATATTTGGGAACATTCCTGGTGTTTATATTTATTTCGATGACATTTTGGTCTGTGCGCCAAATTTAGCGGAGCATGATAGGATTTTGGATTCGGTGATGCAACGGGCAAGGAAATATAACGTGAGGTTTAACGCGGAAAAGATTCAGTACCGGAGGGGGTCTGTGAAGTTTATGGGACATGAGATATCGTATAACCGGATTAAGGCGGGAAGGAAATATTGTGAGGCTATTTTGGGTATGGAGAGGCCAACGAATAGGGCCGCGATCTTGCGTTTTCTGGGTCTAGTAAAGTATTTGGCGCGATTTATACCGAACTTGTCGAAGATAACGGCAGGGTTGCGGAATTTAACGAGACTCGATGTCGAGTTTAGGTGGGATGAAGACCACGAGAAGGAATTCAGGAATTTATTGAACATTGTCACTTCTGAGCCAATTTTGGCAATTTATAACCCAAAGTTACCGGTGAGGATTCAAACGGATGCCTCCAAGGACGGTTTGGGATGTGTGCTGATCCAGGAGGGCCATCCAATCGCTTTTGCATCTCGGACACTCACAAGGAGTGAGCAAAAGTGGGCCCAGATCGAAAAGGAGCTCTTGGCAATAGTTTTTGCGTGCCAACGGTTTCATTATTTTGTATACGGTCGTGAGTTCACAGTTGAAAGTGATCATAAACCGTTGGAGACATTGGTTAAGCGTGACATTGATGATGTTACAATGCGGCTTCAACGCATGTTCATGTGTTTACTGAAATACCCTCAGATGACGGTTGTTTACAAACCGGGGAGGGAGATGTTGGTGGCTGACTGTTTATCAAGGGCTAAATTATTGGAGGAGGGAGAACTCGAGGGCCTGTCGGGGGTGATACATAGGGTGACTGAATTAGTCTGTCTGTCTAGGGAGAATTTTGAATATTATCGGAGTATTTTGAAGGAGGATGAGGACTATGGCCGAATTTGTAAATATGTTGAGGCCGGCTGGCCAAGGTTTCATCAATTGAATGACTTGGGACAACATTTTTATAAATTTAAGGCGGAGCTTCATGTTGAGAACGGATTGTTGTTATTGGATCATAAACTGGTCATACCGGGGAAATTGCAAGGAAAGTTAATTAAGTGGCTACATGGACCACATCTGGGGATTGAGAAGACGTTAGCGCGTGCTAGGGGGTTATACTACTGGCCTGGGATGAGCAGTCGGATCAGGGAAGTTGTTCAGGCCTGCAATATTTGTGAGAAATTTCGTAGGAATAATCAGAGGGAGCCATTATTGCAGGGTGAGAAGCCGGAATATCCGTTTCATATAATGGGAATGGATTTATTTGAATACGCAGGCCGCGATTTTGTTGTCATTTTTGATGCATACTCGAATTATTTAACAGTGGCACCCTTGAACGACAAAACATCGAAGCACATCATTGAACGGATAAATGGAGTATTTTATAAAATCGGGTTTCCGACTATAATTAGATGTGACAATAGTCCTTTTGGGTCCAGAGAATTTGATCTCTATGCATCTGAGTTCAATATTCAATTTAGGTATTCAAGTCCGCGATATCCACAGAGCAATGGGTTGGCTGAGAAGGGTGAGGCTATCGCGAAAAACATATTGAAGCGATGCTATGAGACGGGTGATTTGAGCTCATACCAATATAGGATTTTGGAATACAACACGACTCCTGTAGCAGGTATGCAGTTGCCCCCATCCGTTTTATTCTTCGGAAGACTCATCAAGACGAAATTGCCTATATCTGGATCATTGTTAATCAGAAATAATATAGCGGAGGAAAGTATTCAAGGTAAAATTGAAAGAAAGAAAGGGAGACAGAAATATTACTATGATCGGAACGGGAAATCATTACCGGTTTTGGGTTTAGGTGATAGGGTTATGTTTAAGAAGGATGGGAAGGGATGGCACTACGGTGTGGTGGAAGGAAGGCTTGGCGATCGCTCGTACATGATTAGGGACAGTTTTGGGAATATTTTCAGGCGAAATAGGAGACTTATTGCTAGTACCGGGAATGTTGATTTTGAAGCCAGCGAGTTACTGTTTGAGGACGGGATTGCCGGTGGGCATGAGACGGAAGCTCAAGGAGTGGGTGTGAGGCCACGGGAGGATGAGCAGTGCCGTGTTGGAAATACGGATACTGTGGGGGAAGGGCGTACTGAGTTAAGTCCCCAACCTATTGGTGGTGGGGCAGTAGGGCAAGGGGCGCAGGAAAATATAGGTCAGACTAGGGAGGGGGCTGAGTCTAGTGTTCGTAATGGGGAGCCTAGGGTGGAAGTTAGGACTAGGAGTGGGCGGGTGGTTAGGCCACCGAAGAGATTTTTAGAGTAGAAAAAAAAAAAAAAAAAGGAAGCGTGTAACAGGGATGTCTTTTATAGTAGTAATAGTTAAAATGTTTAGCAAACTACACGCGCATGTGTCAACCCTGCAATTGCTACAAGTTGGTTTTGCACACTTCACTTGAGATTGAGACGCAAACGAATAAAGACCAACTCTAAGGTTCAAAGTAAACTAATATTAATATAAAGATTTGTAAAAGAAATAAAACATTAAAATATTAAATAAAAAGCCTTTTAACATTTATAAAACAACTGGTGTTAGTAAAAGAAATAAATCCTGACAAACCGGACATATTACAGTAATAGAACATGTTTTATTCAAGTGTTTATGCAAACAAGAGTTGACTTCAGGGATGGAAAAGGGCTATTTTGATTTTGTACCAATTAACTAAATAAAATGTACTTTTCATACCATGACAGTACCATTTTTTTATATTTTTTATATTTTTTATCTTTCTATAAATAGAAATTCAAAAACTTCTCTACAAAAGATACAACAACAAAATATTATATACATAAAAATCTAGGAATCAGTTGATTAAACTTTATTCAAAAAGTCATACAATTTAAGATAATAAAATTTCTGGTAGTTTAAAATTGAGGCAACGAGACATTGATTGAAAACTTACTCGGTATTTGGAAATCAATTATTATACCCTTTTTAAAGGTTATTGTTTTTGAATCAAATATAAGGCACCCTAACGATGAAAAATGTTTCTGTTGCGAAAAATTACAGCAAATAATTGTAAGTCCGTTACTTAAATGAGACATAATTTAGTAGGAATATGAGACATAACACTATTTTGAAAGATTCGGGTCTAGAGAACCGTTTTCTCTCGAAAGAACAATCATTTTCAAAAAGAAACGACTATATATATATATATATATATATATATATATATATATATATATATATATATATATATATATATAGTTATATATATATATATATATATATATATATATGTATATATATATGTATATATATATATACATATATATATATATATATATATACATCCTAAAGGATGCAATTCGTAGGAGCAAGCGGCAGTGTTTTCTTAATATCTGTGATGAGGTGGATGATAATCCATGGGGTCTCGCATATAAGCTGTCACCAAAAAACTTAAATGCCTGACCCCGTTGCAACCGAGTGAGGGGCCAATCCTGGAGGAAATTGTAGACCATATCTTTCCCCAGCAGGACGCACCACCTTGGGAGCACAACCCTCCAATTGGGACATTAAATTTTACCCCGGTTACAATAGCTGAGATTGAGGACGTTGTCTCTAGGTTTACAGACAAGAAGGCACCGGGACTCGACTGCATTCCAAATATAGTATTAAAGGAGGCCGTCAGGCTTTGTCCCGAGCAGTTCTTAAGAATGGTGAATACATGCTTAGGTAGGGGAATTTTCCCAACAAGATGGAAGAGGCAGAAGTTGGTATTAATACCAAAAGCCAATAGACCCCTAGATGATCCCTCATCTTATCGGCCACTGTGTATGATAGATACATGTGGGAAGTTGCTAGAGGGTGTGATCTGCCGAAGACTTGGGAATTGCGTTGAAGACAGAAATGGTCTATCAGACAACCAATTTGGCTTCAGGAGGGCGAGGTCAACAGTGGATGCTATAAACGTGGTAGTAGAAACTGCTGCACGGACTATCTATGGCTGGAGTTGGAGGAATGGCACAAAGGAGTACTGTGTAGTTGTGACGCTGGATGTGAAGAACGCGTTCAACACAGCGTGCTGGGTGCATATTGTTGATGCTCTAACTCGATTGGACATCCCAGAATATCTGATAGGGATAGTGCAGGACTATTTCCGGTATAGAGAATTGATCTATAGTACAGATGCGGGTATAAGGAAACGTAGGATTAGTGGTGGCGTTCCCCAAGGATCGATACTTGGACCATTGTTGTGGAACGTAATGTATGATGGAGTACTAAGGTTGAGGTTACCTGAGAGAGTACAGATTGTGGGATTTGCAGACGATATAGCGCTGGTGTGTGAGGCTAAGGAATTGCTGGAGGCGGAAACCATTGCAAATGCCAGCGTACAATTAGTAAAGTCCTGGATCACTGCAATGGGATTGACTCTAGCTGATCATAAAACCGAAGCGGTTTTGATTAGTAGTCGTAAGGCTAGGGAA
>OX637537.1:30350638-30394601 GCA_951800035.1 Linnaemya tessellans
GAAAGTCCGAATTTTACTTTATTACTTTTGCTTTTAATCTCCTCACAGATTTACACATGCGTATATTATACGTTAAACATTTTTAAAATTGTTATGGTAATTAAATGTTATCATTTAAATTTAATAGTACTGTACCTAACATTTAAAGTTATATTAAAATTAATCAAAATCTTGTTTTAATAATTTCTTGGCTACAATTAAAAATATGTATATACATATTTCTACGCAAAAATAAATCAACAACATTAAAAGCGGTTCTCATTATAATAAAAAGATCTGTTACATTAAGAATTACACAAGATAGAATTTTTTACCCGGATGATTATGAGGGCCATTTACCATGTAGTTATTCAGCAATATTTGTTATACACTGGTTTATAGGTACTGTTTCCTACTTCAAAGGCATATTCCGAATAACAAACCGCTTACAACAATTCCAATTAAACCAGTACTCTTTTACGGTGTATTGGTTTGGTGGAATGCGATGGACAAGCAGGCTCATCGCAGGACCTTTGAAAAAGTCTTTCGGGTCGTAGCGAGACTGATGACAGGCGCACTACGATCTACACCAACGGGAGCAATTTTTGCAATGCTAAACTGGCTCCCGGTTGACATTCTGGCCAGACAACTGGCTCTTTTCTCAGCGGTCAGGTTGAATACAGTATGTCCATGGACTAGGACTGACTATGGGCATGCTAGGATTTTAAGAGAGCACTCGGAAATCCATGCCAACATTGACTACTGTGTACCAAGACCCATCTTTGGTGGACTTTTCCGTTCCATTGTCGTTGACAGGGAACAGGTGGACAGGCTTACCTTTCCCGAGGATTCAGTTAGAGTTTTCACTGACGGATCCAAAAGGGGAATAAGAACGGGCGAAGGCTTCTATGTGGAGAACTTCAATGTTAGATCTCCATTCCGGCTCCAGGACGGTTGTACTGTCTTACAGGCCGAAATCTCTGCTATTACTCGGGCAGCGAGGTGGCTAAGGTACTATAGGATATCGAATGATATCTTCATTGTTACCGATAGCAAGGCAGCCATCTCTGCTATTAGTGGTGTGTACAGTACATCAAAAACTGTGGTCGAATGCCGACTGTCTATCAACGAGATAGCGAGACATTCGAGGGTGACACTGGTTTGGGTGCCAGGGCATTCTGGATGTCCAGGCAACCATACTGCGGATGAGATTGCCAGACAAGGGACTGAATTGAACAGTTCAATGATCAGTCACTTCACTGGCATTCCATTAGCGCGATGTAAGTCTCTGATTCAAAGCGAATCATACAAACTAGCTCAACTTAGGTGGGATAGTGTGGCTAACTGCCTCGTGGCGAGAGCCACGTGGCCCCATTACGATTTGCGCAAAACGCGCGACCTTCTCAAATTTGACAAGGCGCGCATGCGTCAACTGGTGACTGTTTTGACAGGACACTGTAGCTTTGGGACTCATGCTAGGAGGATGGGTCTAATATACAACTGCAATGATGAGGAGGAGGAAGAAACTGTCCTCCATCTTCTGTGTCAGTGTCCTGCCCTCGCTAATGCAAGGGTAGCGGCGCTGGGCTCCCGATTCCTGTCAGACTTAGACAGCCTGGCAAACATGGAGCTTTCAGGGATATCATCCTTCCTCAGGGGTACAGGATGGTTTGAAACGGCGGAGGACATCCCTTAAGAGGTCCTCTGCTTAAGGGCATCACAAAGGGACCGAATTGACGGACCCAAGTGGATTGTCCCGCCAGGGACAACGGCCCTCTAACCTAACCTAACCTACAACAATTCCTATTTTCCGTAAATGTTTTGCGATCCCATTTAATCCATTAATTTATATTTCGAGGATAATTTCTTCCTAAAGCTGCCGAGACCTAAAATCTAGTCTTGCAAGACGGTTGCCATTTATATTAATTTTAATAATAATATAGACCCAACATTAATTCACTTGTTTTCTGTTCTTGTTTTTTTCTTAATCATTATATAGTAGAAATTGACGTTCTTCCTCAAAAATACCTAATTAATATTAATTATTTATTTTATATTACATTTTGGCATACAAATATGTATATGTATATATATATATATATATATATATATATATATATATGTATATACGTATATGTACTTGTATATATATATATATATATATATATATATATATATATATATACATATATATATATATATATATATATATATATATATATATATATATATATATATACATATATACATATATACATATATATATATATATATATATATATATACATATATACATATATACATATATATATATATATATATGTATATACGTATATGTACTTGTATATATATATACATATATATATACATATATACATATATATATATATATATATATATATATATATATAGAAAAATAGCTATGTATATACATATATATATATATATATATATATATATATATATATATATATATAGAAAAATAGCTATGTATATACATATATATATATATATATATATATATATATATATATATATACATATATATATATATATATATATATATATATATATATATATACTTATATATATATATATATATATATATATATTCATATATATATATATATATATATATATATATATATATATTCATATATATATATATATATATATATATATATATATATATATTCATATATATATATATATATATATATATATTCATATATATATATATATATATATAGATATATATATGAGTAAAAAAACCAATCGGATACTTCAGCTGACTTACTTCGAGTGGAAACAACTGCAGGAAAATATATAGAAATTGTTTCTGATCCAGAATTGCGATTCTGTTCGTGTGTATCTGGGACCCACCTACTCGGTTATTGTCCAATTGAGTGCGGGTTCGTGGCGGTTGCGTCTGTGTTATATCCTAACGCGACTGAAATCATCTCCACTTCAAACTCTCAACAGAAGAAAAGATTGAGAGAGGTCAATCCGTTTGCTCAGCATAAGAAAAGTGCTGATACTGGTTTAGATAAGGATAGGAGTAGCAAAGGAAATGATGGAAAAAGCAAAGTTAGTAGTGAACAGGGAAGTGATGGGCACGGTGATCTGGATGCTCTTATCGCTTCATTGTGTAAGCTCAAGAAGTAGTTTTGATAATAGTCACATTAGAGTGCGCTCCTCTGCGGACTATTATGATGAAGATCCTGTGGGTATGGTTGATGGGGTGGAGATCCAATCAGGATCTTTGTTTTTGAGCGTAGGAAGTAGTTTTACTTTCGTCTTTAAGAACGGTTCTCGGAATTTAGTCGCAACCGGGACCCTTACTAATCTGCGACTGTTGGATAATGTATCTTTCATCCCAGCCCTGCCACCTACGGCGCAAGTATTGGTGGAGAAACGGTCTCCAACCACCACCACGTCTGCGCCGTCTGTTAGCAACGCTACCATGGATGATGATGATGTACTCAAACGATTGATTGGAGACATCAAAAAAATGACGGAATTATCTGAAAGTGGAATCGGGTCAGACATATCCATATTGGATGGCATGATAACCCGTGTTTTGCATTATTCAGACTGTATCATTACGTGCATCTAAGAACCTATATATGACATACGTAATGGTCGTACAAATTACAATTTAAATTGCACTGGGCGCGTCAAGGATGGCAATGTTATCCGAGTTGCCCGTGGAGATGGGAAGTCCAGAGTCACTCTGCAAAATAAGCGCAGTCTGTTCTTTTAGGACTTCCATCTTATATTTTAACCCGTTTCCTGTAATGAATTATGTATCTCCGCTTATGTCCTAATCCTGTTGGCTCTAGCACTCATTGACACTATCCCAGTCGCCGAGTGTAGTAGACTCTACTGAGTGATGTATTCCTGACGTTTTGATGAATCCGCAAGGATATTCGTATATAAAATCCATAAGGATATTTGTACGGATAACGGGGAGTAACGACCCCGCGGCCCTGAGTTATTATAACGGGTTGGAGGGCTTGAACAAAGATGCCCCAAGAAGACCTGTTATTCAGTGTGGCCCTTTATTTGGCACACTGAGATGGAGCTTTGAAGTCCCTGGCATTAAGACCAAGTCCAGTACGGGCTTAATTATGGCATTCCTGGGAGAACGATTTGAAATGGTAGAACCCTGGGCTGGTAGATGTGGTATTCTGGGACTTAAGTATGTATGAGTGAATTTGTACAGAAATGGCTCTCAGGCTAATGCCACAACTGCCTCCGTCCTATTAAAACTTGGCAAGTCGCAAAGTACGTTTGAAGTTCGTCATCATTAAGTTGGTGGTGTACGTCCGGATGTTGATTCCCGGTCAGCACGGATCTGGCTCTGGCGGATTGATCCATAAGGTCTCTTCGTCAACCCTCGCATGGACCTCACTGCTTGCAAAGACACCCATGGGATCTAAACGTGACTGCACAAGGAACGGAGACAGCGGCTGCGAGTTTGGACCCCATTAAATGAACAACAATAGAAATAATTTAGAAGCGAAAGCTGAAAGCTCAGGATATGGCGAAATTGAGAATCCATTCCTGAAGAGGCCGGTGATCGCGAGATCGCCCCCTACGGCGGTGAACACGCCGCATAGGGGAGGTTTTGGCACCACAGATGGTGGTGGTCAGGAACCGAAAGGCAAGGTTGAAAAACTAGGAGAGAGGATAGCAAAGCTATTAGACTTTCTCAAGACAAGATCGAATGTCCACAAGGATATAGTATCGATGTCTCGAGAAATACAGGCATTGTATATGCAGGTGGCAGATGAGCTGAGCAGTGGAACTGGTTAGCTCAAGGTGCACTGCAATAAGCAGTCGCAGACAGGGGTTATGGTAAGACCATCTCCTCCTGTCCCTGCCGGTGCGACCCCGAAGCGTAGGAGAGATGAAAGTACTCTTGGGCCAAAGGGGAATAGGGCTAAGAAGAAGAGGATGGATGCAGTAGATGCTATCAGGAGTAGTGAAGGTAGCTGTGTGGGATCGGCGGCAGCGAATGGTGCTGCTTTGCCGAACCCAGGCACTAAGGAACCTGGGTGGATAAAGGTCCGTCCCAGGGAAGTGAATAGAAATAGGATTAGGAGTAAGCAGGGGTCACGTTCGGATGCCCTGGTTATTAAAACATGTGGGAACGCTTCCTATGCTGAGATTCTCAGGCAAGTGAAGAAGGACCCTAAACTTAGTAATCTGGGGGAGAATGTGAAGGGCATTCGGAAGACTAGGAGGGGTGAGCTGCTACTGGAGCTCACTAAACCCGCTCACCAGAACATAGGTGTGTTCAGGTCGGAGGTGGAAGCGGTACTGGGTGGAACTGCCGAAGTACGGGCACTATCCCAAGAGGTTAGGATTGAAATTAGGGACATAGATGAGGTGACTTCCAAGGAGGACATCTATGACGCCATAGTTAGTAAATCCAACGATTTTAAGGTACTGCAGTTGACTGCAATTAAATCACTGAGGAGACCGTATGGGGGAACACAAACTGCCACGATTGGCCTGAGTGCTTCTCTAGCTAGACGTCTTCTAGAGATGTCCAAGATACGCATCGGCTGGGTCGTGTGTCGAATACGGGAAAAGATAGCACCGAAGAGGTGCTACAACTGTCTCGATTTTGGACACAGAGCGACGAATTGTAGCGGCCAGGATCTATTCGGAAATTGCTTGCGTTGTGGGGAAGCTGGCCACAAGATTGCAACATGTTCTAACAGACCTTCGTGCATGCTCTGTAGAAAGGGTGGAAGTACTAATGGTGACCATGTCACCGGATGCGTAGTTTGCCCGTACTATAAGAGGGCGCTACAAAAGCTTAAGGGTTAAACATTACTTAATAATCAGGATGCGCATATTACAGCTAAATCTCAATCATTGCCAAGCAGCACAGGAGTTGCTTAGGCAAACCGTACGAGATTTAAAGGTAGACGTTGCTGTACTCAGCGAGCCATATAAGAAGACTGTATCTGCAAGTTGGGTTACTGATGATACAGATACAGCAGCTATATGGACTACCGGTTCTTTGATATTGAGGGAGAGGTTATCACCGCAATGTGGGTACACGCGGGCCACTGTTTCCGGCATATGTTTGTACAGCTGTTATGTTCCTCCTAGGTATTCTATTGATGACTTTCGTGTTATTATAGACAACATAGTGATGGACGCTGCAGCCAGGAGTCCTGTTATAATAGCAGGGGATTTCAATGCGTGGGCTGTTGAATGGGGCTGCCCCTTGACGAATGCAAGGGGAAGGATGCTATTAGAGGCCCTTTCTGTGCTGAATGTTGTGCTCTTGAATTCTGGAGATGAGGAAACATTTAGAGGAGGAAATGGTGGTTCAATTATTGATATTACGTTTGCCAGCGATACCATTATAAACCGTGTAAACTGGAGAGTATCTGATGTTTATACTCACAACGATCACAGTGCCATTATTATGGATATACAGG
Source organism: Linnaemya tessellans (assembly GCA_951800035.1). NCBI lineage: Eukaryota > Metazoa > Arthropoda > Insecta > Diptera > Tachinidae > Linnaemya > Linnaemya tessellans. The sequence goes on from OX637537.1 coordinate 30,357,082, forward strand.
ATGATATACGGCATGTGACTCCCCGTGCACAAGGTTTGTCGGGATGGAAAGTGAATACCTTTGATAAGGATATTTTTGCCATCTGTATGGAAGGTATGGAATTAAATGGTTCAGCTGAGGATATGGATGAACAATTGGTAAACCATATCACACGGTCGTGCGATGCATCTATGGTGAAGCGGAAAAGATCCGGAAAGGGGCCACCGGTTTATTGGTGGAATGATGATATTGCCGGCTTGAGGGCGGAGTGTATACGTGCCAGAAGGCAGTATACAAGAACTCGAGGTAGGTTAGAGAATAGCGTATACCAACAGAATTACAGGAATAGGAGGAAGGTCCTAAAGGATGCAATTCGTAGGAGCAAGCGGCAGTGTTTTCTTAATATCTGTGATGAGGTGGATGATAATCCATGGGGTCTCGCATATAAGCTGGTCACCAAAAAACTTAAATGCCTGACCCCGTTGAAACCGAGTGAGGGGCCAATCCTGGAGGAAATTGTAGACCATCTCTTTCCCCAGCAGGACGCACCACCTTGGGAGCACAACCCTCCAATTGGGACATTAAATTTTACCCCGGTTACAATAGCTGAGATTGAGGACGTTGTCTCTAGGTTTAGAGACAAGAAGGCACCTGGACTCGACTGCATTCCAAATATAGCATTAAAGGAGGCCGTCAGGCTTTGTCCCGAGCAGTTCTTAAGAATGGTGAATACATGCTTAGGTAGGGGAATTTTTCCAACAAGATGGAAGAGGCAGAAGTTGGTATTAATACCAAAAGCCAATAAACCCCTAGATGATCCCTCATCTTATCGGCAACTGTGTATGATAGATACATGCGGGAAGTTGCTAGAGGGTGTGATCTGCCGAAGACTTGGGAATTGCGTTGAAGACAGAAATGGTCTATCAGACAACCAATTTGGCTTCAGGAGGGCAAGGTCAACAGTGGATGCTATTAACGTGGTAGTAGAAACTGCTGCACGGACTATCTACGGCAGGAGTTGGAGGAATGGCACAAAGGAGTACTGTGTAGTTGTGACGCTGGATGTGAAGAACGCGTTCAACACAGCGAGCTGGGTGCATATTGTTGATGCTCTAACTCGATTGGACATCCCAGAATATCTGATAGGGATAGTGCAGGATTATTTCCGGTATAGGGAATTGATCTATAGTACAGATGCGGGTATAAGGAAACGTAGGCTTAGTGGTGGTGTTCCCCAAGGATCGATACTTGGACCATTGTTGTGGAACGTAATGTATGATGGAGTACTTAGGTTGAGGTTACCTGAGAGAGTACAGATTGTGAGATTCGCAGACGATATAGCGCTGGTGTGTGAAGCTAAGGAATTGCTGGAGGCAGAACCCATTGCAAATGCCAGGGTACAATTAGTAAAGTCCTGGATCACTACAATAGGATTGACTCTAGCTGATCATAAAACCGAAGCGGTTTTAATTAGTAGTCGTAAGGCTAGGGAGACTATTACCCTCAATGTTGGCACCTGTTCCATAGAATCAAAGGCATTTCTGAAATATCTGGGTGTGATGATTGACACACGGCTATCTTTTCGCGAGCACTTGCGATATATAGCATCCAAAGCATCAGGGACCTGTTTGGCGCTATCTCGGATCATGCCACACACAAGAGGGCCAAAGTATCTTCAGAGGTCACCCGGTATGGTCAGACTCACTTAGATATTCCACATATGTGGGGCTGGTATCCCCTGTGTATAGGCTAGCTGCTTTAAGAGTATGTAGTGCATTTCGGACAGTGTCGAACGAGGCGACTTTTATCATTGCGGGTATGATCCCTATCGATTTTGAAATCATGAATAGGGATAACTCTGACTTATGTATGCAAAAATGGCAAGAACGGTGGTCAACCACTGAAAAGGAAAGACGGACTTATACATTAATACCCGACATCAGATTATGGCTGACTAGGAAACATGGTGATCTGAACTATTACCTAACACAGTTCTTGTCTGGACATGGTTGTTTTAGGTCATATCTATTTCGTTTTAAGCACGACGACTCTCCGTTCTGTCCACATTGTGGTGGGAATGTGGTTGAGGATGCTGAGCATGTCGTCTTTGTGTGCTCACGATTCAGCAACTGGAGGTCGTATTTAGAGGAAGGTTTGGGGCGTATGATCAGCCCGGAGAATATTATTCCAACCATGCTGGAATCCTTATTGAATTGGACCAGCGTGTGTAGTTTTGTACAGCTTGTTCTAATAGAACTTCGCAGATTAGCACAGATTCGTAGGAGAGTTAGTACGTCTTAGGATTCGTTAGCAACTGACGATTATATATGCGCATCAGTTCCGAACCTCCTTACCTAGGAACTAAGGAGGACGTAGGAATAATACTGATAATACTACCCACCCTGATGAAATGCCAAAGCTGTCCCAGGGTGGTGCTAGTGAAGTTGTCGTGGGGCCACTATTGATAGTTGCTATCATTACGTCCATAAAAATAAAAAAAAAAAAAAAAAAAAGATAGCTATGTATATATATATATATATATATATATATATATAGATAGATAGACATGTATATATATATATATATATATATATATATATATATATATATATATATTTATATATATATATATATATATATATATATACATATATATATATATATATATATATATATATATATATATATATTTAAATACATATATATATATATATATATATATATATATATATATATATTTAAATACATTTATATATATATATATATATATATATATATATATATATATATTTAAATACATATATATATATATATATATATATATATATTTAAATACATATATATATATATATATATATATTTATATATTTAAATACATATATATATATATATATATATATATATATATATATATATATATATATATATTTAAATACATATATATATATATATATATATATATATATATATATTTAAATACATATATATATATATATATTTAAATACATACATATATATATATATATATATATATATATATATATATATATATATTTAAATACATACATATATATATATATATATATATATATATTTAAATACATACATATATATATATATATATATATATTTAAATACATACATATATATATATATATATATATATATATATATATATATATATATATATAGATAGATAGATAGGCAATCTGTCGCTAAAATTGGAAAATAAGAGCTACACTTCCTAAAAATTTACATATGTGCGCAGACCCAGGACAGTTACCAAGTCATAAAATCCACACGAGACTCGCAACCTAAAGTCACCACAGTTCTATTGAAAATTGGCAATTCTATAATCGCATTTGAAGTTCATAACAAAGCACATCGAATAGAGATGCCGCCTGAAATTTAGACCAATTAAAGAATTACAAAAATACATTTAATAAAAATAGTGAAATAAATCGTATAACAAATATTGAAAGATTAAAGCATGATCATCTCGTACAATAGAAAGTAGTGGAATTGTTATACTGAATAAAAGGCCACAAGAGGATTGTAAAACGACTAAGCGATTGAATAACCAGCAAAGTTATATTTTGCTCCAAACTCTGCCCAGGGAAGGAGGAAATCTAAGAAGTAGAACACTAACAACGATATGTAAGTTAAGAACACTTCAAGTATTAACACCGACGAGATATGAATAAGAACGATTTGTTAATATCACCGGATGTTTAACTTGCTGATTGGTGTAAAGCTTGTCCCAGAGCTAAAAATAGAAGTCAACGTAATCATTGAGATGTTTGGGGATGCTTATATTATCAGAAAAGTGAACCCTAAACTGCATAGTCGCAACAGAATGTTATAAATAACACGTACGTGAGAACACAAGTGAGTTTAGGTTTACTACAGAAGAGGTATTAGATGAGGTAACGTAGCAGCTAAGGTCCGATGGTTTTAAATGTTTTCAGCCGTCTCAAATCACATAACTAAGAAGAGGTTGTGGAGAAGCACAAACCTCTCCACCTTTACGTTAAACGTTGCATTGGATACAAAGAAGATATGATAGGTGGAGTCGTATATCGAATACAAGAGATGGTGACGACAAAGTGACATACATACATGTACGAAAATCAATTTTAAAAACTGAATTATCTTATATTTTTAAATCCATTAAATGTTTGTACTATTCAGGGAACAAACAATCAGCGATGAATCCACTATTGACAGAAGCATCACACATCTTCATATTTTATAGAATTACTTTAACTTGAATTACGACATTTCGAAAAACTGATAATAGTAGATTTATGAAATATTTCAAGAGAAAAATATATGCTATCTGTAGTCTTCAAATTTTGCTTAATCGATTTAAAAATAGTTTGGTTAATTATGATACAAAAAGAGACAATTCGAACTTTTTTCCATTTTGCGAAAATTTATATGTTTTGGTTCGAATAAATTAATAACAGTTGTATAGGAAATAATATTGGAATTTGGTAAATATTTTTAGTTCAGATATTTTAAAGTTTCCAAAAAAAAAAGCTGATGTTTTTTTTAATTTTCAAATTCAATTTAGATTTTATATTGATTTGATGAAAACATCAGCTTAGATCTCTCAAATATAATGTTTCCAATGCTTCCAAGACATTGAAGGGGTATATAAGCCATACAGGCCTGTTCTGTAAATCACGTGGTTTGAAATCGTGTGATTTTAGAAAATTATCTCCACTAATAGAAATATTTTTCCAGACATTTTTCAATATTGCTGTTATATATAGCTTCAAATACCATATCCAGAAGAAAACTTCCGTATCTAATTTTAAGAACGTTTTCAGGGCCATGATTTATTTTTGAATTCACGCGATTTCAACCCGACGTGATTTACAGAACAGGCCCGATAAACTTCGAGATGTGTTAATATGCATATTTACTTATTTGTTAGTCCATGTTCTCGTTACAAAAAGATTATTTTATGCGCAGCATGTACGTATGTAATTTCACAGAGTATGACAAGTAAATGACATTTACTATCTTCGTGTAGAAGGAAGTGATAGAGTTTATAAAAAATTTTATACACCGAAGTTATTAAGCCTTTTACCTATACCTGGGCTGTCATTTAAATTTAATCACCATCAGAAACCACTACTGTAACCAGCAATATCGGATGGTTTCAATCGATCAAACATCGCCAGATGATGAGCTGTGTGATGCGCATGTGGATGTCCATGATGGTGATTGACGTGATGAGAGTGGGGGTAAGCTGCGTAATTAGTTTGAGTTGACGTTGTTGGATAGCCATAGGGGTAGTTCGGGCTCGGCATATGAAGAGTGTGGCTAGTGGTTACATTGCTTTGTGTAGTTGCGTACGGATTATTTGAAGATGCATAATCAGCTGTGGCGTTTTCAGCACTTCCATAGTGCGCAGTTGCATGATGATGGTGGTGTGCAGTCACAGCCGAATGATGATGGTGATGAGGTGGTGGTGCTGGTGCAGGATAAATAGAATTGACAGGTACATGTGTTGTTATATGAGCATGTGGATCCATGTACATTGATGTATGATGATTAGCACCTGCAGCAGTAGGTGCTGAAAGGTTAGTTGGCGTATTAGCTGCAGCAGCAGCTAACACTGCAGCTGCCATTATATTTGAATGATGATAAGCATTGGGATTGGTTAGAGGTCTGGCATTTGTCGTCAAACCATAATTTTCATGACTATTGCTGTTGTTGTTATTACTTGAAGCCGAAGATGCCGCTAAGTTACTAACAGAAAAATTGCTGTTTAGCAAACTTGAAGTGGAGTTTGACTGTTGGATTTGACTGCTATTTGTAGGTGCTGAAGTTGGGCTATTACTGGCAGTTAAAAGATTTTGAGGTCCAGCTATAGAAGAAAAATGGGAGTCATCTCTGACTTGTGAGTCAACAACTGATGCAATTTCCATACCCTGAAGCCTGCTTTCAACAGCAGCTGCAGCAGCCACCTGCGCATTCACCGCAGCTGCGGAGGAGGTCACAATAGATTCACTCTCCGAAATAGTGGGAATCTGGTCAACCAACGATTCAAGACCAGATAAACTTTTGCGTGCAACATCACTGCTGCCATGTTGGCTTTGATGATTGTGATTTCCTTGATTGTGTGAATGTGCTTGATGAACTTGGGAGTTCAACAAGTACGGACTATTTGTAATATCGTCATAACGGCTTTGATGCCTTAGTGCCCACTGTGGATGAATGTCTTGGTGTTGTGGTTGCTGAATTATTTGCATTTGCTGCTGATCATGATAGTTGAGAGATGGCTGTTGGGGCGAATTCACGAACATTGTGGTTACAGCTGCAGGAGAATTAATGGTATGATTAGGTTGGGGTGAGAGCCACTGTTGAAAATGTTCATTTGCATTATGATCTGGTGTGGCTTCACCACTAATAGGACTGTTAAAACGGGATCTCTGATGAGTACTGTGTAGCCGTTGATGTAAGGTATTTAAATCTGAGTTAACATTTTCGTTTCCGATCGATGAAGCTACAGTTGAACCTGTCGGAGGGTCAAAGTCAACAGTACATATGTTAGGAGAACTAGGAGGTGGTGACTCTCCAAAGTTTTGATCTGATAAAGGATGTTGTTGGTGATGTGCTGGTGGCACTAGATCTGTGGAAGTAGTTTTTGAAGATTCTCTCGCTGCGTTATTTCCCAAGCCCAACTTATCATGATGTGGCTGAGAAGGTGGTGTATTTGTAGTATACGAGCAATTAAGCGATGGCGAAAGCATCGGGGAAGCCATTGGTGAATAAATGCTTCTTTTGTGTGGAGGTGGAGTTGAGTATAACGATACATGTTGATGATTAGTTTGCAGTCCCTGCATATGGTGCGGTGACACTTGTGTTATTTCACTGGTAAGAGATTGTATAGACATAATGTTAGGTTTCTGACTTAAGATAGACGCTGGCTGCGCAATATCATGCTGTAGAATATTTGGATGAGGTTTAACCTTCTTAGGTCGTCCTCGCTTTTTCTTTGGCATTTCAGAAGTAGATACTTGTACAACGGACAGGTTTAATATATTTGAATATTCCCCATTATTGGCACCAGTCATTTGCCTATTCACTTGTATTTTATTGCCTGTAACAGGATCTATAATTTCTTGACCTTTTATCTTCTTAGGCCGGCCTCGTTTTTTCTTCTCATGTTGAGTACCAACCAAAGATGACATCATAAAACTATTACTTACAGTACTATCTGTAGTTGGCGGAACTGGTGGTCCAGGACCTTCACCTGCACCATGTGGATTTGATTCAGAGTCGAATGAATAACCTACTGAATTCTGCATCGGATTATTAGCATTCTGATACGTAGAATTATTTATACCCGTTGTATTATTTTGTTGGTTTTTGTAATTTTCTTGTTCACATTGTTGTTTTATGCGCTCTTCTGTAAAAACACATTCAGATTGATCAATGTGTGGTATTAAACCATTTAAATAGTCTCGAAACTTCTTAAGGGCTGCATAAAATGGTACCTTATCTGCAGCTCTAGGTAACTGAGCACAACGTGCAGACGAAGATGGCATAACCCAGATAAACTGAAACAAATTATACGCAAAACTATTATTGAGAGATTAACGAGAAATTGATAAAACGAATAAATACTTTGATATTTTAACCGAACAATAAAAATATGTATTTCCATTTTGTGGAATATTAAATTTCTTTCGCTGTGCTGTTTTATACAGCGAGAATATAATAGATTTACTATTTAATTAAATTCTTGCATATATGTATGGCTACAGGTGCATCACATTAGGACCAAATAAATTAAAAATAGATCTCATATGTAGTTAGTGATCGACACGTTAAAGAAAAGATCGGAGTCTTTGTTTAAGGACATTTGTAACTTATGAAGTGAGCACAAGTAGCTGTAAACGAGACTTTAGTCGGTCAGTAATTAGAGGTCATTTTCAAATTACGTATATCAGATACATACTTTGTACAACGTTATTAGGTGTGCTTGTTTAGTTTTGCAGTAAAATGAACCGAATAAGTACTTACTGGAAATTTTTTCAAATTTACTCCCAAAAAGAGCTGTTTCCGAAAAAAGTACTTGAATGGAACTTTTAAAAATTTGTAAAATTCAGTAAACAGCTGACTGCAACTCTACAAAGTGCAGAAAAATATATACACTTTTGACTTTTCAACTCTATTTCTTATTGGCAAGAAGAAAATTTTGGGAATAAATGCATAACTGGTTTTATGTTATATTTGCAATTGATTTCTTTTTATATTTTATTTGATTTCTCCAATTTTTTGCTGGTTAAATTTATTAAAAAATTATGATTATTTGCTAATGTTGTTGGTTGCCTTAAAACAAATGCTGAACTAAGTAACAACATAATTTATAGTTTTACAACTCTAACTAAATTAATGTAAACAATATAAAAGTCAACACAAGTGCATTTATGGTAAAAATGTGCTATGGAGGATTAAATTACAAAACATGTACATATATTAGCAGTTATTATTATTCTTTATAGATTATTTACTTTTTAACTCTTCTGCATTCCTTGGGTCAAATTGACCCAATTTTATTTTTTAACTTACTTTATTTTAACTTTAGTGATGCAGGCTCGTCACGAAATTTTTATTTATCCTAAACTGGAATACAAATAATCATTTAACAAAATAATAAAAAAAAACTTTTTTGCCGCCTATAGTCGTATAAAAAATTAACTTTAGGTACACATATAGTCTTATTGGGCCAATATGACCCAACATAGCTTTTGGTCTGCACAATGAAATGCTTGACATTTTGTCTTGGCTGGCATATTCGTATGACAACTTCAAATAAACTGATGTGTCACCAACATTTATGTTTGAATTTACTGTGAAATAGAAATGTTAATTCCCTCAAACAAAAGATGCTTGAGGTAGGTGTGCAATAATTTTTTTTTTTTTTTTGAGTTTGTTTCGGGTTATGCTTTGTTATGAAAGTAAGAGCACTGGTTTTTAAATTTTATTATATTTTACGAAATGGCACAGAAAAGAAAAGTAGTAGAGTGCAAATACATATATACATGTATAGTTTCAAACATTTATATGTATGTGGTTTACATTGATAGATTCTTACTGATCACCAATTGCAAGAAATTATGAATTAAGATGACGATAAGATTTTTGACGATCGTGATTGCGAAGAAAGTTTTGAACCTGATGAAGAAAACGAATCATATTCCTCATCAGACTTAAGCATAATTAAAGATATAGTTATTGAAGACTCTAATTGTCCAACGACAAAAGTGTTGTTTGGCAAGCATAGCCACCTCATCAAACTGGAAGAACATCCGAGAATTCAATAATGAAAAGTAAACCTGGACCAACCAAAAGCGCTACTACAGATATACGTTCTTCATTTGTGTTATTTATTTCTCAAAGCACATTGGTTTGCAAATAATAGCTGGTGTACTAAAATCTCATGGTGAAAGTCTGATAAGCTTATGAGAAGAAAACACAGCAGACCAATTTTTCGAGCGACTGTGACTCTAAAACGCTTTTCGAACATTTCGAAGTATATTAGATTTTATAAATCGGAAAACAGAGAGGAAAGAAGACTTCGAGACAAACTGACTCTTATAAGATACATTTGGGACAAGTAGTGCAATCAGCTCAGAATATATAATAATACGAATGAAAACATAACTGTGGATGAGCAGTTGGTTTTAGTCCGTGGTCGTTGCAGTTTCAGGCAGTAGATACCATCGAAAGCGCCACATATGGCATAAGAATTTGGGCCCTGTGTGATTCTCAAAGCAAGTACGAATGAAACATAGAAGTATATCGCCTAAAAATTACAAGAAGAAACAGAAATTATATTTATTATATTTTTATATTGCTCAATTCTACTGTCATATATAATTATGTATTTCTTACTTGTCGCAATAATATGTATGAGTATATCGCCTAAAAATTACAATATTGTATAGTCCTTGAAAGTGTTGATGAGCGAATTAAATAATAACAGAGTTCGAAAAATAGCATTGAAAAGATGGTAAAGATGTTGGACAATCAAAGAAAAGGTATTAGAATCTGTCACATCAATGAACAAAGCCTAATATCCCTGACAGACATAGGATTTGTATACCATGATATAAATACTATGGTTTTTGATACTACTTTGGCATGACAGACATGTAGTATATGTACTAATATTTTTGTTTTTATTTTCATGTAATAAAAAACAAATGGAAAAAGAAAAACTTTTTAGCATAATTGTTAATAATAACAACAAAATTGCATATTTTATGCGAAAAAAGAAATTGTGTTTTCGCTATTCGTTAATTATGTACAATCGCCTTAAAAGAAGAATATGCTTTTTTCATTCTAAAATAATAAAAAAGAAGTACAGGCGTTTTTGGACACGTGTAAGTCTTTATGGTTTATAAATCCATTATAACTATACATATTCATGGACATTTTTCTTAATAAGGTTGAGGCGTCGAACTTCTCGAAAGTTGAAGTGGCGAAATTGGACGATGACTCATTCCCAATGCAATTGAACAAAGCTAAAGGGTTTAAACTGGGTTAATACTACGTATATTTTCGTAGTATTGAAACCAGATATAAACCACTTTATTTTGTGGTTTAATTGTAGTATAGGTTAACACACATGTAGTATAGAATACTAATGTGGTATAGAAATCCTATGTCTGTCAGCGGTATAAGACTTAAGATAGAAGAGTTTAGATATATTTTTGAGAACTCCTATATCGAAGAGATATGTGTATCTGAGACGTAGTTTAAATCTGAGTACACTGACTTATCAGTTTCTCTACAAGGCTACAATATTAGGAGGGTTGACAGGAATGGTTATAAAGGAGTGGCAATCTTCATGAAAAAGGGAATCGCGGTTAGAGATATATCTACACATGATGTCTCATTTGTTGGCGCTGATAGTTCTGAAGGGGCGCTTGAATATCTATTTCTGAAAGTAAGTTATGATGAAAGAAAATTAATTTTAAGTTGTATTTATAGACCTAATAATCGTATTTGTAAGTTGGGGATTTATGAACACCCTAGACTAATTATCGGTCTCTTACGCAGACGTTATTATTACGGGTGACTTTAATTCTAACATTTTGGTAAATCCTATCCTAATTGATAACATGCTTACACTTACACTTCTTTGTCAGTGACATTACGAATGACCTAATTGTCATGACATATAACAATAAGTTAAATGTGCCTGAACAGGTTATTAGATATTGGGACTTTAAAAGCTTGGATTATAGTGGGTTAGAAGTAGAATTTTTCAGATTGTGTTGGAGTGTAATATATAACTTAATTTTTTTTAATAATCAGGGGCCAAATTACGGCACTCGATATCGATCGAAATTTGTATATAAATGTATTGAAATTTCTATAGATATCGAATGCCGTAATTTGGTCCCAGCTCTCTTTTCTGCAATCCTACCTTCAGTATTTATATAATCTTGCGGTTTAACAATTTTAAATCGACATGTAAAGCCTTGGTTCTCGCACGCCTTTAAACATGCTGTTAATAACCGAGACTTTCTATATAAAAGATGGAAACGTTTTAAAACCACGGTATGACATGAACAATACAAAGTATCACGTAATATTGCCAACAAGCTAATTAAAAAAGCTAAATCTGAGTACTATGCTTCAAAGTTCTCTACTGCTATGGGTTCACAGAAATCGTTAACTTGATATTGGCAAATCTGTTACCCCAGATTGCTGTGCAATTGATGCTAACACTTTAACTGATAAATTTTTAAGTACTCCAAATATTCAACCAAATTCTGATTAATGATGTTTTAAGTAATAACTTTAGCTTTGCTAATGCAAGCCAGCGCGACACGTTTAATCAAGTCTGTTGCCAATAAAATCCAATGCAATTGGTGTGGATGGAATAGATCCTAGATTTATAAAAATTTTAATTCCAAAACTTCTTCCTTTTATAACTTTTATTTTTTTAACAGGATCTTTACCACGAGGCGTTATCCAGAAATTTGGAAACTTACCAAAATTTTACTTATTCCTAAATCTAATTCTGAGTACAGGCCGAGAGCAATTTTAGCATTCTTATCTAAAGTCTTTGAAAGATTATCCATAACCAAGTTATAAGATATCTTCAAACGAACAATATGCTCACGGACCGACAATCTGGATTTCGCAAAAGCCATAGTTGTCCCTGTAGATGTGGCGGAGGACATCAGGTGACAAGTAGGTTGTGATAATAGTTATTTTAGATCATTTCAAAGCGTTTAATATGGTTGACAATAATATTTTATGTTGTAAACTTAAACACATGTTCAGGTTTACTTCAGCTGCCAACAGTCTGATATATTCATATCTGACCGATAGATATCAATATGTTAAAACATTTACCTCAGTTTCAGGCTCTTTGCCATTGCGTCGAGGTATTCCACAAGGCTCGATCTTAGACCCTCTACTTTTTTCATTATATGGACAAACTACAACAATGTAAGATTAGATTGTATGCAGACGATGTCCAACTTTATACTAGCAACACAGAGATTGATGAATTTGTTGGCACCTTAAATCGGGAATTAGAGTGGGCCACTACTAATGGTCTAGCTATTAATCCTGCTAAATCCAAGTCTTTAATTATCAAACAAGATTGTTAGAGATTAAATTAAATTCTGCCAAAAATCTTGGTATCTAGTATACCAATACACTTACTTGGTTCAATCACGTTAATTTCGCATGTGGTAGTACATTTTCAAAATCTTATTCAATACCAATATTATTGTACGGCTAAGAACTATTTGCTACCTGTGATAGTGACAACAAAAGGAAAGTTAACATAACCTTTAATGGCATAATTCGGTTATGGCCTAAGAAGAGAAACTCATACATCGCCTTTCGTAAACTTGCTTTACGGTATTAGCTTTGATGATTTCCTAAGAGTCCGTGTATTACTCTTTATACACAAAATAATATATACACATCAGCCTAAGCATCTCTATGAACGTTTAAATTTTTCTGTATTACTCTTTATACACAACATAATATATACACATCAGCCTAAGCATCTCTATGAACGTTTAAATTTTTCTGTATTACTCTTTATACACAAAATAATATATACACATCAGCCTAAGCATCTCTATGAACGTTTAAATTTTTCAACTCTTGATAGAAGCAAAAGGATTTCAGCATTTCGTCATCGTATACTGATCTTTAAATACCGATTCTTTATTAATGCTATCAGTCTCTGGTACGAAATTCCCAATAATTTATTGACCATTAGCCACGCACGTCAATTCAAGAAATGTATTTTTTGTAATTTTTCACGTTGAATATATGTACATAGTACATACATACAGTTTGTAAAAAAAAATTTTGCACATAGAGATAAATAAAAAAAAAAAACTTCACAAAATGCATTGCTTTCTAATAAAAGTAAACAATTTTTTTTCGAACAGAATTTTATAAACATATGATTTTGTTAATTTTTAAATTCATACATAACATATGATTTGTTAATATAATATATAAAAACTTTTATAACAATGAAAAAATTCGAATGTAGAATATTAAAAAAGAGAAAAAAAAACTCAATATTTTTACTGTAAAAAAAATGTTTGCACACCTTAAGTCTGATGTAAATTTTGGAATTTTTGTTTATAATATTTTGTGTGCCCATCTCTAGCATCCATTACCGCTTGTAGACGTGTTCGCATCGATTGAATTAGTTTCGGAATATTATATGCTAACGGTACATTATCCCACTTTTCTTTAATGAACCGTATCAAATCGTTTTTGTTCCTTGGTGATATTTTTCCTACCTATTTCTTTAGATGAACCCACAAGTTTCGATAGGGATTTGGACAGGAGTATCATTAACTTTGGTACAGTGTACAATAACCAGGACCTAAATAAATAAGATTTACGCTTGGGATCATTATATTGATGGTATTTGTACTTCAGTTTCTTCGGATTAGCCAGGTCTATAAAACCAAATTTTTTAACGCTGGCGGTCAGTTCATTTTCTAAAACATCAAGATATACTTCTTTAGTCATTATTTCATCCAAAATCCGTATTACACCAACTCCTTTGCTGGATATACAGCCCCATACCATTACGAACAGCTTTCCAAACTTTACTGTAGAAATAAGATTTTTATTTTCTAGCGCAGTTAGGGGCTTTCGCCAAACTCTTTGCGGTCCGTCATCATAGTAAAGCATAATTTTTGTTTCATCTGAAAAAACAACATCCTCCCTGGAGGATGTGAAACGTGTTCGGTGGCATATCTTAATCTCTTTTCAATATTTTGAACTGAGAGTAGGAGTTTTTTCCTCGCCCATCAAGACGAATATTTGTGCTTTTGAAGGACATTTCAGATGGTTGTATTGGGAACACGTAACTTAAAGTCGTTTTCCACTTGAATAGCTAATTTTCTTGCTGCATTGGGGGTTATCATAAACTGTTCTAATAATTTTCCTTTCGATTCGGCCTGCCTGTGTATGCTTTTCAATCTAGTCGTCCTTCTTTTTCAGCACCAGAAATGATATTATATACAGTTCTGATTTTCAGGGAAAGCATATCGCCGATTTCCTTGGCCGATTTGCCTTTGCAGTGATTGATATACACCAATTGTATAATATTTTTTGAAACTCGTTTTCCTGGAATTCTTTACATTCAAGTATGCTGTCACTTGTAGCGTTAAGAATGATCACTTTATTACTAAAACTTTGTTTAACTCTTACATTCCATTCTAATTTTGAAAAAAGCCCAAATGCACAAAATTTTTGAAAAATAACGGCATTTTTTGTTCTTTTTTAATCGTCTTCATTCAATATGCAAAGATTTTTTTACAGTTTTTATACTGAGTAAAACTTCTTTTGTTGTTGTTGTAATGTGTATGTCTATTTGAAAAGTTGTTGCAAGTACTGTAATGAGATGTGTGCAAAAGAACAACTGTATGCAAATGTTTTTTGTTGAAATTCTTGAATGAAGATAATTTTTACTTGTTTTTTTTTTCAGTGCAAAGATATTTTTTCTAAACTGTATATATAAATTTTTGATTAATATGAATACATTTCTAATAAGTTAGGCATGTATACTTTATAAACTTCATTTCTTTTTATACATTTTGTAGTTAAATTTCAATTTTATGTAATTTTAATTTTATTTTTTTATACGCATATATTTTATTTCGTATTGTAATTTTTTTATTTTTCTTTTTGATATATTGTATTAGCATATGCATCCTGTACTGCTATATAAGACCACAATGTCTTGTGTGTGTGACATAAAAATAAAATTATATAAATATATATATATATATATATATATATATATATATATATATATATATATATATATATATATATAATCTTACTCTAAAGCTACTTTGCAAAAATATTACATTAGTAGGAACCATCAGAAAAAATAAAACTTTTTTATCACCTATAATTTTAGACAAAAATAAGAAACCAGTTCGGCATTCAGAAGAAAAAATATAAATGCGTTATATTGATGAACTCTCTTCACCATGCTGCTAATGTAAGAGATGACGAAAATAAAAACCCGGAAATAATACATCAGTACAATCAAACTAAAATTGGTGTTGACGCTCTTGACCAGTTAGTTGCAAATTATACGTGTAAACGTTTGACAAGGCGTTAGTCTGTTACCTTATGTCTAATATGACAGATGTCTGCATATAACTGGTATGTTATATAGGCAGAAATGAATACTGCATGGAATTGCAGATAATAAACCAATATATTTTACGAAGAACAACAAAACTATTTTATGTGTAAACTGTAGAAAAAAAAACATTATTTTTAAAAAGTTTTCATTTTGAAAATAAAGTACTGATATTATATTTTTGCACCCTGAAAGAGGATTTTTTGTTGTTTTTATACATTGTTTTTCGAAATATTTAATAAATAAATTTTAATTGCTGTTATTATCAGTAAGAAAATGGCAACCCTCGCTGAAGAAACGTCAGTTTTTTCTTTTATTCGTTTAGTGGAAAATAAATTTTAATTTTTTAATATAAATACCTTTAATTTTAATCGAAGAAATACAGATTACAAATCTAGAAGGTGCAAAGTATCTGAAATTTATAACGTATGTTGAGGTCTGGCAGACGGATTATTAAAAACAATAAAATAAATTGTTCTTAATGCAATTTGTGTATCAAAGAAAATGAAGAACGCATAGAGTGCGGTAAATGAAAAAAAAACTTTCAAGTTATTTGTACGTTTTTAAATAAACCTCAGTTTGAGCATTTGGTTGATCATTTCGACGAAGAGTTTGTATGTCATCAGTGTAATAATAATAACAACAACAAAAATTTTTCTATTAAAGCTGAAATAGTGGAAATCAGAGCTAAAAAAAACTTGATCAACTGCCTCATTTAACAGAAACGATGACTTTTAAGTCGAAGCAGTTTGACGATATAATAAAGGGGATAGCAGAAAAAAAAGAGTGGATTGTTTACAAAAAGAAAATAAAGAGCTGAAGTCAAAATGTTAAAAGAATCTGTAAAGTTTCTAAACGATCAAAGGGTTAAAAATGATTGTTTGTTGTCTGGTATTGAAGCAGATTATGGTGTATCAACTGTTGATGCAGTTTTGAAGTTTTCGAATTAAGTGAGTGCAGAAACAACTGAAGAGAATATTTGTGATGCCTATTTTTTAAACCCAAAACACGCTACTAATAAAAAAAAACCGTTGTTGTTAAACTTAACACAAAAAAGTCGAAGGAAAAACTAATGGCGGTAAAACCAAAACTAAAAGAAAATGAAAAAACTAAGAAAATCTTTGTAAATGATTATTTGGACCGAGAAACAATGAACCTGTTCAATTATGCCAAATCTCTAAAGAAAATTGGATACCGTTTCGTGTATGTAAATGATGGGAGAGTATTTACTAAGAGGAGTGAATTATCGAGACCTAAAATAAAGATGTGCTGGAGAAGTTGATGAACTTTTACTTGAGGCAACAACTTACCGTGCTAAGCTGATGACTCGGATAATTCGTTTTTGTCACCATCGTATATATTTTTGAATATATAACTATTTATTTTTTTAAATTTTATTTTATTTATGGTTTAATTTCACTTTAATTCTTTATTATGATCTCAAATCAACTTTTTCATAGCTTTGATGCTTATACCTTGTATTTAAATAATTCATAATTCAATTAATAATCACTTTAATGCCATATCTATTAATATCAGAAGTATATCTTCAGTTTCAAAATTTAATAATTTCAAAACCCTTATTTTATTGCAGTTCAAGAAACGTGGTTTAAGCAAGATATTGTTTAAATATATAACGTTCCAGAATATAAAGCCGTTCATTGTTGCAAGGAAGATCATTATGGCGGTACACCAGTTTATGTTCATGAAAGCTTACATTGTGGAAAGAACTTCAAGTCAGAATTTTGTTGACTTTGTGGTTCTAAGATTTTCTGATCTAAAACTTAATGGAAAGGATTTTATTTTTATTCGTTTTTACAAATCGCAAAAATGTAATAGTAACAACTTTTTGGCGTTTATTGAAAACTTATTATCTGTTTATGGTAGAAGTTATTGTGTTTTGGTCGTTGATGCGAACATTGATTTATTAAACTCAAATACATCTAGAGAACTTATAGACCAGGGCAACTCAATCCTTACACTCAGGAAACGAGTACCAATAGGATTTTTTACACATATTCACATACGCAACCCGAACAGTAACGAAATTCACATGAATGAGAGAAGAGAAAATAAAAATGGTATTCATAGATAACAACAAATGCATGACTAAATTTTCAACCCGCGTTGCCATCGTTCGATTTTTTGTATTCTTGGATGGATGAATTTATATATATTATGCTTCTTAGTAATTTTGTATGATATAAAAATGGTTTTATAATATTTTAAATCTTCATTGAAAAATAGTATTGTCAATAATAGAATTTTTTAATATAAGCCTTATGAAAATTTTCTACAGAGGAACATTGTTTTGAAATCGAAAGAAATATTATTATTTACTTAGCTGTACGAGTATTTTAAAATTTTTGGCTCATTATTTTTACACCATTTACAGTTTTATTTCCGAATTTTCTTATCATATTTTAGAAAATTCTATTTATTTATTTTTCATTATCTCATAGCTTATTTTATGCAGCAAAATTAATAATATTAAAATATTTCCCAATTTTAACATTAAATTCTATGTGTATAAAATGGAGGAAAGTACCTAATATTGCAGTAATTTTTTTTTTTTTTTATAAAAAACATGCGACTTGCCTTGTCGAACTTTAACAGTCAATTAAATTAAATTTTTGTATGCGCTTAGGAGGCCAAAAAATTATACTACATACAAGGGCTCACAGCGATAAGGCCGGTACTCTGTTTGAATTTGCGAAAAATGTTTAGCAAAATTGTTTTCAGAAAAATTTCACGTGTTTTTCATAGTAAAAGCAGAGTAGATACTAGTTTACCAAATTTTTCTACGCATATTCCGACTAAATATTTTTTATATGGGCTTCGAAAGCATTTCGGTCGAAACTTTGAATAGAATATAGGCTATAGAAACAAAAATCAATTTCACACATTGTATAAAAGTGAAAACTAAGTTTGCCTTCTTATATTATTATCAATTTGATTTTGTGATAAACGGCAACACCTTGAAATGTTCTTTCTTGTTCACATAGTTGCCAGACAAAATAGATGCAAAATCGTAAAATTTTGTAGAAAAAACATCAAAATCTTCATATTACTTTTTCAAATCGTTAATGTGAAATTATTACGGTAGTTTTATGAAAAATACCACAAAATTTCTACAGTTCAATTTGAAGTATACGTAAAATAAGATATATTTTTAATTTTTTATTTTCTTTTTTCCGAGACTCTATATCTCAGAAGTTACTTTGCCGATTATTATTATTTAGATTTTTTAATTAGCTTGTTTAATGTAGCTATCACCTATTACTAATATTTTACGAATTATATTGCTAGAAGTACGAGTTTCAACGTCTAGTAAAGTCCTTATATGGAATTTTTTCAAAATTACAAACATTTTAATAGATGAATTCACTTGAAAGCAAATTTTTTAATTTGTAAGTCTTTTTTATAAAATGTCTTTTCTCTTAATTAAAAGTAAGAACCAAAATGTTTTGATACCACTTACATATTTAGATTTTTTTACTCCTCTGTTATAATTTCCTGGACTTGGTCTTTTAAATGTTTCGTTCAAATTTAATATTTAAATCACGTTATTTTTAAACAGATATAACGGAACACAATATTTTTAAGTCAGATAAAATGGCAAAAATATTTTGGGCCTTATAAACATCGCGTGGAGTGAATAATTTATTCACTATAAGGAATTTCGTCTGTATTAATTAAATGTAAGAAATACATATTAATGAAAACTTTATTTCAATATTTCATGTCATTTTATTTTTGGCATAAAAAGTCGTCAAAATTACGTCTTGTCTGGCAACATTATTTGTACGCAGTTGTTTAAAAAAACAGTCACTAACACATGAAAAATGCACAAATACATTATACTTAAATATTTTCTCCCATTGAGGACCCCTGTTATAGACTCCTTGCAAACTTTTGATTTTAGAAATTGTCATGAACTAATTACACGTCAAATTAGTGGAACATCAATTGATCATATTTACTCCAATATGTATAGACCAATAATAGTTTAATCTGTTAATTGTCAAATTTCAGATCATAATATATCGTGCAGACTTGACATCAAATTGAGAACTAATGATTTTGAAGTAAGAGATATTTTAAAGTGGGACTATGGAAATTTAAAACGTATTTTACAAGATGAATTGTCAAATTTCATTTGCACTGGTAACTCGTCAATTGACACTTCTAATCTAACTTCATTAATAAGTAGATCTATTGACCATTCCGCTGTAATAACCCGTTTCAATACAAATAAAAGCGATAGAATAACACCATGGATAAATAGTAATTTGAAAAAACTAATTGCTATTAAAAATAGTCTCGTGAAGCAAAGACGGTAAAATCGTGATATTACAATTGAAACAAAAAAAGGATTAGTAATGTAATAAAGATGGCTTTTAGGACATCTATGAATAACTTTTACGTTGTTAAAATAAAAAATTTTAATAATGATCCTAAAAAAACTTGGAAATTTATTAATGAAAATCTTGAGAGGAATAAAGAAAAGGAGATTTCTATACTTGATGTAAACGGGGTACATGTTAAAGACGTTATCAGAAAAGCTGAGATTCTCAATTCCAATTTTTTACAGTCCATTAATGCTATAAAGCTACAAATTGCTCAATCACCTTCGGATTCGTGTAACGGTTTGAGGACTTTACGACCCTTTTACAGGATTTTGTTTCGATCATACCTCTTTGGATGAAGTTGAAGAAATTATTTTAAACCTTTCTCCTGGGAAAAGTTGTGGCCATGACAATATTTACCCTAATGTATTTATACACTGTTCAAATACCATTTCGCCAATTCTTGTAAGTATTTTCAATAATATGATTGATAACGCAGATTACCCTTAAATCTTAAAAATACATAAAGTAATCCCTATTCCCAAAGTAAATAAAGCATTGAATGTGGATCAGTAGAGTCCTATATCTATACTTCCAATAATTAATCAAATTTTTGAACGCTTAATATGCATTCAAATTATTTGTTATATGAGCAGCATAATTTGTTAAATGAGTTTCAGTATGGTTTTCGAAAGGGTTGCGGCACTGAAGAAGCTACTATCAATGTACAAAACAAGGTTACAGTGCTGTTGGAGGGGAGGAGTATTTTACGATTTAACATATTATTGCAGAAGTTGAAATACTATGGGTTTCATGGGCAGGAGATTTCTCTTATGGAGAGTTATTTAACAGATAGAAGACAATTTGTTCAATCTAAGGGAAAGTCTAGTACTTCAGAAACTGTTATTAATGGTGTTCCTCAGGGAAGTGTTTTAGGTCCCTTGTTAGTTGTAATTTACATTAATGATTTAAAAAACCTGGAGTTAACGGGAAAAATGTTTCTATATGCAGATGATATTAGTATATTATATCACTACAAGCATGAAACTGCAGTTAAACCGTATATGACATTAATTTCTGAATATATTCGTATAAATAAACTTTTTTTAAATCACGCTAAAACCAAACTTATAAGATTCAAGCCGCGCTCTGGTTTTAATAACGATTTTAGTATTTTTGTTGATGACAAGGAGGTTAAAGAAGTTCCATCTGTTGAATATTTGGGTGTTACTTTTCGGGGTAACGTTATGTGGGATCAACATATTATAAATCATATATCTAAAATTTCCCCTTCTTTGGGCTTACTATACAAATTTAAAAACAAGTTTAATATAAATGCGAAATTTTTAATTTTCCAGGCTTTAGTTCAAAACCATTGCAATTATCTTGCTTTACTGTATGGATTCAAAAAAACTACAGAGTTTAAATCACTTCAGAGGATGCAAAATAGAGCACTGAAGACCGTAGCAAATGTAACTATCCGAATTCAACCGCTACCTTGTACAGGGATTTATTTCCCACTGTTTTGCCAATTCGCGGGCTTTACAAAGTACAACTGTTAATTAACGTTTTTAAATGCCTTAAAGGTATTGGACATCATACCATACAATTTTCGCAAAATCAAAACATTTTTAAGAACAAAACAACGTGTTGAACACTCTGATTGTATGGAATACAATAACTTGTCATCTTGTATCAAACGTACATCAAGTCTTTCACAGTTTAAATCTTTTTTAAATATTTTTTAAATCAAATTTTACTTCAAAATGTTGATGAACTTCTGATATAATTCAATATAATTAAATATTTTTTCTAATATTATGTATTTCGATTTTATTTTTATATAGCGTAAATTGAATTTATAATAACTATTGTAACATACATTTTTATTTTGTAAATATTTTTTGCCAACAAGCCTCAATAATGGCGTTGGGGCGAATCATGTAAAATTTATTATATTTTATAATAAAAATTTATTAAAAAAAAAAGCTTTTTGACCTTTATTTTGGTAATTTATTTTATTATTTATTAATCTCAAGGTCGTTTTTTATATACTATATAAAATTAATTCAGTTTTCTTTCATTACTCAATATTTCGTCAACAATAGCAAATTTAATTTTAATATATAAAAAAAAATTCAATTTCTTATTACTTATTTCTGATGATGTTATCAAAATGTTGACGAAATATTGAATAATAAAAGAAAAGTGGAATCATTTTAATTATATAAAAAAACGACCTCCAACTTAATAAATAATAAAATAAATTAAATTAATTTTATATACAAGTAATGCTGTTTTTACTCTCATTTTAAAAGCTGGGTCAAACTGACATATAAGGACCAAAGATGTAGACAGATTTGAAGGAATGCAGAAGGATTAATAGCACTCACAATTTTTTATTAACTTTTTAAAATAAATGTATACCTTTCGTTTGCTTATTTCTGTTTGTTTACTTTTCAAATTATGTTTTTATCTTACTAAACTTTACTACAAGATATTTTTGCAGTAAAAATTTGGAAAATAATCAGCTAAAGAACTGTCACTTTATTCTATCAATTTGTGTTCTCGTTTACTGTATTTTGGGTAAATGAACGCTATCTAATAAAACACATCAAAGTTCAGTAAAAATTTTTAAAAACGTTTGCGCACTCGAACACAGCTATTAATTTAATTTAAGACCATACATTCGAATTTATACATATATGCATATATCTACAGTGTAATTTTATTTAAGAAATTTAAAAAACTGTATAATATTCGTTTTCTTGGAAGAAATATACTTACGGTATCTGTCCCTTCTACACATTCTGGCTGCCGACCGAAATTAAAATCTTTTTTACCCGAAAACACTTCAAATATTAGTTTGCCGTTAAAAACGGCAATTTTAGGACGATATCTCTGCAATTTTTCTAGTAGAATGCGACTTCCTTCTTTTATTTCTTTTCTTGTTAAGTCAGCTGATCCTTTAGTAGCTCTTTGCACCATATTGGTAAATCCTATTCCATATTTCATTAGTTTAAAATCTTCATCAGCATTCATTTGCTCTTGAGTTAGACCAGACATATACAAACATTTCCAGAAATGATTACCAGGGCCTGCATAATGATGCCCTTTGTAAGCCGCAAATAACCCAGGATTAATACCAATCTTAAAGAAAGAAATATATGTACAAAAACTACAATTAATTTATGTTAACATTTAGCCAAATTCACTTAATCTATACATTTTCTCTTACACAAATTATTTATAAAGCACTGACAAATACAATAGTAACTCTTACTCCAAAAATATTCACGATACCGAATGGGAATATCGGGTTGCTCCCAAATAACTCATTCCCACAATATTCACTATTGGGCTGAGTAGTAAAAAATATAATTGTTTACCATTTGTTCACAAAAAAATTTGTGATTGTATGCAGTTATGAATTATAGTTACTACAGATTTACTTTACATTATAAGCGTTAAAAAATAGTCCAAATACTTCACACCAGTGGAAAAAAGACATTTGCTTTAAATTGAAATTTACACTCACTATAACAATATCTAAATTATCGCACAAATGATCAGGCAAGATGCGTTTTACCACTTCCTCTTCCGACATGCCATTAAAACGGTCGTGTTTCTTACGTTCCTTCGTTTTTGTAAAACCGGCAATCGAATTTGCATCATTTGGATTTGATCTTTAAAAATTTAAAAATGTTATTTGAATATATATACTTTTCAACATCCAGTTCACATACCTCTCCAAAATTGGTTGCAAGCCATTCTCTGGTATCTTTTTCTTGCGTCCTCGTCGTTTTTGTATGGATTTTGCTTGTAAATTCAAAATTGAATCCTGCTCTTGACCAGCAATTTCTGCAGATGTTTCAGTATAGTGCTGATGTTCAGTATTCACGACAGGCGCGTTTGAGTTTGTATCCAAACAGATTGGCTTTTGCGAGTGATGGTGATGTACAGATGAATTTGAAAGAGAGTACATATCATTAGTAGAGTTTACATTAGTTGATGCTGCGGCTTCCGATTGCATTATCATAAATCCATTAAGAGTACCTCTTTCCGGATTGCTTCGTGTGTGTGAATGCGGTGGGGTCAAAATATGATTGGTAGCTGTATTTATATCGTCATCCAAAAAGTGGTAATGATCTGTCATATTTGCCGACGATTTATTTGGTACCAGCTCTTGCTGTATATTTCGATTCTGTTCATTTATGGCATGTGTATTATGTTGAGTTTGCTGTTGCCGCATACTACGCTGCTGATGTTGTTCCTCACACTTTACAACATTTGTTAACACTCCGCCGTGTTGCAGATGGTGATGAGGTGTCACTGAATGCGTAGATGATGCATGTGAGTTTGGCGTCAGAACATCTCCTGCACTAGTTTCGTATCCATCATCTTGATTTTCATGCTTAACCGTCGAAGGCGAGAGTCCCCTCCAAGAATCATAATAAAAAATATATTTATTAATTTCAAAGTATTAACGTCAAAATTCTGTATACATATACAAATTTATCCACTACTTCCCAGCTAATATAGAGCACAAAAATTAATTATACACTTTATTTATTTTAAATGACTGTATAGCGCATAGTTGTGCATAACACAAAAACAATTGTAATCAGTACGAATCTTCTAAATGAAGTATGTAAATATACTGTAATTTATGTTAGCACGGCAAAGTGAACCACTTAGTTAGCTCTCCGAACCATGATTGAGTCTTGGTGTTTAGACAACTTTTCTTGTTTCAATTTGAGGTTTATATTTTTTAGTCCAAATATTTTTCCCAGCATTTTCTCCAAAAACAACTAAAGCTTTGAAAGCATTGTTTTGCTATATATGTATGTATATACACAACATTTATTTGTTAAATGTTTTTATATGTTTGTATTACGAATACTTTGAAAAGTAAATTTGCAAAATATCGGTGCATAAATGCCGGCGAGGTAACTGGGACCATATGCCGACGATCTTGTTAATCCGTTACTGTGACTGACTGTATACGACTTATACCTTCATATAAGAAATATCAACATAGTTGACCATGAAAAATTCCTCAGAACTGTAAATCTATACAGTTATCTGCGGTCTCGAAATTAACTAGTGCGAATAAGACGCAATACTCTTGAAAAATAGCAAACGATCAGTGGTCTGGCGGCACTTAAAAAATAAATGCCAACGAGGATCGATGTTGACTGAGTAAGAACAGCATTGTAACTGGTTTTTACTTATATTTTTGTACCGATTAATTTTTTGATTTTTATTTGTTTACATGTTTTGGCAGCTAGTTTAGGTAAACTTGGGATTATTTGTTACCAAATTGGAGATGATAGTAAATTTATAGAGGTTGACAGCAAGATTCATAATGAAACATTATGGTTCGCTGTCAAAATTCCAGAAAAGTAAATGTAAATTAAGTTAATTTTGTTTTATTATTTTCATTTTTAATTTTCTATAAAAATAGAAGTTTTTTATTTAAATTTTTTAGTTAGAAATCAGTTGCGCTATTCTGTAATTCGCTAGAGCTTAAGCTAAATCTCGATCACTAATATGCTAAAACGAAACTGCGACAAGACATTTTCAGATGTCACTAAATGTATTCTGCGTTGCTTAGCTAAAATTTACTACTTTCGCCGAAAATAATTTACAGATTTAGACTACATTAGCCCTGCCATTGACAAATTTTGATCGATTCGCATTTTTCAGAACATGCCTTTATTATAATTATTCAGAAAATAGGTGGATAGTTTGTTAAAAATTGATTAGAATAATGAACAAAAGTTTAAAACAAGTTTATACAGTAATTACATCAAACAACATTTTTAATTCCTTTATTATACTCCCCAATGTCCAAAACTTGTGCAGGTATTGGCAATTTGAAGTCTCTGTAGCAGATAGTAAAAATATGAACTCACATAAATCTATATGTATGTGAGTCATAAATGCTATCATCTACTACTAAATTTTCATATAATGTAAATTTAGTTTAGCAAACCCAATCAATACATGCAACGAATGCTCTGTCAGAGAGCGCTTTTTCATTACCTGCTAGGTTAGAGCCAAAAAGTTTAAACAGTTTGTTGTTTTTTATTAGTTTTTAAACAATTTTCCGAAATCGTGAATCTTCAAGAAAACATATGAGATAAAATAATATGTAATATATTTTAATTTTTTTTAGTCCCTTCATTTTTTCCAAAAGCAATTTATTTTTTGTATGTTTTTTCTATTTGTATTCTGGAGACATTGCTGTGGTGGGCTGCCTACAACACTACATCTGTAGCACATACCAAAAATAATAAAATGCTCTAGTATGACAACAGATAATAACCAGCATATTGTTCATATTGGTTGTGATATTTACCGCCAGCGTGTTTTTGCTTTTTGTTTTTACAATAACTTAACGGCGAGATCAATAAACACACGCACAATTTCCTAGCGGTGTCTAAATCAATCACTCGGATGTGCAATATGCACAGTACATATGCGGTGTACTCGCGCAAGACTCTGGTATATATCATACATGACTATAGTAGGGTTTAACATGGTATGTGACTACTATGCCAAACGTAAAGTTAATATCTAGGTATATTCATGTAAATGTTAAATTTTAAAGAAACATATTGAAAACGCACACTGGGGGTGGGATTCTGGAAAAGTTACAAACTTCAACTATTATATCTCTAAAATAATAAAAGAAAGGTGATTGGCATAACTCACAAGTTCATAACGATTTCGTTATAAAACCTATATGAAAGTTGTAGTAGACCAAAGGCCTTGGACTCCGAATTATGATGCTTGTGCTCCTACGGAAATTATTAAATGATTAAACCACACCTTTTTATCAATATGTAGCTTTTTATAAATATGTGAAGCCAGGGGCTATATATTTTGTACCACAAGTCGGACATCAGGTAGAACCTTGATATTTCATAACTTTTAAACTATAAAATCATTACGAACTTTTAGTGTAAGAGATTTAAAAATAAAAATATTAAACACATGAGCAAAATTTAATTTTTCATACATTACTCACAGTTTATATGGTGTATTGTGTTCTTCGTGAAACTCATCCATCATTAAGTCATGATACACTTCGTGAATTTGATGTTGTTGTTGCTGTTGATGTAAAGGACTGTGTGTGTTAGAGACATTAGAATGATGGTGTTGCGGATGTAAAAAGTTCATAAGGTGTGAATGCTGCTGTCTATGTTCTGCTCGTTGATTTGGTGTTATATTATGGTGTTGTTGCTGCTGCTGTTGTTGCTGCTGGTGTTGCATCTGTTCTTGCTTTTGGATTTGATGTCTTTGCATCTGCATTTGCTGATGGTGTTCTTGTTGCTGCTGCAATTGATATAATTGTTCCGCCGTAAAGTGGGATTGTTGTTGTTGCTGCTGCATAGAATGTTGCAGAGTCTGAATTTGTTGAAGAGAATCGACAACTACATCATGTTGCTGGTGTTGTTGTGAATTGTTTTGTTGCTGTTGTTGATGGTTATTTATCATTTGTTCATACGTCGTCGATATTGTTGTTTCATGTTGCTGTTGATATTGCTCTTCAATTTGTGAATACACTTTCTCAGCTGCATATATTATATCTTTTTCATGCTGCTGATGGCCAATTCTGCAATTTGATTGTGCCTCAACAAAGTCACCTTGCTGATGTGTAGAGCTTTTTTCTAAAAATTTATCAAAATGACGATTTTCCTGATCATGATCGTTTTGCTTTTCTTGATTTTCTAAGCTATCAGAATCTTTGTCTTGTATTTCTTTTAAAGTCCTTTGTACTGGTTGACCTAAAGAAATTGATTCTATTCTTAAATTGTTATCCTTACAGTCATTACTAACGGGAATTTCTGTGTTGCTCAAGCTTCTAGCATCCTCGTCCGCCACTCCAATGTAATTAATATTCGTAGCTGTTGCCATAGATGATAAAACATCAGTGCAGTCATGTTTATTGGATGTCCCTTGAAAACATACATTTTTGAATTTTGAATTGATATCACTTTCATTGGAAGCCTCTTGCTTAGTTGGTGAAGTAATATTAATGGGTGGTACTGATGTTGTTGACGATTTTATACCACATCCGTGATTATCATTTTCGAGATTATAGAGATGATATTGTTCATCACTTGGTGATTTTGGCATAGCAGCATTTGCCATGTTCTGGGGGTTATTTGAACTATTAAGTAAACTCGATTTTAATGTTTCTTCACTCGTTGATTTAATTACGTATTTTTGGGTTTTTTCCATTTCGGTTAATATAATCTCATTCAATGGTTGCTTAGATTCGCTTGAAGTAAAATTTTCATTTGCATTTTCCATAGATATTTGACTGCTTGCTTCGGAAGATGAACTATTTTCTGAACATAAGCTGTTACTTAAATTACTTAATTCATTTTCATACACATTTTGCCGTTCATCCCCATTTCTACTGAAATGATTTAGTGATGGTGAAATATTTGAATTTTGGCGAAGCAAGCTATTGCTTTGTAACTCGTGTGATGACGTGGGCGTGAAAGCGAATCGGTCGTTTGGATCATCGTCTCCATTTTCACTTTTATTTTTATAAATTGCATATGTTCCCTTTACTTCATGATCATCTTTTGTTTTCTGCTCATCTTTAGCTGAAGAAGTTTTCTCATGATTTTCAAAAGCTACATTCCCTAGTTCATCATAGGCACATTCTTCTTTCGTTTTAAGATACAATAATGATGGTGCATGTGAATTTTTAATTAAGTTAGTTACGTTTGGCACCATAATGCCAGTGTCGCTGCTACAATCGAAAGAAGCATTCTGATATTCATTTTCTTTTATAGTCTCAGATTTAACTAGACCATCTTTTGATTTATCTATATCGATTTCTTGTATGTCTTCATTGTCTTCCATTTCTTCAAATTTCCTCTCAAAATTTTTATATTCATCACTATCATTCTTATTGAAATCTTGATTATTTCCGTTTTCCAAATACATTGAACATTCGTTGGTGATATCGGTTTTATTGGAATCTGTAAAACTCAATGTTTTATAGTCTGGCGATGAACACCCTTTTTTTAAATCGTCATAATCATTTAGTTGTTCATTTTCCTGTTTGGTAGATCTTAAATATTTTTTCGAACTAACTGTTGGCATACGCGTTATTACATCTGTTTTATTGGGTTTGGATAAACTATTTATTGTTGACATTAAATGTCTTTGAGTTGACTGTCGCGTTGTCTGTTTTAAACGGGAAGGTGCGTCACTGGCACCATGTTCATCAACGATATCCGTAGTTCCTAAATGAGCGAAAGTTGGTCGTCTTCGCTTGCGGTCTATTAACTTATTTTGCAAATAACTTTTACAATTAGCGCCAGCCATCACACCTTCGTCACTCACAAATGTCGTCTAATTTTACGGAACGGTGCTGTTATCGTTATAAGCTTTAAAAACGTTGGTTTATATCGTCGGGTAAGTTACAATAATTTTATAGTCTTTTACTACTTTTAAAATAATCCACACTCATATATGTAGTTATTGTAAAACAAAATAGTTTAATAAATCGTTCTCTTTGATTTAAATACATCTGTTATGACAGCTGTGGAATTTATAAAATTTTTCACTAAATTGCTAATTGCATTTTACCTGCATGATTAATTATTCAAACCGTTGTAGGACATTTCTTGAAACATCACCCATTTTATACAAAACTGCACACCAACCATAGACATGCAAATATATATATAGATATATAGATATATATATATATATATATATATATATACATATTTATGTATATATATATATATATATATATATATATAAATATATATATACATATATATATATATATATATACATATTTATGTATATATAAATATATATATATATATATATATATATATATATATATATATATATATATATATGTATATATACATATATATATATTTCTCAAGAAAACTTACATGAATAGAATAGAATTTTATTTGCGCACTCACAATCCTTGTGCCCCCAATTATTTAAAAAAAATTACTTTTGTTAAATTTTCAAATACTCTGCCAAAAAGGCTTTGATCTCGACTCTACATACACGTATACTATGTATTTGTTTGATCTTATTTTATTTTACATTGTAAATGTAATTTTAAATTAATTAAATATTAATAATAAAAATAATCGTTGGTACGATTCGATTGGAGACGATAGCAATTTTTGAAATATATTTTTTCTGAAAACTAAATATTTTCATAGATTCTATAAGTAAAAATGACGGCTAGAATGTTCCGGCAGGAATTACCAAATGGACTATTGCTGAAAAAAAGAATTCCGATCAGTCACTGCCAAAATGTTTAACTGTGCCTAAAAGAAGGCTGCTTTTTAAAAAGTACAAACAAATGTTTGTATAAAATTCTAATGTGGTATTTATGTATTGCAACCGGGTTATTGATTTAGAGCTTTCAAAATTGAAGTTAAATAAAACACATATAATAGGTCTGTCTGCGTACACATATTTTGCATTATTTTGTGCAAAATTTTGCAAAATCTTGCAAAATGTTGTCTGCGTACTCCAAATCTCTTGCAGCGAGAGAGCCAAAAAGAGAATTTTTTGACAGTTGGAATTTAGAGAACTTGCAAAATGTTGCTGGAGAAATTTCTTCTTGCAAGATTTTGCAACTAGTTTGAACAGCTGTTTTTATTTACTGTTTGAATGAAATAATTTTTGTGAAATAAAAATAAAAATTGGAATTTAACAATGCAGAGGCAAGTAGTTAGAATTGTGTTGATTTTTAACGTTTATAATAAATTATAATTAACAAAACATTTTACTTCGTGCTAGAAACGTCCAAATATACAGTGCGACCGTGATGACCAGCAGAATTTTGTGAGACAAACTTTGCGTACACATATGCTAAAATTCCTTTGCTTTGTTTTTTCAATCGTTTACTAACCGATCAGCTGTTTTCTTGCAAGATTTTACTGGATGCTGTCTGCGTACTTTTTCAGATATTTTCAGCCGACAGAGCAAAATTGGTCTTACTCTCCC
Organism: Linnaemya tessellans; assembly: GCA_951800035.1. Classification (NCBI taxonomy): domain Eukaryota; kingdom Metazoa; phylum Arthropoda; class Insecta; order Diptera; family Tachinidae; genus Linnaemya; species Linnaemya tessellans. Next base: position 30,388,120 of record OX637537.1, read on the forward strand.
AAAAAAAAGTTACTGAGTATTTGCTACTGGAAAAGTACGCAGACAGACCTAATATTAGAAAATTTTTGCAGGACTAAGAGATAAAGATTAAATAAATGAAAAGAAAATAAATTTTTGTTAGTTAACGAATAAAAGTATGCAAAAGTTGTATTATGTTTATTAAATGGTGAAAAAATTAAATCTATAATATCTGTACTATTTTATATAAAATGAACATAATGGCTCTGATACGAGTAAGTGACACCATGTTTGATATCTAACCTAAACTAAACAAGTAAAAACTTTATATTCCACCGGGTCGAATCTTTAATACCCTCCAAATACCTAGTAAGTAAATTTAAAATGTTTAACTTGGTTGGACAGAGTTCCTAAAGACATCTCTGTACCCAATTTACATCTCTATTTTGAGAGTCATTCTGGGAAGGGCCGTGGGAGAGACGTTTCACCTCTGCAAGATCAAAGAACATCTCAGCTTCTTATCTTCTATATATTTATTTAAACTCTAAAAATAGATGTTTGGGATAATTAAATACAAAATTAAAATTTTTTTTATTTTTTATAGGGTCATTCAGGAGGCAGGGCAGAGTAGTACCAGGTTATGCCTCAGCTTCGTCATTTTATTTTTAAGGAATGTAGGCTTAAGTAAAACAATTTGCTAATTTTTTACACTATATTTGCATATAATAACGCCCACTAAAGGGGGCGGGGTCTAAAAATTACTTTTTTTATTTTATGGCTCCAAGTTTAACGCGTTGGACCTTTTTTGACATAGAAATATATCATTTGCTTGACAAAATTACAAAAAAACTTTAAAAATTGTGTTGTGCATGTGACGGACGTGCTCAGATCGTCTTAGATTTCATCACTGCTCACTTTATGGGGTCTCAGATGGATATTTCGCTGCGTTGCAAACGGAATGACAAAGTGAATATACCCTTCATATTCTTTTTTGGATGTATACCCTCCAAAAAAGTAGTAGTTTTTGTGTTCTTGGCAAGCTGTTCCTTAAGTTATCAATATTCTCTCATTTGGTTACCTTATTATAACCTTACTTTCTTACTCCACTTTACTAATATGTTTCGTAATTTTGGTTAGCAGGCCTTTGAACAATAAGAGCAATTGCTTCAATATTGGTCAACCATACACCTTGGATATTAGCCATGGATGAATTTGTATTGGAATATTGTAGCCAATACAAAAATATTATTTTTATGGGTGATTTCAATTAGTAAATTTTTTAATCCGATAAGACAACAGAACTAAAAAGAATATGCTGCATGAATAGTCTTAATTGCGGTCATAACTCCCGACCATGTGCAGTACATTGCGCCGGAACTAGAAAGAAGAGGATAGTATTGAGAGGACGGATGAAGATAGATGAGAAGATAGAGATTTTTTTTTGCAGCTATTTCAGCCTTGTACTTCGCGGGCTAATTTGTTGCCCGTGACCAACGCCAGTTATGTCCAGTGACCAATGTTATGCCTCCATCACTGAAACAGGCTAGCAACTAACACAACATGCACTAATGATGATCAGAATAATTGGAAACAATACTCATGACTGAGCGTTGGGTTGAACTCTGGACCCCAAAACTTATCACTGTCACAAGCTCCTATTCTATTTAACAATTCTGGTGCTGGATTTTTCCTTTTTCAGAATAGACTATAATGATATACATAAATAAATTTTTTCCATCAAATTTAATTCCCTGGATGCGACTGAATTCCAATTGATTTATTAAGATTATTTATAACCTAATTGAACATCTAGTATCCCATCTGTTTAACAATATACTTATGAATGAAAATTTCACGTGGAAAATGGCCAGAGTCGTACCAATTTGTAACAATAATACCATAGACGATGACAGTAATTACCTTCCAATTTCAATTCTACCATGTTTATCTAAAATCTTCGAGGATATTCACAGGAATTAAATAATTATTTTTTATTTAAACGGGAATTGATTAGCGACTGTCGCTGAGGTTTTAGGAGCGGTCAGAGCACGATTATGATATTTACAGCTCAGTGATGATATTAGAACAGGCTTCAATAATCGACAATCTTGCGTATTAGTATCACTGGATTTATCTAAGGCCTTCGATCCCGTACTTCAGAAACTGCACGATCTATTTATGTTCTCTACCACAGCGTATGAAATTATTCACTCATACATGTCTGAAAGTAGTCAATATGTGGATTGCAACGGTGTTTCCAGCAAAAATAGAAATATTCTAAGTAGAGTCAATGAGGGCTCAATCCCAAGTCGCACTCTGTTCATGTTATTTTTCACTGATTTTACTAAGTCTTTAACTGTTCCTGAGTCACATATCTTCGTTTACGCAGATGAAATACATATATTTTTTCAAACATGATCGAACTTGGTTCAGTAATATAATAGTGCTATTCACAATTTTGTGCAAATAGTCTTCCATCATTGCGTTTGCATAATAATTGTACTCAACACTAACAGAATACATGCAAATGCAATAATTCAAGACCATTTGCACAAGATTGTGAATAGGGCTAATGTGAAGGTTAATTTGGAAAGCAATAAATAATTCTTTAGATATAAAAATGGACAGTCATCCTATAGAAGTAGTAGAGAGCATGAAATATTTAGCAATCACATATTTTTTAATTCGGACCAGCTCTCAGGGGATGACCCCTACATATGCAGCTCATTACGCTAATATTTTGCTTCAGGGCCGACGAAGGGCGATGCTGTTCCTCTGCTCTTTAGTACATGATAGTGTCAATCGCTGCCAATTATGTTAATTGATCAGTGCTATGTCTTCATCACTAAAACAGACTTGCAACAACTAATACTGGTCGGAAGAATTCGACACAATATTCATGACCGAGCGCGGAGTCGAACTCTAATAGTATTTTCTCTAGAACTTCTTTCAGTGTGGGAGCGGCTAAAATTAAAAAGGTTCGCACGTCGTGTAATAGGATTTATTGTTATTGTTAGTAATATATTTCCAAAATGTAAAATCTTGTAATGCTGGTATATTAACGGCTTTATCAAATCGAATTGGAGGTGTTGTGTTGTTGTTAGCTATTGCTTGAATATTAAATTACGGAAGTTGAAGATATGTCTTTTATGTTATTGCTATTTTAAATTGAATTAAGATTTATAGGTTAATTTTCGAAATTTGTTTTTAAATCTCAGAAACACATGATATATATTCTAAGGCACAAAGGAAAGTCAATATCAGATTTTAGTTATTCAACTTACACAGCAGAGCAGAACAGCTGTTTTCGACAGCCGCAACACTTTCATCATCAGTGCTCATGTGTATTGTGTTTGTCACCACTTATTAGGTGGCTTAGTTGAATGTGATAACAGTTCCTATTTACACAAATTTTATTATGAAAAACCATCCGAGAACTGTATCAACCTGATTTATGTTATTGTTTTAATACTCGTGTTACCGTTTGATTATTTTCTTCATGTCCCATTTTTCTGAATTTTTTGTTCCATCATACCTAACTCGATGATAATGGCTGTTAATTATTATGCAAAATATTTTGATGAATTCGTACAAATCTTTTCAAATCTAAGCTCCACTGATTCTTCATCTGTGCGTATATGTATGTCAGTCTTTAATGAATGAAAGTGAACTGCGTAACCAAATATTGTATATATCTTGCAAATTTCGGGTTGTTACACGAAGTTATCACAAAATTGGGAACAAAAAATCTTTCATTGATTTCCCAAATATATATAGTTATGGACACTTTAAGAAAAATTGCCGATGTTCCAGGGGATATAGGTACGGTGACCATTCGTCCTTTTTTTAAGAGGACAGTCCTCTTTTTTTACATGATGTTCTCTTAGATAAACAAACATTAAAGTGCCCTTTTTTTAATTGAAATATCCTTTATTGTCCTTTTTTTTTTTGATTATTAATACTTTTTTGTTTAAACTTCAAAATTAAAAGTTGTATTTTCTCAATACAATAAAAGTCAAACTCACCAACAGAAATTATAATCATTGTGCAGAAATTAAAATCTTTTTCTCAAAGGACTGTGATATTTCTGGTCATATTTTAAGTTCTGGGCATATTTTGTTTAAAAAACATTAATATATGTAAGTCGGTCATGCCTAGAATATATGCAATTGACTATAAATAGTAAAACAAAACAATTTTTATTACATTTATAAATGTCCTCTTTTTTGGGTTAAAAAATATGGTCACCGTAGATATAGGAGAATAAATAAATATAAAATTTAAATCAGTTTTATTGAAAAAATTAAGGATTTTTCGTACTCAAAGATATCGGTGATATTTTGGGTGCAAGCAGAACTGTGGGTCCAATCGTATAAAATATACTTCGGAGCAAATACTCGATTTCAAATATGCTCCCCTAACATTAGTAGACGTAGAACGAACTTTTTCTATGTATAAGAACGTGCCGACTCCAAACAGACAAAGTTTTCTGTTAAAAAATTTGTTGGACTGTAATAACGCTTTTATCTAATAAAATTAAAAATAAACAATAAATTTAAACTGCTTTTTTTAATTTTAACTGCTTATTTTCGTGTTTTTAAAAGCCTTTTTTAAGAGCTTAAAACAGCTTTTTTACTGTTTTTTTTTTTTTGGTTCCTTAGTAACTATTGTTACATTAGTAGTTTTAGCAGCAATAACTAAAAGTGTTCAAATTCCTTTTTCTTCTTGGTTAACTGCAGCTATGGCTGTTTGTCAACTCACGCTTACCAAGCTACTTCGGCTTCAGGTGATTTTTATCCGCAATGTTCCTCTTGGTAGGTCTCTTTGCTTTACTAATTATTCTCTTCTTCCAAGGCACGATAAAAGCACAACTCTGTACCATCTTCCCTAACAGCTTTATTTAGAGAAAACATTCTTTATAACAACAGGTCCATAATCTCGTAAAGCATGAACATTACGTTCTGCTACATTTTCGTTTAAGGTTGACCACATATGCCCACTATTCTTATTCCGAAACAACGAGTCGTGAGCAATTCTCTTAAACTAATTGCATTTTTAGCTCGGCCTCTATGTTAACAAAAAAACCTTCAAATTTACATTACACTTATAATGCCACAACGGATATATAACATCAGGAGCTGACATTTCTCATTGTCCTCACTGTGTATCCTAGCTCTATGCCGTTTCAAGGCCACAAACGTATGAAAACAATCCAAGTAAGCATTCAAAATCAACCTTGGATAGTGCATGTCTATATCATCAAGACATATGGATGAGGATTGTTTATAATTTATAATATGGACGGAATCTCCGCATAAGAAATTATGTACTAAAAATGTTGCAATTGTTTAAGATATATCAATTTACAAGAAACATATTGATGCGATTAATACTGTAATCTTAAATTCTGATTCGTCTAATTTTGTATTCGATAATGGCGCCTTTAATTTGCCTCAAATTGCCTGGAATTTTTCACCCGATTATAGCTGTTATTTACCATCAACATGGTCATGTCTTTTATAATGATATAGCGGAATTCTCCCTGTATCAAATTAATGGTGTTGAGAACTCGCTCGATAAACTACTTGATTTAGTATTTGTTAATAATTTCATTGAGTACTCAGTTAACCGCGATGATTCACCTTACCTTACTTGAGGACAGATATCATCGTACAATAGAAATAAGCTGTAACATACCAAACATTTGTCGCAACAATAGTTCGCTTAGAGGGGTTGAACGATTCTGTTACTATGTAGCGAGCAGATTACATTGAATTAAATAATCTTACAATTAATGCTAATTGGCTTCAATTACAATTCAAGCAAAATTTATGAAATCGCAAACCATTTTTATACATGTATATATAGATATATAAATGAATACATCCCATATGTATATTCGTTGTGCTAAAACTATATATGTATATATATATATATATATATATATATATATAATGTTTGTCACCACATATATATACGTATATATGTATCTATAATATATATATATATATATATATATATATATATAATTTATATATATATATATGTATATATATATATATATATAATTATATATATATATATATATATGTATATATATATATATATATATACATATATATATAATTTATATATATACATATATATATATATATATATATATATATATACATATATATATAATTTATATATATACATATATATATATATATATATATATATATATATATATATATATATATATACATATATATATAATTTATATATATACATATATATATATATATATATATATATATATATATATATATATTTATATATATATATATATATATATATATATATATATATATTTATATATATATATATATATATATATATATATATATATATATAAATTATATATATAGATACATATATACGTATATATATGTGGTGACAAACATTATATATATATACATATATATATATATATATATATATATATATATATTTATATGTATCTATATATAATTTGATATATA
>OX637537.1:30394801-30397301 GCA_951800035.1 Linnaemya tessellans
GAATCCAAGAAAATATTCCAGCCAAACAATGTTGATAACAAAGGAATAATATTTGGATCCCAACAGAGAATTCCAATAAAATACATAGACGGAAAACTAATAAGTTAATAATATAAACAAAGATATCAAACGTAAAATTCAGCTTAAACATTGCCGGCCACCTTGCAGGAACATAGTTACATGCAAGACAGTGAATTTTAAGTATAAATAATAAAGTAAATACTTCGCTATAATACAAGGTATATTTATATATATTTTTTCATAATACAAATGCGAATGGTTTTTACGACAGATCCATCAACTGAGTTTTGCGGCATGGTTTTCAGCAGATCCATAAACTGAATATGGTTTTTACCACAGACCCATAAACTGAACCCGTGCGGGATGGTTTTGGTCAGATCCATGAACTGTGTTAAAAAACGATATTAAAACGGGAATTGGCCAGAAATAACCCACCCGAATATCGTGTGTTGAGCCATCAGACAACCCGGACTCGTCGTTGATTGGCCTGTAAATATTTGGGCAACTACTTCTGGCCCCAAAACCAGTGCCACCTGACCGGAGTGGTAAAATGTGGGGTCCGCCAACTTGAAATCAGGAAATTGATTTCCAATTGTTGGCGATACGTCTTCGACGGGCGTTTTCACACCACGCATCGCAGAAACTTTAGCGGTTAATGAAATCCGCTTTAATGGGTCATAAATCGATTCAATATTCACACGACAATATGAATCTGCAACAGGAATCATTAACCGCTGCACCAAATGTTGGCAAATATAGCTGTGGCTGCAGCAAAGGTCAATGACTCCCCGCAATTGAATCTTTTTATTCCCCATACGCAATTTCACCTGAAATGTTGGTGAGAACGCTATCACGTGGCGAAGAGGCAGCATAGACCCAGCCGACGTGCTTGGGAGCGGCCGTGAAGACGCAGGCACTGGCTTCGATTTGATGGTGGAGGATTTTTTGTCTTTCGCACCCGGAGAATGCAGCAGAGTGTTATGTTCACCCTGATATCTATTACACTTCCGAGTGCTAGGACAATCTTTCCTTGTGTGGTGCTCTGACAAACAGAGCGAGCAGTACCCAAAGGTAAGTATATGCCGCAATTTTTTGTCATGGGCCAAGCGTTTAAAGCGAAGGCACCCTCGTAAGGGATGCGGTTTCTTGCAAAGTTTGCATTGCTTGGCCTCAATCTTTTCTACGACTTTCGACGACGTCGACGAGTCGGAGTTGTCAATGGGCTGGCGTTTGCTGGCGACTTCAATGGTATTCGTCGAAGTGGCAGGACCATCCGCTTTGGGAATGACCGCAGAAACCTCTTCAGACAGCGGTGCCTCCAATGATGGGCCCGATACCTCCATCGCCTCTTCGTATTCCTCCAGCAATACAGCTTCCGAAAAAATGGGTAAAGCGTCCATATTACTGGGAAAGAATGAAGTTTAGTAAATGCGATAAAATTAGGTGGTCAAAATTACCAGTTTTGTGATTGGTCGTCTAACAATCCCATTTTGTGTTCGAACGTCGGCGACGCGAACATGATCATCAGTACCTGGATACGTTTTCACGACCCGACCTAACTTCCAGGCAGTGGGCGAAAGTTGCTCATGACGAATAGCAACTAAATCATTTACAGCTATATCACGCTCAGGAAATTTCCATTTATAACGTTTATGCAAATTCTGTAAATATTCTTCTTTCCATCGGCGACAGAAATCATGCTTAAGTGCCTTAACTTTGCGGTATCTATTTATCAAACCTATTGCTGACTCATATATTGAAGGTTCAGGGGGCGCCAATATTGGCCCGCCTATCAAAAATTGACCCGGAGTAAGAGCCACTGGCTCATTAGGACCATCCGACATAGGACGTAGTGGGCGCGAATTTAGGCACGCCTCTATTCTCGCGAGCACAGTCGAAAGCTCCTCAAATGTATACTTAACAGATTGAGCCTCCTTGCGAAAATGATGTTTAAAACTTTTGACAGCCGCCTCCCAGAGTCCCCCATATGAGGCGCACCAGCTGGGATAAACCGCCATGAAAGACCCTGAACTCCAAATGTTGAACACATACGAGCCTGACTTTCCTTCAAAAAAGTGCGAAAATCCTTTTCAATCTCCCGAGAAGCACCTACGAAATTTGTGCCATTGTCAGAAAATACTGTTTGTGGACAACCTCGCCTAGCAATAAAACGATGAAAAGCAGCCAAGAAGGCATCCGACGACAAATCCGTCGTAGCTTCTAAATGGACTGCTTTGGTAGAGAAGCAAACAAAGATACAGACATAGGCCTTTGTTATTCGACAAGATCGACCGGTAAAACTTCTCAGGTCAAAGGGACCTGCGAAATCCACGCCAGTAGTGGTAAAAGGACGATTTAAAGTAGTTCGCTCTGGAGGAAGTGCCGCCATGATCTGATTGCATGTGCGTTTCCTATCCAAAATGCAACGTTTGCAGCGGTTCACTACAGTGCGAACCAACACCTTGAACCGTGGGACCCA
>OX637537.1:30402301-30459985 GCA_951800035.1 Linnaemya tessellans
CGGTTTTATGATCAGCTAGAGTCAATCCCATTGCAGTGATCCAGGACTTTACTAATTGTACGCTGGCATTTGCAATGGTTTCTGCCTCCAGCAATTCCTTAGCTTCACACACCAGCGCTATATCGTCTGCGAATCCCACAATCTGCACTCTCTCAGGTAACCTCAACCTTAGTACTCCATCATACATTACGTTCCACAACAATGGTCCAAGTATCGATCCTTGGGGAACACCACCACTAATCCTACGTTTCCTTATACCCGCATCTGTACTATAGATCAATTCCCTATACCGGAAATAATCCTGCACTATCCCTATCAGATATTCTGGGATGTCCAATCGAGTTAGAGCATCAACAATATGCACCCAGCTCGCTGTGTTGAACGCGTTCTTCACATCCAGCGTCACAACTACACAGTACTCCTTTGTGCCATTCCTCCAACTCCTGCCATAGATAGTCCGTGCAGCAGTTTCTACTACCACGTTTATAGCATCCACTGTTGACCTCGCCCTCCTGAAGCCAAATTGGTTGTCTGATAGACCATTTCTGTCATCAACGCAATTCCCAAGTCTTCGGCAGATCACACCCTCTAGCAACTTCCCACATGTATCTATCATACACAGTGGCCGATAAGATGAGGGATCATCTAGGGGTTTATTGGCTTTTGGTATTAATACCAACTTCTGCCTCTTCCATCTTGTTGGAAAAATTCCCCTACCTAAGCATGTATTCACCATTCTTAAGAACTGCTCGGGACAAAGCCTGACGGCCTCCTTTAATACTATATTTGGAATGCAGTCGAGTCCAGGTGCCTTCTTGTCTCTAAACCTAGAGACAACGTCCTCAATCTCAGCTATTGTAACCGGGGGAAAATTTAATGTCCAAATTGGAGGGTTGTGCTCCCAATGTGGTGCGTCCTGCTGGGGAAAGAGATGGTCTACAATTTCCTCCAGGATTGGCCCTCATTTAAGTTTTTTGGTGACCAGCTTATATGCGAGACCCCAAGGATTATCATCCACCTCATCACAGATATTAAGAAAACACTGCCGCTTGCTCCTACGAATTGCATCCTTTAGGGCCTTCCTCCTATTCCTGTAATTCTCCTGGTATACGCTATTCTCTAACCTACCTCGAGTTCTTGTATACTGCCTTCTGGCACGTATACACTCCGCCCTCAAGCCGGCAATATCATCATTCCACCAATAAACCGGTGACCCCTTTACGGATCCTTTCCGCCTCACCATAGATGCATCGCACGACCGCGTGATATGGTTTACCAATTGTTCTGCCATATCCTCAGCTGAACCATTTAATTCCATACCTTCCATACAGATGGCAAAAATATCCTTATCAAAGGTATTCACTTTCCATCCCGACAAACCTTGTGCACGGGGAGTCACATGCCGTATATCATCCTGTATATCCATAATTATGGCACTGTGATCGCTGTGAGTATAAACATCAGATACTCTCCAGTTTACACGGTTTATAATGGTATCGCTGGCAAACGTAATATCAATAATTGAACCACCATTTCCTCCTCTAAATGTTTCCTCATCTCCAGAATTCAAGAGCACAACATTTAGCGCAGAAAGGGCCTCTAATAGCATCCTTCCCCTTGCATTTGTCAAGGGGCAGCCCCATTCAACAGCCCACGCGTTGAAATCCCCTGCTATTATAACAGGACTCCTGGCTGCAGCGTCCATCACTATGTTGTCTATAATAACACGAAAGTCATCAATAGAATACCTAGGAGGAACATAACAGCTGTACAAACATATGCCGGAAACAGTGGCCCGCGTGTACCCACATTGCGGTGATAACCTCTCCCTCAATATCAAAGAACCGGTAGTCCATATAGCTGCTGTATCTGTATCATCAGTAACCCAATTTGCAGATACAATCTTCTTATATGGCTCGCTGAGTACAGCAACGTCTACCTTTAAGTCTCGTACGGTTTGCCTAAGAAACTCCTGTGCTGCTTGGCAATGATTGAGATTTAGCTGTAATATGCGCATCCTGATTTTTAAGTAGTGTTTAACCTCTAAGCTTTTGTAGCGCCCTCTAGTAGTACGGGCAAACTACGCATCCGGTGACATGGTCACCATTAGTACTTCCACCCTTTCTACAGAGCATGCACGAAGGTCTGTTGGAACATGTTGCAATCTTGTGGCCAGCTTCCCCACAACGCAAGCAATTTCCGGATAGATCCTGGCCGCTACAATTCGTCGCCCTATGTCCAAAATCGAGACAGTTGTAGCACCTCTTCGGTGCTATCTTTTCCCGTATTCGACACACGACCCAGCCGATGCGTATATATATATATATATATATATATACATATATATATATATATATATATATATATATATATATATATATAGATATAATACATAGAAATAAATTTGAGAAACTAGAAGAAATACAGTTGAAAGAATTAGATATAAAATTTAATAAGAAGTGGTTTGTCAATACTACTAATTTAGACATTCCTAAAGACATTCAGTGGATACTTTCACTTGGACAAAAACATGCTTTACCTGTTAAAAAAGGTAACATTCCTATTTTAAAAATTATTTCAGAGGGAGAAGATTTAGTACGAACTATTAATGGAAGAGAAGAACAAGAAATTGCTAGAAATAGACTAACTTCAATTATTGATAACAATTTAAATAAAATAATATTAACAAATAGAGATAAGTTTATATTAAACAAAGCAAGGAAAGCTGATCTTTTCTTAAAGAAAAATAATGATATACTTATTATAGATGCAGATAAAGGTAATGCTACGGTAGCGATTAATAAATATGATTATGATTCTAGGATGAATAATATTGTAGGAGATCGAACGAATTATAATATAATTAATAGAGACCCTGCGACCAAATTTCAAAAGATCAACAATGAAATAGTTGAGGAATTGTTCAAAAAACATATTATCAATTGTAGTGAGAAGAATAAACTTAAGACAAATATTTCGGTAGCTCCTCGTTTATATGGATTACCAAAAATACATAAGGAGAATTTTCCATTGAGACCCATATGTTCTGTTATTAACTCTCCTTCATATGAATTGTGCAGATATATTACAAATATTTTAAAAAATATTACGAAAGATTCTACTTTTAACATTAAAAATTCAATGGAATTTGTACATAGAATCAGAGATCAGAATATATCTAATAATGAGAGTTTAATTTCTTTTGATGTGGTTTCTCTATTTCCTAGTATACCTATATCTTTTGCAATAAATACAATAAAAGAAAAATGGGATACAATCAAAGTATATACTAACATAAATAAAACTTTATTTTTACGTATGTTAAAATTTTGTATAGATGATAATAGATATTTCCAATATAATAACAAAATATATATACAACAAAAAGGTCTTCCAATGGGATCACCAGCATCACCAATTATAGCAGATATTGTAATGGAAGAATTATTACATAGAGCAATTCAAAAAGTTGATCTTAAACCCAGAATAATGACAAAATATGTAGATGATTTGTTTTGCATTATTCCTACATCTGGAGTTGATGATATGTTAACAGAACTAAACAAATTTAATTCTAATATAAAGTTTACTATTGAGAAAGAGTTTAATAACAATAAACTTCCTTACTTAGACACACTAATTATTAGAAAAGGAAATAGATTATTAATAAATTGGTACTAGAAACCTACAGCCTCAGGCAGAATGATTAATTATTATTCTAAGCATAGAAGACATATTATTATCAATACGGCTAAAAATTTCATAGAAAGAGTTTTAAATATTAGTGATAAGGTATTTCATAAAAATAATATAAATAAAATTAAAGACATTTTAGAATATAATAATTTCCCAAAGAGTTTAATAATTAAATTAATATATCAATATAGAGATAGGAGAACAAATAACAATAATAATAACAATATTAACAACAATACAAATAAGAATAATAGTAATAATAATAATAATATTAATAATAATAATAATAATAATAATAATAATAATAATAATAACAATAATAATAATGGTAATGGTAATATAAATAATACTACACAGCAAAAGACATATAAGTCATTGACTTATATATCTGGAATATCAGAAAGATTAGTAAAATCTAAAATTTACGATGCAGAGAAATATAGAATAGCTCACAAGACATATAATACAATGAAAAGACTATTTAGCAAAACAAAGGATAAGATTGATAAGTGGGATAGGTCTAATGTAATTTATAAAATACCTTGCAAGGGGAATAGTCAGGAAAATTGTAATAAGATATACTATATATTGGTACAACTAAAAATAAATTAAAGACTAGGATAACAGGTCATAAGTCAGATCAAAAATATCGACACATGAATTCACAAAAAACTGCTTTAAGTTCTCATAGTTCTGAATTATATCATTTTGCAGATTTTGAAAATGTTTCAATATTAAACACAGATAACAATTATAATCGGCGCTTAATGTTAGAAATAATTCGCACACCTTTATCACAAAGAATAAATTTTAAGGCAGACACAGAAAAATTAGCACAGAATTATAGGTGTTTAGTTAGTAAAATTTGAATTTTTTATATAAAAAAAAAAAAAAAATTTTGTTTATTTATGTTAATTGGTTAAAGAATTTATTCCTATGTATGTATGTATGTATTTATGTGTATGTATGTATGTGTGTGTATGCGTGTATACATGTGTATGTGTATATGTATATATGTGTATGTGTATGCATGCGCATGTGTATATATATTTATATCATATCATTATTTTTATATGTTATTTATATACACTATTCTGTAATCAGTTCTTATCCTTGTTGTAATGTTGATTGAATAGTTTAAATATTGTAAATGTTTAGTTGTATACATATGTATGTAAATTTGTATATATGTTAATATATTAATTTGTAATTATGTTAGTTATTTATATATATGTATTCATATATATGTGTGTGTATGTGCATATGTGTATGTACATGCATATGTGTTTGTATCTCTCTCTATGTGTGTGCATATATGTTTGTATGTAGTTGTGTATGTTCATGTATGCATATATGTATACGTTCATGTATGTATTGATGTATACATGTATAGATATATACAAGCCTGTATATATGCTTTTGTTTTTATGTTAATATTTTTGAAAACATAGATATTTTCGAAAAAATTTTTGTCATATTTCAAAACCAATTTATACAGAAAATTTTAATTTTCGATTGTTATTCCTGATGATGTCAACAAATTGTTGACGAAATATCGAATAAAATAGAAATATTATAACGATTTTTACAAAAACGACCTCGAGCTCAATCATTCTAAAATACATATATAAGAAAAGGTCAATAAAAGCAAACAACATATATATATATATATATATATATATATATATATATATATATACATATATATATATATATATATATATATATATACATATATATATATATATATATATATATATATATATATATATATAAATATATATAAATATATATGTATATATATATATATATATATATATATATATATATTTATATATATATATGTATATTTATATTTATATATATGTATATTTATATATATATATATATATATATATATATTTATATATATATATATATATATATATATATATATTTATATATATATATATATATATATATATATATATATATATATATATATGTATATTTATATATATATATATATATATATATATATATATATATATGTATATTTATATATATATATATATATATATATATATATATATATGTATATTTATATATATATATATATATATATATATATATATATATATATATATATGTATATTTATATATATATATATATATATATATATATATATATATATGTATATTTATATATATATATATATATATATATATATATATATATTATTTATTTATTTTATTTATTTATTTTAGAATTCATTTACAATCGAGCCCATTCATTTGGCCTTATATGATTGATCAGTCTTACAATCGTATTTGTATAAATATTTATATATATAGTATGTCAGTACAGATAAAGAGTTGTATAGTATATGCAATAAAACAGATTAGCAGATAAAAGAAAAGATGAAATACTATGTATAGATGAAGAGTTGTAGGGTAAAGACCACAGTAAAAAAAGAGAGTATTGATGCACGGAGTAGTATAGTGGTGTTCCGTTACCCAGAAATAACCATTTTAATCACGACGTAAATCGGTTTATGACAAGTCTCTTAAACCTGACCAGGGAGTGGGAGAAAACCTTCAGGCGAATTGGAAATGTATTCCATATCCTTGCAGTTCGAACCAAGAATGATTTTTCATACGAGGCACATGTTATCCTTGGGAATGTTATTTGGGGATTTCTAGAACTGTGCGAAAAAATGAACAGTTTACGTAGATAAAGCGGTATGGCATAATTAATTGTTTTGTAGAAAAGCAGTAGTGACCTCATTCTCATATAATCAAAAAAACTGCAACCAAAAAATTTATTTTCGCAAGAAGAAAAGTGATCGGAAATATGTAGCTTATACACATATCTTATAACGCGGCGTGCAACCCTTCTCAGTTTCAACTTTTCACTCACTGAGCATCCTTCAACCACTTCGAGTCTATATAATATGTGCGGCAACAGAAACGTCTTGGCTACAGTTTCTCTGACATTAGATGGAAGGCACCTGCCAATGTTATATAACCTTTTCAGTGTGAAAGATATCTTAGAAAAGAAACAGTTTATGTGACGACTAAAACTTAATTTATTATCCACTATAATGCCCAAGCATTTCATGTATTCAACTACTTCTAACGAATGACAATCCATTTTAACATGTACACAGTTGTCTGAATTGTTAAACACCATCACCTTAGATTTCTCGACATTAACCCTAACATCATTATCATTGAACCATTTATTCACCCTATTCATGTTGAAATCAAGGTTAGATTGCATTACATCGAGGTAGTCTTTTTTGTGTTTGAATAAAATATATTTATCATCAGCATAAATAAAAATGTTCGACTCAGGAATGGATAGGAATGTGGTGAAATTTATATATTTATATATATATATATATATATATATATATATATATATATATATATATATATATATAATTATATATATATACATATGTTTATATATATGTATTTTAGAATGATTGAGCTCGAGGTCGTTTTTGTAAAAATCGTTATAATTTTTCTATTTTATTCGATATTTCGTCAACAATTTGTTGACATCATCAGGAATAACAATCGAAAATTAAAATTTTCTGTATAAATTGGTTTTGAAATATGACAAAAATTTTTTCGAATATATCTATGTTTTCAAAAATATTAACATAAAAACAAAAGCATATATACAGGCTTGTATATATCTATACATGTATACATCAATACATACATGAACGTATACATATATGCATACATGAACATACACAACTACATACAAACATATATGCACACACATAGAGAGAGATACAAACACATATGCATGTACATACACATATGCACATACACACACATATATATGAATACATATATATAAATAACTAACATAATTACAAATTAATATATTAACATATATACAATTTTACATACATATGTATACAACTAAACATTTACAATATTTAAACTATTAAATATAAGAAAAGGTCAATAAAAGCAAACAACTATGTTTATATATATGTATATACCGGGTGTCCACCGGGAAGGTATACTGCTTTGTTTGTTTATAATTTTTGATTAAATGAAATAAAATGGATCTTATGTTGATAAATGTTTTATTTAATGTCGGCAATTATTTATGGAATACAATACCAGATAAATGTCCGCCTCTGTTAGCCTCACAAATGCGAGTTCTTTTGAGCACATTTTTCATTACATTCTCACACATTTCACGCGGTATTTTATTAATTTCATCACAAATATTTCGTTTGAGTTGCTTAAGCGTTTCTAGTTTGTTTGTATAAACCTTGCTTTTCAGATATCGCCGCAAAAATAAGTCCGGAGCAGTCAAATCAGGCGACCGTGGAGGTCAATCACCACCATTTCTTGAAATAACTTGTTGTGGGAAGGGATCACAGTAATTCTATTGTAATCCTGGCTGTGTGCGATGTGGCACCGTCTTGTTGATACATGTTAGTGAAACATCTTAAATAAATAAGCGTTTAAAAATATTTTCAAACTTGTTAAGAATATGAAAATTCTTAATAACAAAAAAATGCAATAGTCCTTTTAAGAATTAAAATTATTTTGTAATTATTATTTATTTATTTTTTTGCGTTCTCTCTTGGCTTTTATTTCTTAATTTTATTTATTTATTGTAATAACTCCTAGAATATAGGCCCCATATAAACAATATGGGTATCATTTCAAAGTACTCCAAAGTGTCTTTCTATTGTTAGGCATACTTATAAAATTTATTCAGGTATTATTAAATTTTCAAATTTTGTATCTGACTTTTCAAATAAAAATTCCATTATTTTGAATACTCCAATTTTGTATATATTTGAGAGCTGTTATCGATAGAAGACGTTAGTTAGGTCACAAATGAAGTAACTCATAAACTCATTTTCATAGTGCCATAACAAAAAAAAGGACATCAAAATGTATGTATTACAAATGCAAAAACAATAAAGAGCTATGTATAAACAAATAGTGTTTTTATTTACCACGTATATACGCACTTCTTGTTTGTAAATAAAAAAGAAATATGTTGCCGTATAAGTTATTTATTGTAACTTATTAGCGCAATTAACAAGTCGTGAATAACGCCACTATTTGCAAATAAAAAGTAAGACGTTGCCACTTCGTGAACGGTTTTTTAAAGCAGCTTACCAAACAATAATATTTTCAATTTCCCGTATTTCAATTTGCAAATAAGTCGTGCGTATAAACGTGGTAATTATTAATTTTGTTTCAGTCTATAAATAGTTTTAGAATAAGCGCTTTTTTACATACAAAAGTGGCACCACTAACATGAGATGTTGACAATGTAGCCGCCGTCTCAAAAATAATTAAGTAGCTGACTACGAGGTGACGATTGTAGCCAACGGTTTTTGTAGTCGTGTGTTCATCCAGCCTGCTGTCCCGAATGTGTTTAATGCATTATGTTTACCAAAATGGCGGCAAAACAAAGTAGTATACCTTCCCGGCGGACACCCTGTAAACATATACATATACATATTGTTAGCAAAACTCCCAAAATCTCCATACTTTATTTTATAACAAGTTGACATCATTGACATGTAATAACCTGCCAACATAATTTATACATATTTTATTTAACGAAGCTTGTAATTGCGAAATCCCAAAATCTCCATACTTTATTTTATAACAAGTTGACATCATTGACATGTAATAACCTGCCAACATAATTTATACATATTTTATTTAACGAAGCTTGTAATTGCGAAGTAAAGTTCTGACACCTTCGCCATTTCCTGTTTAAACTTTGCAAGGTGACCTAGCACTCCTTGAAATTAAGAATTTTTATATTTTAATACTTTCCAATATAAACACATTTGCATCTTAATCAAGTGTTTTATTTGCATTTGCGTTTTATTCAAAATCCATTTGGAAATTGCTGGCTTGGCCTCTTGCCTTTTCAACATTTTAAAATTCTTTTTGTGCTCCTTTCTGCTCCACCCAAAAAATCCTGCTTGGGGTTAATAGCAGCAAATTTTTGCGTCACCTTGCCATCAACAAACTTGCCAATGTCGCAGTAAGTAGCAAATGTCTTCACCAGTAGAAGATCAACAACAAAATGAGCAATCTAATTGTAATTGCTCGCTGTGTCCACATCCCCCTGACGAAAATATGGTGACATGCGTAGACTGTCATAGTACATTTCACGAAAAATGTGTACAAGCCACTGACAACATGACCTTCAAATGTTCTTCATGTTAAACTATAAGGCCAAGCTCACCTGCACCAAGCAATGCAAGTAGAGCCTCAAATCACTCTCATATTTCACAGTCTCGAAAATTTGACTTACAACTTCAAAAGTTAGAAGAAGAACGGGAACTGGATAGAAAATTCATGGAATTTAATAAAAAAATATTTAGAACGAAAATATCAGCTTCTAGAAGAAGCTGAAAACTATAAGATATTTCGCCTATTGAAAGCCAATCCGTACAAGCTTGTGGGTGCTGGTGGCTGAAGTAGTAGAACACGAGACTATGAAGCGGAGGGTCCTGAGTTCGAGCCCGCGCTGAGTCATGAAATATTGTGTTGAATTTCTTCTGATCAGCATTAGTGCGTGGTTGTGTTAGTTGTTGCCAGCCTGTTTCAATGATGAAGGCATAGTCACTGATCACTGAACATAATTGGCAGCGACTGACACTATCATATACTAAAAGCAGAGTAACAGCACCCACCTTCGTCGGCCCTGTAGCAAAAATTAGCCGGCGAAGTAAAAGGTTGAAATAGCTACAAAAACAACTGTCTATCTTCTCATCTTTCCTAATCTGTCCCCTCAATACTATCCCCTCGTTTTCAGTTCTGGCGCAATGCATTGCATATATAGGGGTCATCCCCTGAGTGCTGGTCCTACTCCTAAAAAAAAAAAAAATAACATTCGGTGTGAAAAACAAGTACATTATAGCTCGGTTAATACGACCACATTAGCAACTACTAGTGATGTGAACAAAAATATTCTTAATCGGGCAGCATTCTTGACGAATGATTTTTCACACTCTTTAACAATTGACGCACCTATTTGTGCAACCACAGCTACTAAAGGGTGTTTTTTTAAGAAGTTTTTTTTTATACGAATCACTCTGTTATCTGACAGCTGTTTTCACAGTTTAAAGTGACGTCTCTACTCAGAATTGTTTGGCAAATCATCATGAACAGGTTAACTCCAGAACAACGCTTCCAAATCGTGGAAATTTATTTTCAAAAACAGTGTTCAATTAAAAATGTTTACGGAGCACATCGTGAATTTCATGGTGCACATAATCGTCCGTCGGAGACCACCATAAAGAACGTAATTACCAAATTTCGGTCTACATTCACTCTTTTTGAAAACCATAAGGAATAACAACTATGTTTATAATGTTTATTTCACTATATATATGTATGTAATTATAGTTCACAAAATGTTTTATTTATTCTCTTTTGTTTATGAGTGGACTGTTTTGGCGCACAATAGATATAAGGTACCCGTATATTTTGAATTAGAAGAGCATTTTATTTTTAATTACCTAATTAACGAAACACTCCCACTGTGCTGATGAACTTGCAAACCAGCTTATATATTAAAATACTTAATTACGTACCTACATACATGCCTATGCACATACGACCTGAGTAACGGTCGCCATCCAAAATATCAATTTGTTTTACATACTGCTTGTGCATAAACATACATACATGCATTGGTTAGTTGTTACTGTGATCTGCTTTGCTCTTCATCGTACAGCCGTGATCATATAGTTGGCATGTACGCGTTTACCTACTCATGTATGTCGGTATGTACACATACTGGTTGTTGTTTATTTATAATAATTAAGCTGGTTGTCAACGAAGTATAGTGGCGATGAATTGCTTATATATTAATTTAACAGACGCGCTCTGATTTCAAGAATTGTTCGTAGTCATTACGTTGCTTATACATTATTCTTATATATTGTAAGAACTGTACATTATGATAGAATTGTATAGTAAATGTTAAGTTAAGAAAACAGACAAGAAAATATTGTACACATGCATGCATGACCAGGGCAATGTGTGTATGCTGCGCACAGCTATAAAAGGCGAAGCATTTTTTTTTTTTTTTTTTTAGGAGTAGGACCAGCACTCAGGGGATGTCCCCTATATATGCAATGCATTGCGCAACTGAAAACGAGGGGATAGTAATGAGGGGACAGATTAGGAAAGATGAGAAGATAGACAGTTGTTTTTGTAGCTATTTCAACCTTTTTACTTCGCCGGCTAATTTTTGCTACAGGGCCGACGAAGGTGGGTGCTGTTACTCTGCTTTTTTAGTACATGATAGTGTCAGTCGCTGCCAATTATGTTCAGTGATCAGTGACTATGCCTTCATCACTGAAAACAGGCTGGCAACAACTAACACAACCACGCACTAATGCTGATCAGAAGAATTCAACACAATATTTCATGACTCAGCTGGGGCTCGAACTCAGGACTCTCCGCTTCATAGACTCGTGTTCTACTACTTCAGCCAACAGCACCACAAACGAGGAGTTCCTGTGCAGCCGGCGTGGAGGTAAGTCATTTATAATATTAAATTTATTTTGTTCGCTTAGCTTCATATTGAGAAGCATTTGTGCTGGTTAGAAGAGAATTTATCAGCTAAACGGGATTGAAATCCCTACCTGATGATACATTCTTTGCTCACCAACACCGCGTTGTAAGACACTGTCCGAGCCCACTCTCTGCGTTTAGCTCCATATTGGGAAGCATTTGTGCTGGTTAGAAGAGAATTTATCAGCTAAACGGGATTGAAATCCCTACCTGAGGATACATTCTTTGCTCACCAACACCGCGTTGTAAGACACTTGCCCGAGCCTATTCCTTGCGTTTAGCTTCATATTGGGAAGCATTTGTGAAGGTTAGAAGTGAATTACCGCCTAAACGGGATTGAGATCCCTACCTGGAAGTACATTCATTGCTCACCAACACCGCGTGAGACCTTATCCGAATCGCTTCATATTGGGAAGCATTAGTGAACTTTAGGGGTGAACTGCTATCTAAACGGGATTGAAATCCCTACCTGATGGTACGCTCACTGCTCACCGACACCGCGTGTTAGTCAGGCCGGTAAAACCTCGTAAAGTAAATTCGTCATTGGCCACTGTGCCAGCCCCCACGTCGCTGCAATCATCATCACTTCGTCGAAGCCCAGTTGTCTTCAATAAAGAGCCCAATTAATTCAATCTCTGGAGTTTAATTTTCACAAAATTAAAAATTTATGTAACGACCCTGGACGCCGCTGAGCCATACCCCAGCATACCAGCGGAAACGTGTCGTCACAAATGTTAAATGCTGATTTGATGGCTTCAGAAAATGAACTGAACTGAGTGAAGGGTATAAAATATAGAAAAGCTATAGAAAAGAATATTGCATGAAATAAGAGTGTGGGAGAGTGCGTAGAGCAAAATATGTATGTATGTATGAATGATATGTGTGTAGGTTGTAGCTATTAGGGATAGGGTTCACCAACATCCCGGGCGACCCTGAAACAATGTTTCAGCAAATAGGTAGTTTTACAATTTTGACTATTGGCCTGGTCATCGTTCCGTTAGGGGTTTGGAGAGACACCGCTCGTGTTAGCCCGTCTTTTCCTGGAAAGGTTTCAAGCACTCTAGCAGTAGTCCATATGGATGGAGGTGTGTTGTCTTCCTTGACGAGAACTAAATCGTCTTTTAGGATGTTAGGTTGTACTTCGGCCCATTTTGGTCGTTGTTGTAGAGATGCTAGATATTCTCGGCTCCATTTGCGCCAGACTCCTTGATACATACATTGTACGTGTTGCCAATAGTCCAAACGATTGACATTAATTTCCGTAAGATTGCCCTCTGGTACCATGGTGGTGGGCCTGCCGATCAGGAAGTGTGATGGTGATAGGTATCCAATATCTGTGTCTGGAGCGGCTCCAAGTGGCCTGGAGTTTATTACGGCCTCTACTTGAGCCAATAGTGTATGCATTTGCTCGAAAGTTAGAGTAGTAGCGCCAACTACGCGTCGTAAATGGAGTTTGACTGAGCGTACCCCTGACTCCCATATGCCACCCCAGTGTGGCGAATAAGGTGGAATGAAGTTCCACTTGATGCCTTCTTTGGATAACGTTTCTGCTACAATTTTGTTATGATTGTCTGCATATAGATGTGAGAGCATTTCATCCAGGGTACGGCGAGCCCCAACAAAGTTTTTTCATTGTCGCTGTAGATCTGCTTACATTTACCACGACGAGACATGAAACGGCGTAGGGCTGCCAGAAAACAGTCGGTAGTCATATCAGAAACCAGTTCAAGGTGTATAGCGGATGTTGTCATACAAATGAAAAGGCAAATATAACCCTTCGAAAGTTTCGAATTGCGAGCACGATTATGTTTCAGCGTGAATGGACCTGCGTAATCACAACCGGTATTTTTAAATGGAAATGCTTTACGGAGGCGTACCTGGGGAAGGTCAGCCATTTTTTGTTTAGTTATATGCTTCGCATATCTAAAGCATTTTAAACATTGATGGGTTAATTTTCGTATCATATTTCTTGCCCCGATGATCCAGTATTTTTGTCGTATGATTACCATCAGTGAGGATACTCCTGGGTGCAAGTTGTTAACGTGTTCTTCATGCAGTATAAGCCATGTTATATGATGATTTTTTGGAAGAATTACAGGGTGTTGGGTATTGAATGAACATTCGGAGTTGGAGATTCGTCGTCCTACTCGTAATAATCCATTTTCGTCTATAAATGGTGATAAGGGATTCAGTTTAAATTTGGTGTCAATTTTTCCTAATTGAGGAAATCCGTGGTTTTGTTTATAAAATTCGGTCTGCGCCATTCGTAGACAGATAATTTTTCCATGTTGTATTTCACTAAAGGTCATTTTATGTACGTATAAGTTAATTGTATGTACGTATAAGTTGCTGAAACGTTGGACGTGCGCTGCAATACGAGTGAGCTTATACCAATGTGAAACCTTCATAACGATGGTTTGTAGTGGATGAATGCTATATTTCATAGAAGTACATGTGGTAGCTACAGTTGTTGTAAGAAGTTCTGAAGAGGACCTTACTTCCGCTAAAACGTTTTCATTGTCTAGTTTAAGGTGAAGATTTTCTAATGCGCACTTTGGGGTATAAGATCCTAAAAACGATGGACCTGACCACCACAGCTCGAGTTCAATGAGTTGATCTACCATCAGACCTCTGGTAGCACAATCTGCTGGGTTTTGCTTTGTGTGACATGCCTCCATACGTTACGAGGTAATGTTTCCAAAATTGTGGACGTTCTGTTTCCGACAAATGTTTTGAGTTTAGTTGGCTGTAACGACAACCAGGATAGCACGACGGTAGAGTCGCACCATGCACTGACTTCAATTTCCTGGTGTGGCAGCGATGTAGTTATAGTCCTTATTAGCCGCGTTAGCAACAAGGCTCCACAGAGCTCTAACCGTGGTAGGGAAATTTGCTTCAGTGGAGCTACACGAGTTTTCGATGCTAACAAGTTTACGCAAATATTGCTTTCATTGTCCTCGAATCTACAATACACGACCGCCGCATAGGCCTTCATGGATGCATCACAGAATCCATGTAATGAGATTTTTGATTGCCTATTCGGAACATAACGGGGTATCTTCAAACCTTTAATGTTTTGTAAATCTTCTCGATATCTCAACCAAATTATTGGCAGCGGCTCATCCCAGGCTAAGTTCTGCAACCATAGTTCTTGAAACAATATTTTAAATTTTATAACAACTGGGGAAATAAGACCAAGTGGATCGAAAATTCGAGAAACATTCGAAATTAGTTTACGTTTTGTGGCGACCGTTAATACGTCCATAGTGACAATGTATCTGATGATATCCTCTTGCGAATTCCAATAGATGCCGAGAATTTTTGTCGTTTCTTCTTTATCGTTTTTCAGACAACTAGGTGTTTCTTCACTTGACGTGCAAATAGCGCTACAATTTGACACCCATTTGCTTAACTCCAGTTTGGCCTTTGCGAGCAAATTGACAAGTTCCTCCCGTTTGCGTAGAAGATGGCTTTCTGAAAAGTCACCCGTCAACACGTCATCAACATAAAAATCTTCAAACAAAATTTTAGAAGCCAATGGATGTGATTGAGCATAATCCTTTGCTAATTGTTCTAGCACTCGTACGGCCAGGTATGGTGCAGGAGCTGTTCCATACGTAACGGTAGATACTTGAAAGAGTTTAAGAATATCATCAGGCCCCTCTCTCCATAAGATCCGTTGATAATTGCGATGATCATCTGCGACCCAAATCTGTCGAAACATCTTAACGATGTCTGCGGAAAAAACGTATTTGTGCAACCGGAATCGAAAGCAAACTGCGAATAAATTGCGTTGAATTGCAGGACCAATATGAAGGTTATCATTCAAAGAGACATTTCCGGCGACTTGAAACGAACCATCAAATACAACGCGCAATTTTGGACCTACAATAGGATGCTGTGGGAGATAAAATAGGCGTCCATCGGTGACATCTATTTTCACAGGCGGTATTTCTTGCATATGTCCCAACAGCTGATAGTCATTCATGAATTTACAATACTTCTCTTTAAGTATCGGATTTCGAGAGTCTTCGTTCGGTTGATTTAAATCTTGCAAGTGCCCCTTGAAATGTGTCCTTAAACGTAGGATTTTCTTCCTTAAACGGTAGTTGCACAATATAACGTCCATCTGGATGCCTATTATGCGTTTGCTGAAAATGGTTTTCCACAAAGGTGCATTCATCAGATGGTTTTTTCTGGGTTTCGATTTCTTCGATTTTCCAAAACAGTTGAAGCATCTTGACAACTTGTATGAGTAATGATGAGGACGAGAAACAACTTTGTGGTGAAAACATTACAGACGTAACAACCCATCCAAATATTGTTGAAATAGCAATTGTGTTGCCTGCATTATCAAGCAATTTATTTTGTGTTATGACATCCCAAACGTAATCTGCGGCGAGCAAAATATCAATGGGCGATCAACGATAATATGATGGGTCCGCAAGAGGAACCACATCCAAGTCCTTACGATCAGATCAATAGGAGGTACTGTACTCCGTGGAAGTGATGAAGTGATTCACCCTAGAATGTGGACTTGAGCGTTAAACGCATGAGACGAATTTCTTGACTTAATGTGTATGCAACTGTGACCGCGTGTTGACTCTGCCTTTACTGAAGAAATACCAGTGAGAGTAACTTTTGAACGAGAGCGTGCTAAACCTAAACGCTTGATGCAGTCCTCCGTGATATAGGACAACTCAGATGCCGTATCAAGTAATACACGACATGCTGTAACGTTACCTTGGTTGTTTCGAACATTTACCACGGCTGTGGGTCGAATGTGAGTAAGATGCTTTTTCATAAACGATGCAATATGAGGTTTAGTCACTACCGTATTTAATGACACAGGCTGTGAACATTGAGGTTCAGCTGAAACAATTTTACACGAAGATAACTCTGACAGAGCTGCAACATGATTGGTCTGCTGCTGATGCTTTTGATCAAAATTCAATAATGTGTGATGAACACGTTGACGAACCCGGCATTTGTGTTGTGATTTGCAGGCAAGAGGAGGAATGCCCTTTGCGCATGCAATTAAAACAAAGGTTTTTCTTTTTAACTATAGAACGACGATTCTCAATTGTGAGTGAAAGAAAATGAGGACATTTATACGTATTATGGTCACTAGAGCCACAATCAAAGCAATTTTGCGAAGAATTGGTAGAAACGCACGATGTTGATAAATTTCTTTTCTGATGTGTTAATTTAGGAGCCCCTTTAACTCCTAACTCTAGTTCCTCGCAGCGTTGATCTAAAAATCCTAAAAGCTTTGACAATGAGGGTTTTATGTCATCGCTAGACCTTTCAATCCATTTTTGACGCGATTCACTATCAATTTTACCTTTAGAATGTGAACAAGCCAATGATCACGCTCATCACAATCTATCGCTTTCAAACCTCATACGACTTCATTGGAAGTATCAGCAATTTTCCTTAATAATGTACTGTTCCCCTCCTTCATTGAGGGTAGATTCATAAATGTTTCTATATAAGCTGTGACTATATGACGAGGTCGGTCATAACGTTCTTTTATCCGATCCCATGCTGTAGTGTAAGAATCCTCCGACTTTTGAATATGCCTGATGAGGTTTGCTGCGTCATCTTTGACTAACGACTTTAGGTATTGAAACTTTTGAATATGTAACTAATTCTGTCTAGCATCGATTGCACTAGTGAATAAATCTTTGAAGGCCGGCCACTCCTTGTAGTTGCCGGAAAATGGTTCTATTCTGATTTTTGGCAAATCATCATTGCGTGACGTAGATGGTGCCTCTAAATGTTGTAATAACGTAGAATGTTGCTCAGCTAAACGTGAAAACATCTCTAAATGGGGAGCTGGCGTCGATGCTGCGTAATCTGAAGATCTCAATATACGTTTAAACCACCCAACGCAATCTAAATATTTCTCTTCGTATTCATTAATCTCTGTTTCCGGATCTACGAAACCTACTTCCTCCTCATAGTTATACAACTCGCCTGTGAGACATTGTAGCTCCTTCCACGCAGACTCTAAACGAGTTAATCGCGCCTCAACCTGATCAACGTCTAATTCCTCTGGGGCAGTTTGCGTGAATGTATACGCTCTGGTAATTGCGCCTTTCTCTAGGCGGCGTTTCGATTGAATAGCCTTCATTTTATAATAAGGTGAAAATAAATAAAATGTGTACTTACAATTTTATTTATGCGTGTCGCTTAGCGCTTGCCGTTGTGGTTATGTTTCTTGTGGCTTTGATTTTAATTGCTTGTGGTGAATGTTCGCTACTTTAAGAATTATTATAACACACCTATACAAACACACGCATGCGTCAATGCTTTAGCTGCCGCACAAGCAATTGACGTTGCTATATTTATTTTTGAATAAATTTTATTGCTGTTGTAGTAAACACAAGCAACCATACGTTTACATTCTCTAAGATAATTTCTCTTATTTATTTATACATATATGAGATTAAGGAATTATGTTCTCCTCTCCTTTTCAATACCACCACACGAATTGAATTATATATAAAAACCGTTTTGTCACACATATACTGTCTTACAATTCCTCAAAATGTTTTATTGCTTATCAACCGAATTTGCGAAACTTTGTTGTTGCTACTTTAACTTTTTGTAACGAACTTTTGGTTTACATATACACATCTATACGCCTGATTCTTTTTATATGGTTTTTTTGTTTTTTAATAATATTAAAACCCTTTTGTTTTGTTAATATTCACACATGTTACTTGTGTCCAAGGAGCTACTTTCTGTCCAATTAACCACTTGCACTATAAGTAATTACATATATCCGGTTTGAATGACCAAATTTATGGCTAAAAACCATAAGGAATAACAACTATGTTTATTGTTTATAATGTTTATTTCACTATACATATGTATGTAATTATAGTTCACAAAATGTTTTCTGTATTCTCTTTTGTTTATGAGTGGACTGTTAGATGCTGATTTGATGGTTTCAGAAAATGAACTGAGTGAAGGGTAGAAAATATAAAAAAGCTATAGAAAAAAATATTGCATGAAATGAGAGTGTGGGAGAGTGAGTAGAGCAAAATATGTATGTATGTATAAATGATATGTGTGTACGTTGTAGCTATTAGGGATAGGGTTCACCAACAGATGCCAAGCCACCGAAAAGAATGAAAAGAGTGCGTAATGAAGAAAATATTGCTGTCGTTGAGGCCAGTGTCGAAGAAAACGGCAATTTATCGATTCGTCGTCGTGCGCAAGAAGTTGGACTTTGTCCATCGACTTTATGGAAAATTTTGCGTAAGGATTTGGGTTTGTGCCATACAAAATTCAATAGGTGCAAGAATTAAAGCCACACGATCATCATATGCGCCGTGAATTCAGCAATTGGTCGCTTAATCAATTAGACGAAGATCCGCTTTTTTACCGCAAAATTCTCTTCAGTGATGAGGCGCATTTTTGGTTGAATGGATATGTCAACAAGCAAAATTGCCGTATTTGGAGCAAAGATAATCCACACGCCGTTCAAGAATTACCAATGCATCCCGATAAATGTACTGTTGGGTGCGGTCTATGGGCTAGTGGAATCATCGGTCCTTATTTCTTTAAAAATGAGGAAGGACGACGCGTTACCGTGAATGGAAATCAATACAGAATCATGATCAATGAATTTTTGGTGCCAAAACTTCAAGATATGGATATAAACGAAATGTGGTTTCAACAGGATGATGCCACTTGTTATACTGCGGGCGAAACAAACGACAACATTATTTCGAGAAATGGACCGGTGAATTGGCCTCCGCGTTCGTGTGATTTGACGCCGCTCAATTATTTTTTGTGGGGATACCTGAAATCATTGGTTTACGTGGATAAACCAACAACGATTGACGCTTTGGAAACCAGTATTCAACGTGTCATTGCTGAAATACGCCCTCAAATGCTTGAAAAGGTGGTCGAAAATTGGACCTCCAGAATGACCTTTGTGCAAAATAGTCGTGGTGGCCATATGCCCGAAATTATATTTAAATGTTAAATGACAAGAAATTATCTACCAAATAAAATATTTTGGCTTAAATACACTTTAGCTACGCACTTCCGATTGAGATGAAATTTCGCATATCGATAGAAAATTTAAAAATAAGACGAAAATTTCAAATGATGAAAGTCTCGGAATTGCATAGTTTTCGAGTTATGGGCCTCCGAAATTTTCATATAAAAACGCAAAGATTTCCTACATTTTTTTAATTTATTTAGGTATATATATGTATGAACACAGGTATATAAATGTATGTATGAATACAGAGAAGCTTTAGTTAGCGAAGCCGGTGTTTGTTATAACATAGAGGAGAAAATACTTCAGTCCGGCCGAAGGCCGGCTATGCAGAGAAGCTTTAGTTAGCGAAGCCGGTGTTTGTTATACCATAGAGGAGAAAATCCTTCAATCCGGCCAAAGGCCGGCTATGCAGAGAAGCTTTAGTTAGCGAAGCCGGTGTTTGTTATAACATAGAGGAGAAAATACTTCAGTCCGGCCGAAGGCCGGCTATGCAGAGAAGCTTTAGTTAGCGAAGCCGGTGTTTGTTATACCATAGCGGAGAAAATCTTCCAGTCCGTCCGAAGGCCGGTTATGCAGAGAAGCTTTAGTTAGCGAAGCCGAAGAATTTTTTCATAAATTTTGCATATATCATAAGATTACTTCAAAACCATTCAAATGATACAAATATTGTCTAAGTAAATTAAAAAATTTAGGAAAACATTGCATTTTTATAGGAAATTTTTGGAAGTTCATAACTCGAAAACTATGAATTTCCGAGACTTTCACCATTTTAAATTTTCGTCTTATTTTTCAATTTTCTATCGATATGCGAAATTTCATCTCAATCGGAAGTTCGTAGCTAAAGTGTATTTGTTCCCACCCTTTAGTTGTCAGAGACCACTTCAGCATATGAGCAATACGATGCAAAATTTAAATTTGTCTGTACAAAACACTTATTTTACCAGCTTACAAAATAATTGTGGTACAAACTTAAATAACCCAAACACAACAAAAAATTCCACACGTTTTGTGCCACCAACGGTAGCCTCTGCAGCCATAAATTCGAGTTCAATAACGTCTGCCGTACCAAATTGTACGACAAACGTTGCAACCAATAGTTGCTACCAACCACGAATGCAGCCTTCGAGACCCACTGGCCATCAAAACCCGATACTAACATCTTTTAATACCACTAATAATAATCCACAACATGTATTTACTACCACACGATTTTATTTCTTGGCAACCGATTTCATCTACATACAATCCAGCAATAAATGAAACGCCTTTTAATAATTTCCAGTCTGCCCCAATTAGCACCATTTCACAAAGTCACCTAAGTTCACGACTCACTTCCAAAAGAATTGCCACAATTCTCTGGCTTTCCAGAAGAATGCCCGCTTTTTTACGCTACCTTTAAATGGTCTACAAATACTTGCGCATTCACTAATGCTAAAAATCTTATACGTCTGCAAAAGGCTTTGAAAGGAGAAGCCTTAAATAGCGTGCATCATATGTTAATTCACCCATCCCATGTCCCTGAAGTTATAAAAATCCTTCATATGCTGTTTGGACAACCTGAGAAGATAATAAATTCAATAAAAAATAGAATTAGTTGTATGCCAAAAGTAGATGAACACAATTTAAAAACATTTACCTCACTAGCGATTAATGTACGAAGCCTGTTGTCAACTATTAACGCCGGTGGCTTACATCACTGCTTTCTGATTTGGAACAAACACTCCCAACAATGTACCAAATGCAATGGGCCACTAAAAAAATGATACTAATAAATCAAAACACAAAACCAAATTTGTGCGAATTCGACAAATGGTTTTTTAATATTGGTATAACAGCTAGCAGTATAACAGTTGAGCAGAGTACCAAAAGTTAAAGCAAAGAAAAAATAAATAAATCACCAACAACAAGCAAGAAAGCTTTTTTACACTCTCATAATCAACGTTTATGTGTGGTATGTAACAATAACAATTGTAGAACAATATCTAGTTGTTCAAAATACCAACCACTCGATCGAGGGGAAAAGTGGAATATTGTACGTAAATACAATTTATGTAAAATCTGTTTGATAAAACATAGTGGAGACTGTAATAAAAGGAAAAAAATACGGGGAAGAGGAATGTGAAGTTTTTCATCATCCTTCGTTACATCGTTATTCTAAGCAAATGCCAATGATAAAATTAAAACTAAATGTGAAGAAGAAAAGGTTGTCATAAATAACATACAAACTGATATATTAAAAGAAGTTTTATTTAAGATAATTCCTATCAAAATTTATGGAAAAAATAAAACAATAAATAAATTTGCCTTCATCGATGAAGGATCATCAATCAGTTTAATGGATGAATCATTGGCGAATGAATTAAATATTAGTGGAGTTTCAAATCCCTTGTTTGCGGTGGACGGGAGGTATGGAACGAAACGAAGGAAAATCAAGAAGATTAACAATTTCTATTTCAGGAGGAAATAACAAACGGGTAACAATTAATGTCTCCACAGTAGAATCATTAAATTTGCCTGTACAATCGATGAATTATGAGAAATTATAACAACAATATCGCCACTTGCGAAACCTGAAAGTTGAAAGTTATGAGAATGCAGTGCCAGAAATATTAATCGGCTTCAATCATTTTGATTTAGGAGTATCAAATAAGACTCGTGAGGGATTGCCACAAGAACCCTTTGCTGTCCGTACGAAATTGGGATGGCTGATTTATGGAGCTGTTGGTGAAAAGAAAGCAAGTAAGAAAGTATGTAATTGTAAAACCACTGTTGAAGAACTAGATCAGTTGGTTAGGGATTTTTATTCGCTTGAAAACGTGATTGGAAAAAACAAGGTAGATCCAAAATCTGCCCTAGAGTCTGATGATGATAAAAGAGCATTAGAATTGTTAAATAAGTTTACAAAACAAAAGCCTAGTGGGCATTATGAGGTTCCACTATTATGGAAATTCAATTTAATTGAGATGCCACCTAGTTATAAAATGGCATTAAAAAGATAAATATGTTTGGAAAGAAAATTGATATTGAATTCATATCTTTTAAACATTTTTAAAGAGACAATATCTAAATATTTGGCTAAAGGCTACATACGTAAACTAGATCCACATGAAATCGATTGTGTTGATAAGTTTTTGGTACCTCGCCATTTTTGCCGTGTTTAATAAAAATAAACCGGGTAAATCCCGAGTTGTATGGGATGCGGCTGCCAAATCTAATGGCGTGTCTTTAAGCAAATTTTTACTAAAGGGGCCTGACTATTTGGCCTCTTTGCCATCAATTCTTTTCAAATTTCGTGAAAAATCTGTGGCTGTTTGTGGAGACATCGAGGAGATGTTCCACCAGGTGCACATACGACCAGAGGCTTGCAATGTTCAACGATTTCTTTGGCGCGAATGTGAGCAGAATAGATCCCCCGATATATACGTAATGAATGTGATGATTTTCGAAGCTTCATGTGCTCCTAGCATTTCCCAATACGTCAAAAATTTTAATGCTATCAAATTTGAAAATGAGTTCCCCATTGCTGCTAAAGCGATAAAAGAAAATCATTACGTTGATGATTTAATTGATTCTGATGATAATCCAGAAGAAGCATCGAAACTTATTTCTGATGTTTGCTATATTCATCGCCAAGCTGGTTTTAATATTAGAAATTGGAATCTTTGCCTACAGCTAAAAAAGTGGACGCGAAATGCCTAAATATAAAAGAGGAGAAACAAATTGAAAAAGTGTTTTTTGGGAACATCAAGAAGATGTGATAACAATCAAAATATCACCATGGCTATCACAAAGTGATATATTTTCTGGCGGAAAATTTCCAACAAAACGGGAGATGTTAAGGATTGTTATGTCAATATATGACCCCCTTGGTTTAATCGGGCATATCATAATGTATATCAAGATTCTGTTGCAAGATGTATGGCAATCGAAGATAGATTGGGATGATCAAATTTCCCTTGAATTATTTACTAAATGGTCTAAATGGGTTAGCATTTTGCCCAATATTGACAAGATAAAATTTCCTCGTTGTTACTTAAAATCTTTTGAAAATTATAACAACGTTGAAGTACAATTGCATACGTTTGTAGATGCAAGCAAAGACGGATATGCAGCTGTATGTTACCTCAGATTGCGTGCTCAATAGTCGCAAAGACCCGAGTAGCACCTATGAAGATATCTTCCGTACCCCGTTTGGAGCTTATGGCTGCCCTAATAGGGGCTCGATTCGCCAAATATATATGCGAAAATCATAGCATTAAAATTTCAACAAAATTTTATTGGACCAACTCTAAACCGGTGTTGATCTGGATTATTTCCGATCACCGTAAATACAACCAATTTGTAGCCTTCCGAATCACCGAGATTTTAGAGTTGTCACCAATTAACGAATGGAGATGGATTCCAAGTAAGCAGAATGTTGCAGATGATGCAACAAAATGGTCAAAAATTCCTGTAATCACCAATTCTTCTCGATGGCTAAAAGGCCCTGAATACTTAACCTGTTCTGAAAACGAATGGCCTCAAGCAAATCCTCCACTAGAGACAACTCAAGAGGAATGTGTTAAACATTTACTTATGATTACAAAATTCGACATGGTTTTTAACACTTTCATATTTTCAAAATGGACACGTTTGCTGCGGACAGCAGCTGGTGTCTTAAGATTTATGAATAATTGCCGTTTTATTAATAAGCAACGAGAAGAGCTTACCCAAGAAGAATTACAAAAAGCAGAAACAAGTTTTTTTATGCAGACCCAGCAGGAAAAATATAATCATGAAATTGCTTTGTTGAAATCTAATTTGTCAATACCCAAGACCAGTGAACTTTATAAGATAAATCCCTATTTAGAAGATGGTACAGTACGAGTTCAGGGCATAATCGATAATGCTGAAATCCCATTTGAACAAAAGCGTCCTGTGATATTGCCACGAAAAAGTTATATAACTAGATTAATTTTTCAAGACTATCACGAAAAGATTCCTCACATGAACCACGAGACTGCGGTCAACGAAATTAGACAAAAATACTCTATTTCAAAACTTCGGACAACAATTAAGTCAGTAATTCGGAATTGCCAAATGTGCAAAATTAAAAAGGCGCTACCCCAAAATCCACAGATGGCTGCGTTGCCTCAACCTCGTGTCGCTTCCTACGTAGCACCTTTTACATACACTGGGATAGATTTCTTTGGGCTCCTCTTGGTAACGGTTAATCGTCACAAATAAAAGTGTTATGGGGTCCTATTTACTTGCTTGTCCATAAGAGCAGTGCACATTGAGGTTGCACATTCGTTAACAACATCGTCATGCATTCTCGCTATTCGTAACTTTATGGGTCGGAGGGGAAGTCCACATGAATTCTATAGCGATAATGGGACAAATTTTGTTGGTGCAGAGAGGGAACTTCGTGAGGCCTT
The DNA here is from genome assembly GCA_951800035.1 of Linnaemya tessellans. Taxonomy (NCBI): domain Eukaryota; kingdom Metazoa; phylum Arthropoda; class Insecta; order Diptera; family Tachinidae; genus Linnaemya; species Linnaemya tessellans. The sequence continues at coordinate 30,428,018 of OX637537.1, forward strand.
AGCAGATGTTGATCGGGACGAACTTGTCAAAACTTTTACTACAACGACAACAAAATGGAATTTTAATCCTCCGGCTTCGCCACATATGGGTGGTGCATGGGAGCGCCTAGTACGCTCAATCAAAACAATTTTATATCAAATAATGCCTTCAAGGTCGCCGAGCGATGAGCTTTTGTACAGTATGCTGGTAGAAGTAGAAAACATTATAAATTCCAGGCCCCTAGCCTACGTTCCTGTAGATGAAGAATGTGGTGAGGCTTTAACACCGAATCACTTCCTAGTGGGCAGTTCTTCAGGGTTAAAACCTATGTAGTCTTGTAATGATAGTGGGGTGCTTCTAAAAGCAATATGGAAATATATTTTGGAAAAAATGGCTTATGGAATACCTACCGTCGTTAACGTGTAGGACTAAATGGTACAATCGACAAAAACCTTTAAGTCAGGGGGACTTGGTAATCATCGTTGACCCTACCATGCCTCGTAATGTTTAGCTGCGTGGTAAAGTTTTGGAAACGAGATTGGCAGGTGATGGACAATTCAGAAGCGCAAAAATACTTACTAATCATGGAATTCTGGACAGACCAGCAACAAAATTAGCTGTTGTGGAAGTTGCTTCTCAGGAGGAGTCTGGCGGCGAAGATGATTCTTGCCATACTGCGGGGGGAATGTTAGCAAAATTGCTGGCTTGGTCTCTAGCCTTTTCAACACATATACAGTTATATATAGAGCCCAAATCAATATGATGAACATAAATTTTAAATTTAGATTAATAACGATGTCAGAACTTAAGAAAGTTGTAAAAGAATTGAAAAGCAAGCCAGATTATAGCAAAATAACAACTAAAATGATTCTTGAAAATTGGAACACTGCAGGCGTAACTTTACAAAATATAATAAATAAATCATTACAGACAGGTATATTCCCCGAAAATTGGAAACACACGATGATATCGCCGATAGAAAAAGTAGCTAAACAGATAAATGTGAAGAATTTAGGCCGATTAACACATTAAAACCATTTGAAAATATATTGGAAAAGGTGGTTAAGGATCAATTAGAAAAATATATTGAAGACAACTGTCTTTTAACAATATATCAATCTGGATTTCGAAATACATAGATAAAAACAAAAAAATCATGGCACTGTTTTTAGACTTTAAAAGAGCTTTTGAATCAATCGATAGGGTATAAGAGGTGTCGAATTGGGATGGTTTAGATCATATTTGAGAAATAGAATGCAGAAGACAAAAGTAAATGGTGTCAAATCTTATAGCACAAGAAATAATTATGGTGTCCCACAGGGTTCTATCTTAGGTGATATAGATTTTAAAATTAATAACGAAACAATAGAAAAGGTGAAGAAAATAAAATACCTTGGTTTTATAATAGATGATGAACTAAAATTTAAAGATCATATAGAACACGTTTGCAAAAAAAATTGGTAAAAATATTGGATTTTTCAAGAGAATAAGAAAAAAACTTTCGATAACAACTGCATTAAATATATATAACACCATAATTAAGCCACATTTTGAATACGGGTCAACGATTTTATATACATGCCGTTTAGAGTCACAAATAGAGAGGATGCAGAAATTGCAAAACGAGGCGATGCGATGTATTTTAAAATGTAGTCGTTATACACCTATTAACTTCATGCTGGACTCACCTTAGATGGCTAAATATAAAATAACGATTGAAGACAAATACTTTATGCTTTGTACAAAAAATGAAAACTGGAAACGCGCCGGAATACCTATGCGAAAATATTAAGTATGTGGGGGAAGTACAACCATATGGACTACGAAACTCCAAAAACTTCAGGCTGCAGAGAACAACATCACCAGCGATGCAACGATCACTATTTTACAAGGGACTAAAATTATATGATAGAATGCCAGAATACATAAAAATAGAACGAAATTATTATACACTTAAGAGAGAACGTGTACAATTTGTAAAAAACAATTTTATCTTATGGAAACTGTAAAACTGAAAATGGATACTGAAAAGTATTTTGAATACTAATAATACTTTATTAAATAAAAAAATAAAGTTATAATATATATATATATATATATATATATATATATATATATATATATATATGCAGGGTGTTTTTTTAAAGGTATAGAACTTCGAATTGAAATAAAACATATATAGATATATATATATATATATATATATATATATATATATATATATATATATATATATATATATGCATATATATATATATATATATATATATATATATATATATGCATATATATATATATATATATATATATATATATATATATATATATATATATATGCATATATATATATATATATATATATATATATGCATATATATATATATATATATATATATATATATATATATATATATACAGTTTGTAAAAAAAAATCTTTGTACATAGAGAAAAATTAAAAAACTTCAAAAAATGCATTGATTTCTAATAAAAATAAAAAAAATTTTTAATTTTTTTTCGAACAGAATTTTATAAACATATGATTTGGTAAAAAAACTTTTATAACCATGAAAAAATTCGAATGTAGAATATTAAAAAATAAGATTCAATATTTTTACTGTAAATAAAATGTTTGCATCTTTGATGAAACTTTATATTTGATGTAAATTTTGGAATTTTTGTTTCTAATTATTTGTGTGTCCACCTCGAGCATCCATTACCGCTTGCAGACGTATTCTCATCGATTGAATTAGTTTCGGAATATTATTTTCTAACGGCATATTATCCCACTCTTAATGAGCCGTATTAAATCGTTTCCTAGCTTTTTCTTTAGATGAGTCCACAAATTTTCGATTGGGTTTATATCTGGACTTTGGGCAGGAGTATCAATAACTTTGGTACAGTTGTACATATTACCGTCTTGATGCCTACTGTGGATGCACATCACAAAATCTTCGACGCGTAAGGCTAATTTTTAATCGTATAGCTAGGTATCTCTTCGGTCTTCGTATATCTGTACATATTTCCTAATATGTCAATCTATTTTTAAAGTCTTCTTTCAACGATAAGAACTCTTCTCACTCCTTATAATATTATAATTTCCGATTCAAATCCATGCTTGAAACAACTATTTCAGTTTTCGAGGTCAATTCGTAATCCTCAACTAATCATTCCTCATATACGTAATTCTGTATATGAAAAATCTTTTGTAGTGAGAGCATGTAGGCTCTTTAATGATTTTTTTTTTATCTTGGACCAGCACTCAGGGGATGAACCCTATATATGCAATGCATTGCGCCGGAACTGAAAACGAGAGGATAGTATTGAGGGGACAGATTAGGAAAGATGAGAAGATAGACAGTTGTTTTAATGATTTACCTACTGAGCTAAGAAAACTTGACCTTCCTTTTGCCAGTTTCAAACGCATGCTGTATGTTTTTTGAACTAATTATGCAAACTATTGTATTTTACAAACGTCTGGTATACCTAAGGGTAGTATACTTGGCCCATTATTATTTAACTAATTTATTAACGATATTGGTTGCTGTTTCTCAAAGTCAGATTATCTTTTATATGCTGATGATTTAAAATTTTTTATAAAGTTGGACTCGATTAATGATGTGAATATAATGCAGAATGAGTTCAATAATTTAATCAACTGGTGCAGCCTTAATCATTTGCAATTAATTATTAGTAAATGTTCGCATGTTTCGTATAGTAGGACTCAGAGTCCCGTGGCGGTTTCTTTTAATATTAGGGGTATCTCATTGAGCACATTTGATTCAAAACTTGACCTAGGTGTGGTTTTCGATATCTCGTTATCGTATACGTTGAGTACATATATGATTCCAAGAGCGTATAAGGTGCTTGGATTTTTGAAGAGAATCTGTTCTGAATTTACTGACCCTTATACACTGAAGTATATACAGTGAAACTTCGATATAACGAATTCCAAGGGAATATGAAAATACTTCGTTATAGAAGCTTTTGTACGAGTACTTCGTTGTATAGGCTTTAGAAATGCGCTTGTCAATACATTTTGACTTCGCTGTTATATAACGGGACTTTACCATTTAGGATTTATTCTGATTTCGTTATATATTTTTTTTTTTTAGGAGTAGGACCAGCACTCAGGGGATGACCCCTATATATGCAATGCATTGCGCCGGAACTGAAAACGAGGGGATAGTATTGAGGGGACAGATTAGGAAAGATGAGAAGATAGACAGTTGTTTTTGTAGCTATTTCAACCTTTTACTTCGCCGGCTAATTTTTTGCTACAGGGCCGACGAAGGTGGGTGCTGTTACTCTGCTTTTAGTACATGAGAGTGTCAGTCGCTGCCAATTATGTTCAGTGATCAGTGACTATGCCTTCATCATTGAAACAGGCTGGTAACAACTAACACAACCACGCACTAATGCTGTTTTAGAAGAATTCAACACAATATTTCATGACTCAGCGCAGGCTCGAACTCACGACCCTCCGCTTCATAGTCTCGTGTTCTACTACTTCAGCCAACAGCACCCCTATTGAGGCATTTGAAGGAATATTTCGTTGTAGAGAGGCTTTTTTGCTCAGAATTTGTTCGTTATAGCTATAGTGTATTTTTGTATGAAAACCTTCGCAATAAAGAGGTTTTCTCAAGGGACTCAATAAAACATACCTTATATTTAGTTTTTTGTTATAACGAAGTTCGTTATAACGAAGTTTAACTGTATATACATCCTTTGTACGGTCTAAATTAGAATATGCGGCTGTGATCTGGAATCCTCATGTTTCCAATCTAGTTTTCGGTATCGAGAGACTGCAGCGCGTTTTCATTAAGTTTGCAACACGGTTGCTACCATTTTTATCTACTGTCCCATATGAGTCTAAATGCCTTTTTATAGGACTTCGTACTTTAGAATTTCGAAGAGAATTACAATCAGCCCTCCTGGTTTATGATATTGTTAATGGAAGCATTGACTGTCCTGATTTGCTTAGCTCTGTACCGTTTTATGTTCCACGTAGGAATTTTAGGTTGGTTAGGCTCTTTGATGTACCTTTTCATCGAACTAATTATCCTCGCAATGGCACTCTAACACGTGCTTTTGCTCATCTTAATAAAATCAATGTTAATTTACAAAAACGGCATAATTCTTTTATTGAATTCAGCACGGACAAAATGCAGTTTAAGCTTCTTATTTCTAGTCTAATAACATAATTACTATAATTTGCAATGTAAACTCTCCGTTTGTTTTTTGTAATGTATTTTGTAAAACATACTTTTGTTTATTCAACATTTGTTTTATAACCACTAGTTTTTAAGTTCTCATGTAATGTTAGTCATAGTCTGGAAGGTTTTGTGACCATAGACTCAAACATTTAAATTAATAAATAAAGCTTTCCTCCCCGACCATGTTAATGTCCAACTTGGAATGTGAATTTCTACTTAATTTTATCTTTCTTCTAATGGCTATTAGTATTACTGGTAGATATATCCATATATAATAATAGATATATAAATGTTTGTATATACAAATCTTATCATACCTTTCGTTATTTTTGTATCCAACTTTATTAATCATATATGGCCCTATGGGCTCGATTAAATGAAATAAATTTGATTGTTTACATATATATATATATATATATATATATATATATATATATATATATATATATATATATATATGTATCTGTGGTCACAAGCAATAACAGCCAAGGTCGACTTAAGTCAATGTGAGCTATGTATGCTATCATATTCCACTAACAAAACTTTATATTTATGTAAAATCCTAATTTCTCTAACGATGTGCTTTAAAAAGTTATTAATAAAAACATATTGACCTTGGTCGTAATGAGGCTTCATTGCATTTTTAATAAGCGCCTAACTATACTTACGAAAATATTTTCATAACATATTATTATTATTATTATTTCAAATCTATTATAATTAAAATTACAATAAACAAAAAGAAGTGAAGGCACTAGCAACTAACGGCTATCGGTTCAAAAAATTAAATAGAAACTAAATTTTATTCAATAGTTCCAAATGCTGGAGGAAGTTGTATATTCTATTTATGTTGTCCTCGGATGGAGTCCTCAGTAGGTTTGCGATATCTGAAGAGCCGCAGAGTCTTATACGGGTGGTCCGCAATGCTCGGCAATCTCTAAGTATGTGGAAAGTTGTTAAGTTGGCGTTGTTACAGAAACTACATGAAGGTCGCTGTTTTTTTGTCATCAGGTGTTGGTGGGTTATTTTAGTATGTGTCAGTCTTAGCCTTAGAAAACATTTGTTTTTTAACCAGTTCGTTCCTGACGGAAGATGTATTGGGATTTTCTCTTTATTAATTTCCTTGTAGGGGTGGTTATAGGAGCTCCATGCTTCCATTGCTAACGTGTGTAGATTGAAAATTGATGTTCTACATATATAGGACCTACATTGTGGGATCACTTTGAATGTGGGATAGAGTTGGCTGCGTTTGGCTTCTTTATCTGCATACTCATTGCCCGTTATGCCCATGTGGCTGGGGACCCACATCAGCTTGACTTTGTCCTGTAGGTGTATCAATAGTTGCTGGATAGCCAGTATCAATTCGTTCTTGGTGCTGGGGTTCATTCCTGCATCGAAAACCGAACGGCTGTCGGTACATATTACTGTATTTCTGTCAAATGTTTTGCATAATCTTAGAGCTCCTAAGATACCTTCAGCTTCTGCTTCAAACACCGACGCATCTAGGGGTAAAATGTCAAAGAGCAATAAAGATCCCCGATCTCCGACAACTGCAAATTCAACACTAGTGTCAGATTTCGACCCATCTGTCTATATGAAATTCCAGTTTTTTTCGCTATACCCGGAGTGGATTTGATTGAAGGAGTGTTTGAATATTTCAGCAGAGTTGTTAGATTTATTGTACGATGAAAGCTTTTTGATAAATACATTCGGTTTGAGATGCCATGGCGGCCGGTGTTCTTTGGGTAGGATTGCAATATCCATCGGTAGGTCTTGAGATAGTTTGAAGATTTGGCAAAGAGTGGATGGGTATTTCAGTTCCGTCTTTCTTCTGCGTAAAAGAGACAATGGGGATTTCAGTAAACGAGAGGATGCGTTGCGAATTCTGTACACGAGGCGGTGTTTTAGTTTTTCTGCGTGAATATACAGTGCCTCGAAACCGCTCTCAGCTTGAAGAACTGTAATGGGGGTTGTGCGAAAAGCTCTTAGGCTGGATCTGATAGCTGCGTTGAGAACCCTCTCTAGCGCCATTGCGCCACTTTTTGCACCCTTGCTGTATATTATAAGTCCATAATCAATTTTAGACAATATAATGGATTTCGATAATCTCAGTAAGCTATTGGTATGCATATGGCTGTTTGAGGAAGAAAGGTATCTGATGATATTTAATCTATTCATCAAGTGAGATAATTACAATGAGCCTTAAAATTATATTGACAGTCGACATATATATATATATGTATAGGCCAAGAATCTTACAGCAGTCAACATTTGTGATGCTTATATTATTATAAGTCAAGTTCATACTATTACAATTTACTTTTCTACAGATGGTTGGTTTTGTTAAATGAGATGTTTGAGCCGGAGGAACAAGACCACTGGTCAATATCTGATAAGATGTTCTCGAAATCTTCTCGGATATTAACACTGTCTTGTTTCTTCGAGATGATGTACAGATCATCTGCATATAAGCAGTGTTCAACATTCCTGTCATTATTAATCACGCAACATTCCTGTCATTATTAATCATCAAATGCGATAATGAAAAGAGTTACCGATAATGGGGAACCCTGTGGGATTCCATTATGCAGGGGGAACATGTCCGAGAAAGCGCCATTGGCCCTTACTGTAAACTTTCTATTTGTTAGAAACGATTTTATAAGATTGAACATCTTTGGTCCAATTGACCATTTTGCTAGCTTCTGAAGTACTATATGAACACGTATTCTATCGAATGCTTTTATGAAATCAATTGAAGGTATAGACGTGTGATTTCTGGTAAAGCGATTCTTATTTATAGTATGATCAAGCATATATTGTGCTCAAGCGCGATTGGAATCCGACTTGGTTTGGGGAGAGAAGGTTGTGCTTTCTAATAAACCACATAAGGTGTCTTGAGATCATCCTTTCCAATATTTTCGTAAGGCAAGATAACAGAGATATCGGACGGTACGAGTCGGGATGGTCAATTGGCTTGCCTGTTTTTAGTATTGGGATTATAGATGCCATCTTGAAGTACTGAGGAATTATGCCGCTATCAAAGATGTTATTAAATAACTTCATAATCCTGACCTTAAATACAAGTGGAGTATGTTTCAGCATAGAATATGAAATCCTATCCAGCCCAGGGGATTTGCCTTTGGCTAACGCTAGGCTATAATGTAGCTCCTGTAAGTTAAACTGATCCTCGATTTCTCTTGATCTATTGCTGTAAGCGTGTACCTGCAGGGAGCAACGAGTATGTTGTTTCGACTGCTGAAAGTGTCGTGAAAATGTACAATCTTTGGAGTTGTTGGACCACATTTCTGCGAAAGTTTGCGCTATTTCAGATGCACCCGTAATGCTAATGCCGTTGTTTGATACTGAGGTTATCGTAGATGGTATATAGTTGCCTGCTAACTTGCGAATATTTTGCCACAGGATACCAGATGGAGTACAGGGTTTTATGTTCTCAGTAAATTCGTTGAATGATTTTATTTTCGCTCGTCTTTTAGCCCTATTGAACAGGGAGTTCTTCCTCTTGTAATCGATCAAATTGCGGATAGACATATTGCGCTTGAATTCTCTCCAAGCCCTTTGTTACTCCTCCCTTAGTGCCTGTAATACATCTGACCACCATGGAACTGACCTGGCTTTAGAGATTGGGGAATAGATTCGTTGGCAGCGGATATTATAATTTTCCTTATCAGAGCTGCTTCCCAGTTAACATTCTCGGATAGCTGAAGCACTTCGCATAAATGGGTAATTTTACCTTGAAATAGATTCCAGTTTGCCTTCTTCGTGTTTAATCTAAGTTGGTGGTGGTAACTTGGGTTGCAGTGGATCTGAAATTGCGTCAAAATCGTGGTGATCACTGTTGTGAAGGTCTTCAATGATATACCAATTGCACATTGGGACAATGTTTGTCGATACAATTGACAGATCAATATTGGTAAGGGTACCGTGGGTACTAAGGTGGTAGGCGACCCATCATTTAGTACGGAAAGGTTCGTGTTTATTAGAAAATTTTCTATAATCTTCCCCCTATGGTTGGCGGTTGTGGAGCCCCATACCAGGCTTCAGGCATTAAAGTCACCCATCATGAATAATGGGGATGATGAGAACGGCTTTATATTATTTAGGTCAGTGACCGCCAAGTTGTCCTGTGGCGGAATGTAGATGGAGGAAATACAGAATTTCTTGGCTAGGTTGACCTCCAGACCGATTACATTTAATGACGACGTGAGACTGATTGGCCTGTGGGGTATATTCCTCTTGATGAGTATTGCAACACCCTGTTTAGATGTCAAGTTGTGGTTCAAAAAGTACCCAGCATATTGTCTAGGTACTAGATTACTTCTGCAGTGCGTTTCCTGTAGACATATTATCTCAAGAGACTTTTCCTTTATCAAAAGTAGAAGGTTCGTAAAATTGTTATGGTATCCTCGAATATTCCACTGTAGAATGTTCAGAACCATGAGCGAAAAAAAAGTATTGTAAATATAGATATCGCGAGACCATACACTAATTGCCGTGTATACGTGTGTTGTGAAGCATTATCGAACATCCCTCCTACATGTACATTGCACTATTTGTTAGCGCAGCAGTAATGTACGTTCAACTTAAATCGCAATATATTATTTTATAGTTAATTTTAAGAAAGTATAAATAGATAGTTCTAAGGTAAAAAGAAGTAACTATTGCCTTTTAAAACTACACTACAACATTTGGCGCAGTCGGTATTTACAAAATATTATTTGTTTTAATACCTTTCAACAGAGAATAAGTACATATTCTGATATTGGAAAGCTATTTTAGCTCAATTCAATTCAATTGGTATTTGCTGAAGGAATTCGTTGTTTCGTGTGTCAGTATTATTAACTCATCAAGGTTTTAATTAGCTATTTTAGCTGCCTTCAGTTGTATAAATTTTATGGGCAAACTTTACAACGAACAAATTGCTCTTGGGATACAAATGGAACCAGTATACATGGTAAGTATTGGTGTAAAAATAAAGTGTAAAAGCTACGAATGACCGTCCTTGCTAGAGTCATTATACAGCAAAATGAAATTTCTTTTTTAGTATGGGTATTTAAATTAGAGTAATAGGAATATATATATATATATATATATATAAATGGCATAGTTTTTTTATTAGTTAGGTAGGAAGAAATTTATATGTGGAGGATTTAAAATTAGAATTGAGAAAAACGCAGGTAGAAACTAGAGAAATTTCGGAGCGAGTGTGGAATTTAATTAAGTATATCAATAACACAAATTAGTATATAGAGTTAGTAAAACATAAGGTGCGAAGCCAGGGATATATAAGTGAGTTCGAAAAGATTGATATTTTATTAGAAGAGTTACAAGTGTTACAGGAACATCAGAAAAATTCAGTTATATCTAAAGAAATAGAGGAATACGTACAAGTGAACAGGATCTTGAAGCAACAGAACGAAAGGTTGAAGAAAACCATAGAAGAAGCCGAACAACAAATTCAAGACAGCGAGCAAGAAAACCAAGCGTTTAAAGAGCTCGCGCAACACGTTAACACGAGGTTGACTCCAGAACAGCAGCAGAAATTCGTTGAGAACAGGAAAGTTGTTGAGGAAAAAACTCTACAAATTGAGACGCTAAAATTAAAAATACAAGAGTTGCAGGGTAGAACTACGAAAACACTTTTAGTCAACAATTCTTCAAATACAACCAATATGACAACTTTTACGGAACTTTTGAAAAATATATCTCATGTCGTGCCGATATTCTATGGAACGGAGGGGCCCGAACTTACAACTGAAACAAATAAATTTATTGAAGGATGTATGATAGCAAAGGATAAACTAGGGGAACCGGGTAATGTTGTTGACATGATCAAATGCATAAAAACTAGGCTCTTTGGAAATGCTTACTCGTATTTCCACAATAAGGAATTCACAACAATAGAATCACTGTGCATGGCTATTAAAGAGAAATTTATAAAAACTAAGACGCTAACGGAAATACAAGAATTGATTTTTAACAATAATCTAAGTTCAACAGAGAATGCATATGAATTTGGAGAGAGATTGGAAGGACTACTTAGAAGTGCAACAGAGCTTATTGCGACACAATGGCAATATGTTTCTCATCAAAAATCTATGACAGACCATTGCAATCAATCAGCGGTAAGAAGCTACATAAGGGGTTTACGAGATCCCAAGTTAGTGGCAAAGTTTATCGGGCATGAAAATGACAAGTTGGCTGATCTACTAAAAATTACCAAATATGCTCAAAATCTCTTAGGCACTAATACGAGATATCCAAATGTTATGACAGTGCAAGCCGATGAACCCTTATTTGAGACGGTGCAACAATTGTTGAAAGAAGTACAACTGTCTTTGAACCAACAAACATATAACCAGCCAATGCCCAATAATAATGTACATCTTACCTCTATGAGTACTTCAAGGTACTGCAGTTTCTGCAATAAACCAGGACATGTGTTGAATGAATGCTATACTCAAGCCAGACGACAAGAGCGTGCAGAACACAACTTTAGAAGAAACCCACAACCACATAATCCCAGAATCAATACTCAAAATTATGCAAGGCAAGAAACTCAAAATATAAGGCAAAATCAAATTAACAACAACGAGCAGCAACGTTGTTATAGATGCGGTCGACAGGGACACATTTCCTACAATTGCCCCGAAAACAGAGACAATAATGGTAGCAAAAAGAATAGAAATAGAAATGATAATACTACTGGCGATAGAAAGAGGTACATAAACGGCAGACAGGATTCGGGAAACGGGTATCGGCCCAGTCACAACTAATAGACTGGAATGCCAAAACCCGCAGAAAAAGAATATACGAAAAACATACTGAGGAAAAACCATGTAAGAAAACGCAACCGGCAGACGATAAAGCTGAAGAACAAGAAAATTTCAGCATCATAAATTTAGATATAAACAGCATAAATGTGACAGAGGAGGAAGATAATCAGCATCCAGAGATTAAAATGAATATCAAGGATAAAGCAGTAAGTACACCCAAAAGATCGCGTCGGAAGAAAAAGGCTCATACAATGATAAGTGGTACAGGGTACATAAATGCAGCATGCAAGGCTTGTAACACCACTAGAAAAATTTTAAGAAAATCAGTATAATATATGGCAATAATGCTACAATTTATAATAATGACGTGGACTAATATAAAAGAGACAGTGAGCAAGAAACAAAACGTGGCAAACCGCCACACATATCACTCAGAGTCGCAAGGGGAACTGAGTCTAAAAAGAGATACTGTTAGTAATGATAAAACAGTATAAACGATGCATAGATAAGTTTCCCCTGCAAAGAAGCAAAAGAGGAGAATCTATTATTATTGGTGGACTCAGGAGCAGACACCACACTAGTAAAAAATGTCGCTTTGGCAGCAACAACAGAAATCAACAAGAATGAGCGGAAGACGTTGTCAGGAGCATTTGGGGGAAGCATAAGTACCAAAGGAACTGTAATGGCAAACCAGAAATACGAAGACAGATTACGTTTGAAAATGCACGTAGTACCGAAGGGTAGCATATTGCCCGTAGTTGGTTTATTGGGCAGAGATATGATGTGGAATAAGTCCATTACCGATACAATTACCAAGAACATAAAATTTTTTGAGAACCAGAATGAAATAGCTTCCTTACCACTAGTTTCGGAAAATTCCCAGTTATATATAGCAGATAATGTTTTTGTGAAAGGACGGTCTCAGGGAATTGTGGCAGTAGCAGTTAAAAATGCTAGCGGAGACATAATAGTAAACAAAGTAGAAATTTCACCAGGCGTATTTGTGGGTGAAGCTCTAACGTCGATTAAGTATAAAATTCAAACCAAAAAAGTTTGACTTAGGTATGATGGAGCAAAAAATTCAGAAAAATGGGACATGAAGAAAAAATAATCAAACGGTAACACGGGTATTATAACAATAACATGTTAACATCAGCTTGATACAGTTCTCGTATTCTTTTTCACAATAAAATTTGTGTAAATAGGAACTGTTATCACATTCAACTAAGCCACTTAATAAGTGGTGACAAACACAATACACATGAGCACTGATGATGAAAGGGTTGCGTCTTTCGAAAACAGCTGTTCTGCTCTGCTGTGTAAGTTGAATAACAAAAACTGATGTTGACTTGCCTTTGTGCCTTGGAATATTTATCATGTCTTTCTGAGATTTAAATTAAAAATTTCGAACAATTAGCCTATAGAATCTTAATTCAATTTAATATAGCAATATAAAAATGTTCGTTAAAATTCTTACTACATACAAATTTAAGCTATGGCTTGAGCTACCAATAATAAAATTGGAAAAACGTTCACATGTACTTAAGTATAAACTTCAAACCAAAAAAGTTTGACTTAGGTATGATGGAACAAAAAATTCAGAAAAATGGGACATGAAGAAAAAATAATCAAACGGTAACACGGGTATTATAACAATAACATGTTAACATCAGCTTGATACAGTTCTCGTATTCTTTTTCACAATAAAATTTGTGTAAATAGGAACTGTTATCACATTCAACTAAGCCACCTAATAAGTGGTGACAAACACAATACACATGAGCACTGATGATGAAAGGGTTGCGTCTTTCGAAAACAGCTGTTCTGCTCTGCTGTGTAAGTTGAATAACAAAAACTGATGTTGACTTGCCTTTGTGCCTTGGAATATTTATCATGTCTTTCTGAGATTTAAATTAAAAATTTCGAACAATTAGCCTATAGAATCTTAATTCAATTTAATATAGCAATATAAAAATGTTCGTTAAAATTCTTACTACATACAAATTTAAGCTATGGCTTGAGCTACCAATAATAAAATTGGAAAAACGTTCACATGTACTTAAGTATAAAATTCAAACCAAAAAAGTTTGACTTAGGTATGATGGAACAAAAAATTCAGAAAAATGGGACATGAAGAAAAAATAATCAAACGGTAACACGGGTATTATAACAATAACATGTTAACATCAGCTTGATACAGTTCTCGTATTCTTTTTCACAATAAAATTTGTGTAAATAGGAACTGTTATCACATTCAACTAAGCCACCTAATAAGTGGTGACAAACACAATACACATGAGCACTGATGATGAAAGGGTTGCGTCTTTCGAAAACAGCTGTTCTGCTCTGCTGTGTAAGTTGAATAACAAAAACTGATGTTGACTTGCCTTTGTGCCTTGGAATATTTATCATGTCTTTCTGAGATTTAAATTAATAAAATAGAATTCTGTGAGACTTTCCAAGAGTTCGTAGAAGAAATATGTGAAGGCAATTATAATATACTGATAATCGGTGACTTTAACATTGACTGGTATAAGGACTTTTATAAAGCAAAAATTTTAAGTATTTTAAACGACAATGGCTTGAAGCAAATAGTGAACGAGTTTACCAGAATAACAGAACATTCTAAAACCTTAATTGACTATGTCATAACAAACACAAAAAGCGTATCAGCGAACGTTAATATAAATAATAAAATATCAGATCATGAATCAATAGATATATTTATTGAATGCGATAGCGAAATGCAACAGACAAATAGAGAAATAGAAGTATTTAAATATAACAAAACGAGATTCAAAAGTGAATTGAGCGCGACAATAAAGTGTAATAACGAAATAACCAATATTAATGAATATGTTACTGACTTTGATGTCAGTTTAGAAAACGTAATAAGAAAATTTACTGTGAAAACGAGAATTAACGATAGAACAAATAACAAATGGTTCAGTAATGAGTTGAAATCTTTTAAAAAAGAAAAAATCATCAGATATCAAAGAGCGTTAATAGAAAACACTACTGATTCGTGGAATAACTATAAAACAATAAGAAATGCATACAAAGTGAAAATTGAGAACGAAAAAAACAATTATATAAACAAAAAAATATCGACAGCGAATACCCAAAAAGAAATGTGGAATAGAATAAAAGAATTAGTTATAAAAAAACCCAGAAATGTGATAAGAAATGTGATATTTACACAAATTGAGTATTCGAGCAATATTGAAATAGCAGAGAATTTTAATAGATACTTTGTAAATAGTATAGCAGACATCAGAAGCTCAATTGAATCAGTGCAATATGAAAATAAAATACCGGTGATAAATTACAAATTCAGTTTTCGTGCAATATCTTTGATAGAATTAAAAAGTATATTTAAGAGTATGAGAAAAAAATCAGACTATAAAAGGATTTCAAATGATATGATAATGGATAACTGGAACACAACAGGGAATATATTATTAAATATTATAAATAAATCAATAGAGACTGGTATCTTTCCTGAAAACTGGAAAGAATCCATGATAACCCCTATAGAGAAAATACAAAACACGAATAAATGCGAAGAATATCGTCCGGTAAATACTCTAAAAACTTGTGAAAAAATTTTAGAAAAAGTCGTAAAAAAACAGTTGGAAGATTACCTAGAACATAACAAACTATTATCGAAATATCAGTCGGGCTTTAGAAAAAAGTACTCTTGTGAAACAACGATTAATTATGTTATAAATAAATGGAAATGTAGGAAGAGCGATAACAAGACATTGGCAGTTTTTCTTGACTTCAAACGAGCATTTGAGACAATAGACAGAGATATTCTTATAAAAAAAACTTTACAATTACGGCATTCAAAATAACGAATTGAAATGGTTTCAATCATACTTAACAAATCGAAAACAAAAAACAAAAGTTAACAACATCGAATCAGGTGCAATAGAGAACGATTATGGAGTACCCCAGGGTTCAGTTTTAGGTGCCCTTTTATTTATAATATATATTAATGATATGGAAAAAGTGTTGGAAAAATGTGAAATAATCATGTATGCAGACGACACTCTAATTTTCACCGAAGCAGAAAATTGTGAAATATGTTACGAAAACTTGAAATATGATATAGGAAATATAAACAACTGGTTAAAAATGAACAAACTAAAATTAAATGAAAATAAAACAAAAATAATGGAAATAAACATGAACACTAACATACCGTTTACAATAAATAATGTAGTAATAGAAAAAGTTAATAATATTAAATATCTTGGTTTCATAATTGACAGCGAATTAAAATTAAAGGAGCATATCGAATACATATGTAAAAAAATCGGGTTTTTCAAACGAATTAGAAAACAAATGTCAACTACTACATCAATAAATATATATAACACTATAATAAAACCACATTTTGAATATGGGTCAACTATAATGTATACATGCTGCACAGATCAACAAATATCCAGACTACAAAAATTACAAAATAAAGCGATGCGAGTGATTTTAAAATGCAACAGATATACATCTATTAACTTTATGATAAATACACTACGATGGCTTAATATAAAACAAAGGTTACAGTTCAACACCATAAACTTCGTTCAAAAAATGAAGACGGGAGATGCTCCAGATTATTTAATCGAACAATTAAGATATGTTGGAGAAGTACAACCGTACAGCCTAAGGAATGTCACAGATTTTAGACTACAAAGGGCAAATACAAGTAGCATGCAGAAATCACTATTTTATAAGGGACTGAATATATACAACACAATGCCAAATGTTTTAAAGAGTGAACAAAATAATTATGTATTTAGAAAAAAACTTGTATATTTTATTAGGAATATTAATAATTAATCTAGTGTAATTCAATTTAAGAAATTATAAAGTATTACAAATACTACTAAATAAATAAATCTAAATCTAAATTTCGAACAATTAGCCTATAGAATCTTAATTCAATTTAATATAGCATTATAAAAATGTTCGTTAAAATTCTTACTACATGTAATTTTTTTTTTTTTTTTAGGAGTAGGACCAGCACTCAGGGGATGACCCCTACATATGCAGTGCATTGCGCTGGAACATACGGACTGTTCGGCCAAAAAACGAATTTTCTCTGTAATGCGTAGTGCGATTCGTTGGAATATCGACCACAAACGCATGCGCTCCTGATGAAAAACGCGTTGAGCGTAAGAAAGAATTGGTTTCAGGAACAAGTTCCCTAATTTCACCAGAGCACCTGCCATTATAGTAACGATAGAACAACGATACGCACCCCACATTGCGACGATGCTCAAAAGAGTCAATAGAGTTGGCTACCCTACTGTCTCCGATGAGTTTCATCGCCCTCTCCTGTACGCGGTCGAGTAACTTCAAAATAGACTTTGAAGCACCGGCCCAACCATGAGAGTTGTATTCCATCTTCGGTCGGATGTAAGTGGTGTAAATATTAAGAAGATCAGAAGGGGTGAAGTATCTCTTGCACCGTCTTAAGAAGCCAAGGCACTTGAATGCTTCCTTTGCGACTTGAAAGACATGTTCCGTCCATCTGACATCACACTGCACTTTCATGCCCAGAACATCAAGAGCCCCTGACTCCATAATACTTACACCACCCATAGAAACAGATGAAGCAGCATGGTCATACGTACGTCGATGCGTAAGCATACAACACTGGGTCTTACGGGCATTAACATCGACCCTGTTCGCCTGACCCCATTCGGAAATCTTCGCGAGGTCACTATTCAGAACGTCATTCATAAACTGTCTCTTTGTCTCGATTTCAGACGTTGACGGCCTGCAGTTAAATGAATAAGAATGCGAAAGGCTGCTATCATCTGCGAAAGAGTAACTAGGACAGGTTTGGGAAAGTAGATCGTTAAGAAAAATTAGAAATAGAGTAGGAGAAAGAACGGAGCCCTGCGGTACCCCTGAGTTGACTCTGAACTCATCGGATGAGACCCCATCCATAACAACTCGTATAGAGCGATCCCTGAGGAAGCTCGATATAAACCGAGAGAAGGTGTCTCCGACACCAAATGCAATAAGTTTGGACAGGAGTGCTCCATGCCACACTCTATCGAACGCCTTAGAAATATCTAGAGCCACCACTTTACTTTCGCCAAAACGGTGTATGGAACTACACCAGTTTTCCGAAAGAAGGACCAATAGGTCACCCGTAGAGCGGCCTCTGCGGAAACTATACTGGCGGTCGTTTAGTAAACTGTTGGACTCTAAATATTTCACAAGATGGAAGTTAAGCATAGTTTCCATCACCTTCGATATAGCAGAACATATTGCAATCGTTCGGTAATTTTCAGGGTTATTAGCCACTCCCTTTTTGGGGATTGGCGTTACATTAGCAACCTTCCAGCGCATTGGAAATTTACCGGAGTGGTATAGTGTACTGAAAAGTTTGGTTAATGGACGTGCTAACGTCGAAGAGCACTGCTTCAGGACCAGTGCAGGGATTCCATCCGGCCCAGGAGACTTCCTTGTGCTGAGATCCGCAAGAACCCTTTTAACTACACGTGCTCGAAAAAATATCTTAGGCATAGTTACGGATACTCTCTCGAGCGCGGGGAGTGGTTGAGAGCTATCAGGCAAGTGAGAGTTACTTGCAAATATTTCAGCCAATATATTAGCTTTATCAACCGGGTCAGTAAATATTTGGTCATTCCTCAAAAGAGTTGGAATTGAAGAACTAACACTTTCCTTAACACTTTTGACGAATGACCAAAAACTCTTACTACCCCTGGGGGCAGTGAGAATTCTACTGCGAATACGGTGCTCGTATAAAGCGTTTTCGGGTCTTAACACTTTGGCACACAAAGATCTTGCTTTCTTGCGTAGCAAATCAGTATAAGCATTTTTGTTATTACGCCAGGTACTGAATGCTTCCTCTGTGGATGGCAACGCATCTTTACATGCCTGGTTAAACCAAGACTTCGCCCTAGGTTTAACCGAAAGTTGCTTACAGGGAATAAAAGCTTTCATCCCCAGTAGAATTGTTTTCAACCATTTTCGCCATGGAATCGACTTCCTTGTCAAGAAAACATAGTTTCCAATTAAAATTCCGAAAGAATTCGTTGAGCTCGTCCCAACGACCCTTTTCGTAAATATATTTACTACGCTTCGTGGCTGCACGCGAAACGTTGCGAAGTTTGGAGAACAGAAAGGTTGCGGAAATGGTGCAATGATCCGAGTTACCGAGAGGTGCATTAACGGTAACTTCATACTTTTCTGGATGTGAAGTTAAAAAAAGGTCAAGCGTATTATGTTGGTGCCCTTCAACACACGGAATATGTGTTGGTTCATTAACTAATTGCACAAGGCCCTCTGCAAATTGGCCCTCTGAGGTTGTGTTGCTCGAATGGCGAAGCCAAGATGTGTTATGAACATTGAAATCACCAGCAACAACAATTTCACTGCTCGGACAACTATCAAGAATCTTCGATATGGAGTCGGAAAGAGTATCGCAGCCATGTATAGTAGCATCTCTTTCCGCGTTTGGACTTCTATACAGAAACCAGAAATGTAAAGTGTGTACCGACTTTGAATGGCATTGGTACACAACTTCATTACGTACGTATATTGCAAGGCCCCTATGAAGAATAAAAAGCGACAGGAGGTGATACCCGGGCAAATGAAAATCCTGTGGATCAGCATCCTCATGTACCTGGGTTTCACTTAAGGCGAAAACATCCGGCCGATGGAGACAAACGTGAGCATATACAGAAAAGAAATTTGCTCTTAACCCACGTATGTTGCAGAAGTCAATTCGAAACTTACCCACCATCACAAGATGAGGGAAAAAACAAACCGAAGTCCAAACTCTAGATTAGTGAGTACGGTGCAATGACAACAACTGCAGTGACCATACACTAGCCAGTGTTATGCCTTCACTAACGAATGATCCAGCCGCTATCAGTACACCGCACCAATAAAATAGAGTTTTATTTTGTTTTATTTATGGGAAGAGGGATGGGAGGCGCATAACAATGCAGAAACGCAGGTCATAAAAGCCCTAGTCTGTTCCACTTCCATTTTCCCATAGTGGCTCATAGTGCCAACACTGGTATGGGTGTCGTCACTGATGGTATGGAATGCTGTTGTTTTGTTGTTATGTTGACTTTTTCCTTATTTGGGTCATTGTTTATGTAGTTTGTTATTGTAATGATTTGTATTTTATTTATTTTTGTAAGTTAGGTATTTATTGTTTTAATTTTTGGTTGGTATGTGCTTTTTTAAAATGTTTATTTATTTGATCTCCTCTTGTTTTTTTTTATTATTTCTTTTTCTGTTGATTGGTATTTTTTTATTATCTTTAAATTTCTGTTTTAATTTTTGCCTATATGCTTGGACTTTTTAATTTAATTTTAATATTCTTAAATAACTAAAACACATCCCGGACTGACAGACATAAAGACGAAATACGTGTTAACGGCACGAGAGACAGAACACTACTAAGTAATTTTGAGTTGTGACAACCCTCTAAACTTCCGGATAGCGCCGACAGCAGCGATAAATACAGTAGATCCCGCCTACAACAGAGATAGAACCCGATTGCTATTAGACACGGTTCGTCTGAAGCCAGATCTGAACTCGGAAGAGCGGGTGTCAATCGACACCATTTTAAAATCATACGACGATGTATTTCATCTACCCGGGGACGATCTCACATTCATGAGTGTACTTAGGCATAAAATACCAACTGATCCTAGTCAACCTCCAATCAATATTAAACAGTACAGACTACATGAGGCCCACCGAAATGAAATTAATAGACAAGTAGGCCAAATGATCGAAGATGGAATTATCTCCCCTAGTATTTCCCCTTGGAACTCTCCAATACTCCTAGTACCCAAAAAGGCAGGCAAGGAGGGAGAGAAAAAATGGCATTTGGTAGTGAATTTCAGGAAATTGAATGAGGCTAAAATAAAACAGGTTTTCGCCATACCAAGAATTGACGAGATCCTAGACCAACTTGGCTACAGCCGATACTTCTCTACTCTAGACCTGGGAAGCGGGTACCACCAAGTTCTGATGAGCCCTAATGATAAGCAAAAAACCGCGTTCAACACCAACATCGTATGACTTTCGGATTGACAGGGCACCAGCCACGTTTCAGAGGATAATGAATTCAATATTAACAGGTCTACAGGGAATCGACTGTTTCGTATATCTGAACGATATAGCAATCTACGGGAGAAATCTAGAGGATCATCAGTTAAGACTTAAAAGAGTACTGGACGTTTTAAGGAAACACAACCTTAAGCTGCACCCTGAAAAATGTAATTTCCTGCAAAGAGAGGTAGTTTATCTAGGACATCAATGTAAGGAAAACGGAGTATTACCGGACCCCCATAAGACAAGAGCAGTAAAAGATATACCGCCTCCCAGAAATGTCAAGGAGCTACAATCAATTTTGGGGCTTATCAACTATTATAGAAAGTTTATACCAAGGTCATCTTAAATTGCATTGCCATTGAACAAACTATTAAGGAAAAACGCAAAATTTGAATGGACAAAGGAGTGTCAACAACCAATGGAGAAATTAAAAGCTGCAGTAACAAGTCCTCCACTGTTGGGGTAGCCTGATTTCACAAAACCATTTATTTTGACTACGGATGCTAGCAATGAGGCATTAGGAGCCATACTTTCTCAAGGAGAGCCAGGCTGTGATTTACCCATATACTTCGCAAGCAGAGTGCTAAGTGATACCGAGAAACGATACTCTACCATAGAGAAGGAGTTCCTTGCCATCGTGTGGGCATCTAAGATTTTTAGGCCCTATTTGCTTGGTAGACATTTTACCATTTTTACAGATCATAAGCCTCTGAAAGGAATAGCCAATTTGAAGGATCAAGAAGGCAGATTGAGTCGACTGAGACTCAAACTTTTAGAATATGACTTCGAGATACGGTATAAGCCGGGGAAAATCAACCAAAACGCTGACGCACTTAGTCGTCTCCAGTGGAAAATATGAGTGTAGGAGCAATTACCAGGGCAACGGCACGAGAGGCAAACGCATATAAAAAGGGAAACAATGAAGAGATTGTGGATGAAGTGAATAGGAGTGAAGACCTGGAACAAGAGGATACGGCAGTCTATTTGACAAATGTGGAAGATATTAACAAGGTAATATAAACGTTTCATGATACACCTTTGGGTGGACACCAAGGGACATACAAAACTTACTCCCGCATCAGGAATCAATACAAGTGGGCCGGTATGTACCAGCAAATCAAAACCTATGCAACGTGCACTCTATGCCAGAAGAACAAATGCAAAAGTCGAAAAGATGCCATTGGTTATAACAAGCACGTCAAATATACCCTTTGAAAAAAATTTTTTGGACCTTGTAGGACCGTTGGCAAAATCCGGCAGAGGAAACAAGTATATTGTCACCTTTCAGAATGATTTTTCAAAATTTTTCGCGTGCGCCGCAGTAGCTGATGCAGAGGCCTCAACAATAGCTCGAGTTTTTTTAATGAAATAATTTCGAGATACTTTATTCCCAAGGTGTTAGTAACGGATAACGGGTCTAACTTCACATCGAAATTGTTCAAAGAAACATGTAAGCTACAGGGAATAAAGAAACTGCTAACCACTCCTTACCACCCACAAGCAAATGGTGCCTTGGAAGGAGCTCACCGACCTTTAGCCGAATTTTTTAGACATTTTGTCAATCTAGATGGTACCAACTGGGACGAATGGCTCAATCACGCAATGCATGTATACAACAGCAAACATACAACGACAAAGCAAACGCCGACAAGAGTTCTATTCGGGTTTGAGTTTGAGATACCGATGAGTTTGAAAACGCCCCCTGTAGCCCTATACAACACGGAGGATTATAACAAGATTCTAAAATACCAGATCCAACGTTCACACGAAATTGTGAAAATAAATCAAGAGAAGGCAAAGTTAAGGGCAAAACAATATTATGACAAGAGTGCAAAATACAGAGAGTATGAAATAGGACAAAGGGTTTGGTTAAAGAACCAAGCCCGTAAAAATAAATTTTCACCTCTATGGTTAGGACCATATGAGATTATAGATGTACCAAACCCAGTAAACATAAAACTAAAAATAAGAAATAAAGCAAAGACATATCACAAAAATTTATCAAGGCCACACAGAGACCGAGAAATAGGGAACAGTCAGTTTAATAAGACGTTTTGTAGAAGATAAACCAAAAATATAATAAATACGTTTACTCCATATATCAGAGTGCAATAACCTTCAATGTTTACCTAATTTTCCATAAAGTGTTCGAATATGGGACACTATTTTGCAACTACAGCGAATTTATTTACGAATACTCCAATGAATATAGCTACTGAAAAAAAAAAATGTTTACAGGCAGAGTAAACAAGAAAAAAATATATAATAACAATTAATACATGTACACATAATATTTTTCCGTAATATGATTCCGTCAATGTCTTTCTTGTGATAGGTCAGTTAATAAAAAGCAAATGAAGCAACAAATGCAATTAAGCGATTGTAAGTTATTCACTTATAGTAACAGTTAACAAAAATAAAAATGTATTTATGAGTTTCTGAGTTTATGAAATTAGTATATAAAACTTTTCGAGAGATGATCGGTGCAGAGAATTCGGAAAAAGATGACAATAATATTGATTTTTCTTTTTAGTTGTCTAATACTATTCGTAATACCTAACCAGCTGGAAACACCCATAACAGAGATACGCCGAACTTTGCAAGTAAATTACAACTACGGAGCAGTTTATAAGACGCCCTGCTAGAAGAGCTTTTACAGCTGACTACAGATTGTCGATATATTCTTTTGCCTAGTCTGACACAAGCAATTGGTGTGGTATTTTCAATAAAATTGTTTGGATATTTCTGTTGCGCCGTGGAACTGAAAACGAGTTTAATAAAACGTTCAATTAGAAATATGGCAAAATTTTGCGAATATAAAACGTGGAAAAGACATGTAGATATGTTGAACAACGACTATACAGACGTCCTCCGAGGGCGCTGGTTGAGCGATAAGCATGTTGATGTTTTCCTACACTGGGTGTCGCAAAACACGTTGAAGGCATCAAAGGTGAAAGACGTGCATATTTTTGGGGCACAATTATATACTGCTATTCAAGACTAGTGCAGGTTGGAAACGGAGGGAAGTACACTCAGGGTGAACCTTGCGACAAGGCAAGTAAATATTTTTGAAAAAAAAACACATATTGTTGCCTATTTACGAGGGGCAACATTGGATGTTGGGAGTAATTTCTTGGCCCAGAGTAATAATTCTGGATTCGCTAAAACCTAGAGGTATTGACCACATCTTCCAATCTTTGCAACGGTTTGTTATGCATGAAGCCCGGAAATATGGGGTCGAAAGCACCTTTTTGCATGTACCGCTGCAGCTAGCGTACCCGGATTGCACTCAACAGGATAATTTGGTGGACTGCGGGGTTTTCCTCCTCAAATTTTAGGAGCATGTGGGAAGAAAGATATATAATAATGACGAAATTGGGGAATCAATTGACGTGGTAGATAGTAGAATAAACAGGGATAACATGACGAAGGCCATGAACAGATGGGTTAAAATATATGACGGGAAAAAGAAAACGGAAATAAGAGCAGAGCACAAGCAACTACTTCATCTAGGAGAGAAACTAGAAAGTGAATAGATATTTGAGGAAGATTGTAAGGGTTGGGAAGGAAGACTATGTCATAATCATTGGGCGAGGAGGAAAACAAACAATTAAAAGACTGTAGATGGTCGCATCAAAGGAGGGTACGGACGAAGGATAAGATAAGACGGAGTAGACTAAGACGAAGCAAATATGTATATTATATATGTAAAGATAAGTAAAAAACCATGTTTAGTCATATAAGAAAAATACATAAGGAAGTTTAAAATAAATAAAATATAATAGAGTAAAAACATATTTAAAAAAAATATATGTACATAATAATAACATAGAAAGGTTGTTGTGTTGGATGTTTCGGATGGAGAAATTACCAATCTGAACTATATTTTCATACTGGCGAAGCTCAGACTAATACTTGAGTGTTCTTCCCTGGAAGAAACTAATGCTTAATATTTGACTCAGATTCTAGGATTGGTACTGATGGGAATAGGCGTCACTAACGGGGAGATGGGGATGGAAAAACTGGCGTCCCCTGATGGATACTCGGAGATACATATGGGATCGGTCGAAATGGCGTCAAAGTTCCAGTATATTCTGCACGATATCAACATCCAACAAATAGCGGACTCTGTAAACGAGGTTCATCGTAACTTGCCGACAGTTCTGCCCACTCTCTATCGGGAACTAATTTTGAAGGAAATAAAAGAGATTGAAGACGGTCTACACACACTTTTGCCGGGCCGCGTAAAAAGGAGATTGATGAATATTGAAAGGAAGGTGATGAAGTGGCTGTATGGAACATTGGAAGATGAGGACCGAGAGCAGATAAAGGAGCATTTCATGGTAGTTGATGCAAACGGTCACCAAATCATCGAACCATCAGATATCAATAAACGACAGATTCAATTCCTCCATCAACAGAATGGTTGACGCAATAAATGACAACAGAAGGACGCTAAACGACTTGACACAGATCAAGTTGCACTCAGAAAGTCAACATTACCGAGACGTCGCGATTTTTCAACTTTTCAAATTAGTTGATATGAAAAGTCAAGTGAAGATCATACAAGAATCCGTGGCTTTGGCAAGGATGAAAATATTCAACCCCGCCCTACTGACAATTGAGGAAATTGAAGAGAATAAAATAAATATTGAGACCATACAACAAATGCAGATGGAAGTGGCATTACGCAAGCATAACACGCTAATGTTCGTAATCAAGTTGCCCATCGAAACAGTCGGCCTAAAGAGATCATTGATAATACCCGTTCCAAACGACAGTCACCATCAAATTGATTCCCCCAGAGAGTACGTTGTAAAACTAGATAAAACAGTCTTCAGGAACACCGGAGAGAAAGATTTCAAGAGCCTAAAACCACCACAAAGCTGCATTTTAGTTTAGTTTGATTTCGCACGAAGAGGAAACCGTGGAATGGGTAGAAGAGGGTACGATCGTGGTAATAAATGCTAACAGAACCTCAGTGTCGACCAACTGTGGCGACAGACGGGCCAATCTCACGGGCAACTACCTTTTCTCATTCTGCAACTGCAGTATAACAAAAAGTGGGCAGGTTTACGTCAGCAAAATAGTGGATGTAACCCAGAAATTCGTCTTAGTGGGGAACAACAGGAATATCACAACAAAAATTAAACCCACTCTGGAGAAAATACAAGTAGCCCAGATAAAGAATATCGAAACCATTAAGGAGATTCAGGGCCCGATTACAGTTTACAACACAAAAATGTTGTGTTGTTTTAGTTACAACACAACACCAACCCTTTTTGCGATTATGGTTTACAACACCTAGCTGTTGTGTATGTCATAGGGTTGTAATGTAATTGTAGTAGATATTTCCATAAAAAAGCATACCTGCGCGCCAACAAATGTCAAGGTAATAATATTGAATAAACGTATTTTTCGTCTGAAATACATAAATATAACAAAAAGAATTATTGATATTAACGTTGATTTATATTTTGATGATGAAATTGAAAATAACAATAATACATACATGGCTCGTATTCGGAAAAATATTCGCGACAAATCAAATCCATTAGAGTTACCAAATACTGAGTACGTATGATTTTCCTAAAATAACAAATTTTTAAAATGTATTGATTACACATAAATTTTATAGTTTTATAAAATTGTTCCGGATAAACAAAGATGGTTGTTTGTTCTTGTTACAAAAGCTTGACTCTTTTTTAACACCTTCAATCCGCTGCTCTGCCATTCCACCGGTTTTAAAATTGTGTTGTGCATCAAGGTTTCTAGCTGATGGTAGTTATCAAAGAAGCAGCGGCAATGATTTTAATATTGGACTTTCACAACCAACTGTTTGCTGCATATTAAATGAAATAATTAAATTCTTTGAGCGAAAAATTTGCAAGAAGCGGATAAATGCTCGGTTGACCGAAGAAGAAAAAAAAACGTCGTATTTTCAAAAACCAGATTTCCAAGAGTAGTCGGATGTATAGATGGTACGCACGTACGAATTGTAGCGCCTTCAAAGGAATTACAACATTTGTATTTAAACAGGAAAGGATCCTACAGCCTGAATGTCGTGATTGTGATTATTGTAATATTCAATTGTATTTATTAAAAACTAAATATTTCTTTCAATAGTTGTGCATTTTCGAAATCTCCTCTTGGTTTTTCGATTGGCTTCTTAATATTGCTAATCGTTCGTTCTCCCGACTATTGCTTAATGCTTTTCTATTTTTTGCCAATGGCGGCTCGGTGCATTTAACGGAAGTTGAAGGCTCCTCAGGTCCAGATGTTGATTTCTGGTTTTTTAGATTTTATATGTTTACTTACAAATTTTTCTCTATTTTGCTTTTTTAACTTGTAACGCTCGCGAAACAACAGCTAATGAGCTGTTGTACGTTTTTGACAGTACTGACAACACATAAATACACATATTGTAAACGATAATCGGTGTTGTCAAAGGCAAACAACTTAACATACAACATTACAGACAACAGTTGTAAACCATAATCGCTTTTTCAAAAATACAACATTGAACTAACAACTGTTGTAAACCATAATCGGGCCCTCAATTCCATCAAAACGTTACAAGTAGCATCGGATAATGGTGCAATACTGTTGTATTATTTAGGTCAATAGAAAATAGCTTAATCGCAATATATTATTTTATAGTTAATTTTAA
This sequence comes from Linnaemya tessellans, assembly GCA_951800035.1. Classification (NCBI taxonomy): domain Eukaryota; kingdom Metazoa; phylum Arthropoda; class Insecta; order Diptera; family Tachinidae; genus Linnaemya; species Linnaemya tessellans. The sequence goes on from OX637537.1 coordinate 30,455,798, forward strand.
GAAAGTATAAATAGATAGTTCTAAGTCAGTTAAGAGACAGTTGTAGTAAACCAAGTTTCTGGTGTATGTGTGCGATTTAAGTTTTCTTTTTCTGTTGATGATGATGTGTGTGTGATTTGGGTTTAATGTTGGATTGGAGATTTGAACTGGGTTATTTTGTTTGCTTTTATCGGTATTTAAATTTTAGTTTATTGTTACTATGGCTGAGTACGATGTGTTGTTTGTGTTGTTTTTGTTTTGCTCTCTGTAAATTGTCATTGCTTCGCGCATTATGCATTTATGTTTTGTTTTTAACCTTAGAACTTCCTTTTGTTGAATGAATTTCTTACAGTTGAATGACGATGCTGGGTGATTTTTCAAGCAGTTAGCGCACAGGGTTCGGATACATTCCACAGGTGAGTGGTGTGGTAAATTACAGTTTACACAGGACGTGGGATTGTTGCAGCGTTTCACTGTGTGTCCGAGTAGTTGGCAATTTTTACCCCGCATGGGGTTTGGAGTATATTCCCTGACTTTTACTTTGTACCATGACACGTCGATTGTCTCAGGTAGGTTGTAAAGATCAAACGTTACGAGAAGTACACCCGTATACGACTTTACTTTGTCTTTGAGTCTTTCGTATTTATATACTTCCACAACTCCCTGTGAACTTAGCTCTTCAACGATTTCTTTTTCGGGGATCTTGGCGAATATCGTTCCTTTCGTGAAATTCAAGTTCTCATGAAGTTTGCAAGTTATTGAGCACAAACCAAAAAGTTCCTTAGTACCCAGAAATTTTTTTGCGGTGCTGGTGTCTTTTACAAGCAACAAAAGCTTACCGTCCCGTAGTTGAGATATTAAAATTATATCCTTGCTTATTAGATGTAGCGCTCGGTGTAAAGCGAAGCAGGAATACTCTGATAGTGGTTTTTTCTCGTCAGTGGACGAAATAAGAATAAAATTGGGGTTTTTATTTCGGAAGGGATGGGAATTCTATGGGAGAACTTCCTCCATTTCGCCTTTTCCTCTTACTTCGGGGGCTATCGGGTGCCAGCAGGACAAACCGATTGTCCCCAAATAGGGGTGGCCCAGGGGCCATTTTCGCAAGTTAATACCAGTTACCGCGAACTTATGTACGAACGACAGAAATTACAAGTAACACGAATAAGCAGTTATCGGAGCCAATAATACAAAAAATAGACTGAACACGTTGAATGTTAGTCGACGACTGTTTCATAACATATTAATTTATTAAAATAGCCCAAAATTACTTAAGCTGTTTTGCACTTTTTTCGAAATTGAATTGTCATAAAAGAGAGTTTTCATACGAACCATAGTAAAGATAAATAATTATTCCAAAGGGAGAATGTTTAAATACATGTTCTATCTATACATAAACTATTAATGCATTTTTGTTTGTATGTTTTAAAGAGAGCAAAATAAACATAAGCACCAATTGCAAATGGCATATTCTCCAAGTTTTTGAACTAAATACAGTTAAGCTTTTTTAATTCAATTTTTTTTAAGATTTAAATTAAGCTATTTCGTGTAATAATCCAGATGTTAAATAAAAAGCATTAAATTTGAATGAATTTATTAATAACATACAGGAAAATAAAATGGATAAAATCGACAACAAACAAAATAAAAACACTGTAATAGGTAAGAGAATTGTGTAAAAAACGAAAAAACATATTGCTTAGTAACTTACATTTTTTAATATTAAAAATAAAAAGATAATGATGAAGGCAGTCGCATGTCTATTTTGGAGAATGGAGATGCTTTGCAAGTCAACAATGAAAGTCAAATGTCTTTTTTAGAAAGCAGTGGGGCTGATTTGCCAACAAATCTTTTCGATCTCAACTACGTAGTGAGGATGAAGATAACTCCACTAGTCACGAAGTTCTCCACTTTCATAGTGATAACTCAGTTCTAGATCCCGACTTCGAACCTTCAATTTCTGATGAGGCTGGGAATACTAATGATGTTGAGGAAGATCTAGCTCTTGACGAAGCTCCGACCACATCTCAAAGAGCATATTCTCGTAAAATTTCATGTGAAAGACGAAACCAGGAAAAATCGTACGTAAATGTAATGAGAAATATATTTCCGAGGAGAAAATTAAGAACTCTGGTACATAGCTGTCGTATGAATTGCAAAGCAAAGGTGGCGCGGACTTCCCAACACAGTATTTTCGGAAACATTGGTCTTTGAGCATATCTATGCTCAACGAAGATGTAAAAATCAGCTCAAAAAGAAAAAGAATCTTCTGGATTTACCCCCCGTTGTCACATGCAAGTGCAAGTGAAAAAAACTCAATACACTTACATTTTTTTACTAACACTGCCACACTTTTGCCACTTGCGAGTCAGCTTGCAATGAAATTTTGTAGCAAGTAAATTTTTGACAATCGGTGCAAGTAAAATGGAAAAACGAAAAAAAGTGTTGCCAAGTGCTGAATTTTTTATTAATTTGGTTAATATTTTTATATATTTTTTTTATTTATATAAAAAGGATGTCAAGAAATTACACAAATGCTCATTTTAGAGGTAAGTTTGACCATCAAATTCATGTTTTTATAAAAAAAAAATGCGTTAACAAGATATATATTTACAGGTAAAGATCAGTATTGACTAATTGGCAATACTGGATTAAGAATTAAGACAGTAATTTTTGCTAGAACCTTACTTTTTACCGACATTTTTAAAATGAACTTGCACTGTGCAATGTAGCCACTCAAAAAATTTTTGTGTTTTTTTTTACATTTCTCCTTATTTTCATTTATAATACATATACACTACTTGCGAGTAATTACTGGCATGTGACAACGGAGGGTTACTTCCATTTATAAGTCCACTATTTTATCCATTTTATAAAAGTTTATCAACACAGGAGGAATCTATAGAAATACATCCAGATTTAGTCGAAGATGAGTCACAAACAGAATAACTTAGGCTGAGTTTTCTAGATGTGTTTTAACCTTCAACGTAGATTATCACAGTTTTCAACTGGAACAGGGGCTATGGAGTGCCATTTTATTTTAAATTTCAATTCAGACCAAAATTTGTAACAGAAAAAAACATTTTTTTTATTTCGATTATCAAATTTTATATTATTCAAAGGGTTAGTTTGTAGATGAACTAAACAGAGTTTAACTAACATCCCAAAAACTAGACCTTAGATGTATATTTTAAATAACTACCTTTTTAACATTTTTAATACTGTAATATTATCTTAAGTTTTTTGAAAATAAAATTTTGTTTTTTTGTTAAAAACATTTGCTTTTTTAACGAACTATTAATATTTCAAAATGACCTAAATGTATGATAAAGGAAATTTCAATGTACAATAATCGCCTAATTCAATATATGACTGGCAACAAATGAAACATTATTATACAATAAAATCTTAAGTAGACATATTCTTTCCAATTTCATATTTTCCATTCACAATAAACATTTATTTTTCTTTTTATTAAATATCTCCTAAACAAATGAGAGTTTCATTGTCGTTTTTTGTCTTAGGATTGTCTGGGCAAGTATCCTTAATTTTGCAATACATTTTTTCTAATGCACATTGTTAATTTCTTCAGAAACTAACTATTTTTCTCTAAAGAATTATTTTCGACTATTATTGCTTGTCACCACAGATATATATATATATATATATATATATACATATATATATATATATATATATATATATATATATAAATAAGTTTACATGTGATATTTGTGTATATGTATATATATATTTATATATATATATATATATATATATATATATATATATATATATATATATATATATGTATATATATATATATATATATATATATGTATATATACATATATATATATATATATATATATATATATATATATATATATATATACATATATATATATATTATATATATATATATATACATATATATATATATATATATATATATATATATATATATATTATATATTATATATATACATATATATATATATTATATATTATATATATACATATATATATATATATATATATATATATATATATATATATATATATATATTATATTATATATATATATATATATATATATATTATATATATATATATATATATATATTTATATATATATATATATATATATATATATATTTTATATATATATTATGAAATTTTTTTATTTTATTTAACACATTGTTGTCA